>VWZE01004227.1:103036-169159 GCA_013396675.1 Eubucco bourcierii
CCATCAAGTCCATGTTTTTCCAGTTTGGTGACCAGGATGTCATGTGGCACAGAGTCAAATGCCTTACTCAGGTCCAGGTAGATGACATCAGTTGCCCTTCCCTTGTCCACTGTCGCTGTGACTTCATCATAAAAAGCCACCAAATGTGTCAGGCAAGATCTGCCCTTGGTGAAGCCATTGCTGGTTCCCACCAATCACCTCTGCTTTGTTTTCCATTTGCCTTAGCAGAGCTTTCAGCAGGATCTGCTCCATGATCTTGCCAGGCACAGAGGTGAGGCTGACTGCTCTGTAGTTTCCAGGGTCATCCTTTTTTCCCTTCTTGAAGATGGGTGTTATGTTTGCCCTTCTCCAGTCAGCAGGAACTTCACCAGTCTGCCATGGCTTTTCAAATATGATGGACACTGGCTTAATCTGAGGTGGCTTGATCTGAGGTGTAACAAAAAAACTTATGCAAAACCTTGAAGCATTGCTGTAAAATCATTCTAACACAGCAAATGTGGCATTTTTGTTTCATGCTACTTATGATTATCTAATAAAAATATCTGCTGCACAGATTAATTCTGTATTCAAACACAGTACTGTGGTGCAGCAAGCCAGTGGTGTCTTTTAGCTCCTCATTTTTTGACATAATGTTTTAACAGCTCTGGAATGATACCAGTCTGAATGAAAGATTTTGCAGTTTCCATATTAGTTAAATAAAGTGAAGAGAAAGAAGCCAATGTATTTCTTAAAATTCTGAGAAGGTATTGTCACTATCACATACAGAATGACTTTGCTTTATTTCCTGTGATGATGAAATACATAAAGATAGTCATCTTCTGAAAGCTTTTTTGATAGTCATCTTCTGAAAGGGGAAATTACTGGCAGAACTCAATTTTGTCACCAAGCTGAATGGGCTATGTGTTGTTTTTTTCCCTCCACCCCTAGTCTTGGAGCATAGTTATTTATCTTCATTCTTCTATCTTCTTTTCACGTACAGAAGTTAGATACAAATGCATGTGGTGACATGTGGCAATAACGAATTGAGGATTGATTCTGTCATGTAGTCAATCACCTAAGAATATGCTGTGTTTTCCTTTTAGGTTTGGTGCTTTGACTACTATGGATGGTGGTCGGCGGAACGTGGACTGTATGTAGCTTTCAAAGGATCTGAAGAGGACTCATAATTTTTTTTCAAAGGGGAAAACAATACTGTTTGGACATTTAAAGGCAGATAATACATCTGTATCCAGTTGGGGTTTTCTCCTCTACAACTGTAATATTAAAAAATGTAAATATGTATAATATGTAAATATAAGAGAAATCTATATCTTTTTTGGGGAGTCAGTGTTAGGATAGATTTACTCCTGGCAGGGAATTTAACCCCTTGGAGTTTTTTTTCATAAAGTCCTAAAGGAAAAAAAAGTGTTGTTGATGCAAATGACATCTGTTGGATTTGTATAGTGCCCTTTTTGTTTTTTCAGAATGCAGTCTAGTATTTATTGCAAGAGGACTTGCAGAACTCAACATCAGGAGTAGTCTTTAAAGTGTGTTTTGGATTGCCTTTAATGATTGATACTGTTTTGGAGTCTAGCTGAAGGAGTGATCATCACAGAGCATGATGATTTTTTAAATGAGATCTTTTAAAATGAGTATGAATAGGGACAAAGCATGTAGACAGGACAGAGTAAGAATGCATTTTGTTTTCCTTCACATCCAAACTGTTAGTTTGCTTTTACTTGAGAAAACAAACCCAGAATAATTTTTTTTAAGTTCCTCTCCATATTTGGCGCCATCTCTGTAATCACTTGACTTCTCTATATGTGGAGGTTTTGCACTCCAGGTTGTTAGACTGCATGTAAAAAATGGTTTCAGAACTTCCCTGAAATCTTGTTGCTTACCACAAGAGAGTGCATTCTTAAAACCAGACAGCTTTTTTCAGAGTCCTGTTGGAGGGCATAATTTTTATAAAAGGTTAAAAATCAGTATTTGGAGAATTTGTGAGCAATGAGTAGACCAGACATCATCATACCTGGATGGTAACTGAATATTGGAAAAATAGGTGACAGACCTAGATTTTGGAAAAGGTGCCACCCCCACTACCAAGATAACAAATATAGGTGGAAAATTTAGTAAGACCTTCATACCTGTTTTCCAGTATCAGTAATTACTATTTTCAGTACTACAAGATCAGGTTGCAGAGATGCAGAATGAAACAGATTGCTTCAAAGTATGTAGAAGGAGAGAAAGAAAAGAGGAAAACGAAGGGAAAAGTCAGAAAACATCTGTCGCTTTGGGTACTAGAGATGTACTGATGTGTTTCATATGAAGAGCATGCAAATACGACAGGACTCATTTTTGCCCTGTGGAAACCAGGCCATCAATGTTCAGTGATGTCCAATACCACTTCTAATTGATATGTTTTATCTGTTAGAAGAGCTGGACTGATTTAGGATTTTCCATGGTTAATGGTCAAACATTTAGGTACAAACTCAGATATTTTTACACTTGCATACTCACATGAGCAGCTTCTTTGCAAGCTTTGTTCCCTGGAAAAATCCAGCTATGCAAAAGGAGTGCAAGTTTGTTATGTGTTTTTCTTTGGTAAGATGTGGCATTCTTAACTTTTTGTTTTAAAATACCAGAATCAAACTGGAATGTTTTTAGGCCTGATGGTACACTGGTTCATTCTCACCCACACTGTCATTAGAACACATGCATAAGTGTTAAAGAAAAAATTTGTGTCAAACTGTGCCTAAATTGTTATTTTTTACAATTTTATGCCTGCAACTTCAACAGTTCTTAATTCTGAAAGAAATCAAATGTTAGCTGGAATATATCTTTTTCAACTTCTTTGTATGGAAGAGTCTGAAAAACAAAGTTAGTGTAGTAACTAACTTTGTGTATTTTTAGTATAGTCTCTATGTGTAGGTGCCACTTTCTTTTACATGGCTGAAAATGTTTTCTTATGTTTGCTTTAAACATTGCTGGGTTTAGTTTTGCTAAGTACATCACCAAAATTTCTTTTGCTAAAGCAATTTTAACTAAGCAACGGCTAAGGAACTTGAGGTAATCAGTTGATAATCTACTGATTACATTCTTATGAAGCAAATATATTTTTGAAGTCAAAGTGTAGCATACAGTTCCATCAAATTTTGCCTCAATCTAAGCATCCTGATACTATCAGCCATGCAACTGGTTTGCCAAAAAAAAGTAGTAGAAAGTAATACATGGTTCTTCCTGAAGCTGCCTTACTGTTTTGGAGGGATCAGCCTACTATATTAATGGTCTGTTATTTGAACAAGCCTGTCTTCATACGAATTGTAAAAATGCATGAGTGAATGACTTAGACATAAATACATCATCAACCACTTCTTGTACAGTGTGTGCTTACTTCTGTGTCTTTCCATAATTTCACTTTCTGTTAATTCCAGTGTTACCTTATAAGTTTTATGTAAATAACAATACAGAGCCTGAAATCTGAAGTCACAAATTCCAGCTTAACCAGTAGTCCAGAAAGCTCATCCTGTACAACAGAACCACCAGCACAGGCTCTGTGGTAGAGCCACTAATCCTTGAGGTTTTTTTATTTAACCACTCTAGTGACAATCCATGGTGCAGCTCAATCAGTACCAGTTTAGAAGTGTAACATGAATAATTTTGGCTGAATGGAAAAGATTACTTCTGGGGTTTTTTAAGCTTGAAGCGTAGAGGAGAGATGTGGAATAAACTGCACTTGTGTAAACTTGTATAAACACATTAAATAGTTGCATAGCCTGCTCTTAACTGTGAAATCCCTTCCAGGGAAGACACAGCAGTTGGTTTGGCAAACCACATTTAGTTAGCTAAACCAGTGATGGCTTCTAGCTAGAGACCTGCAAATCATTGGGGTGGACATGTACACCTTGGTCTGCGCACAGGAAACCTTGCCTTACCAGCCCAATTGTCTTAGTTTAAAGTGAGACAGATGCTCTTTTACAAAAAAGGGTAAAAGATAAATGCTTCACACACAGTATTGGATAGATTGGAAAGTTTAAATGCGTGAAACAGTGGAAAAGCATATAAAATACACAAAAATCCATAGTATGTCTCTACCATGCTTCGCATAAACCTCTCTAACTCAGGATAACACTATGAGGCAGTTAAAATTCAGCTTGACAGCTCCAGGCCTCAATTAGGCTGCTCCAGGCCCCAATTAGGCTACTCCAGGCCTAACTGGGAGCCTTGCCAAGCCTGACCTGGCCTCACTCCTCCACAGGAGGAGAGAGGGAGGGAGAAGAAGAAAACAAGAAAACTGACTTTGCAGCCAGTTTTATAGGGATGCAGGACTTACGGCTATGAAATACACTTCCCAGCCCACCTCCTGGACACTCTGGACCTCTTGGAGGTCTGTAACTTTGTGGTTTTTAAAGGCAACTAGCCTCAAACTATCACACCAATCTTGAAAGCTTTTACACTGACTTATAAAAATTTTAAAAGATGCTGGCCACCTGAAGATAGAGGACAAAAAAAAAGAATGTCGAATGTCTAGGGTCTGGAAAATTAATCTGGGAAAAATGAGGAATTGTCTGAAAGAGATTGGAAGGAAGAGGAGAGCAGACTTCTCCAGGCATCTAAAGGCCATTGCAGAAGACCAGCATTCACCAACATGTCTGTGGTAAAAAAGGGTTAGAAATTAGGAATATAAATTGTAGTACATGAAACTAGAAAATCAGGAAAATGAGCTTGGAGAAATCTTGCAAAATAGTAGAGAGTCAAGTGCCAGAACAGATTGTTCTGAAAGCAGGACAATACTAATTGAAGAGGGGTTTTAGGAACAGGTTAACTACTGAGAGGTCTTTAGGCAAATTCTGTCATTGACAAGGCTGTGTGACCTTTTAACTTTCAGTGCTCTGAACAGCTTTTTTGTTGTTTGGTTGGTTTCGGTGGTTTGTTTGGTTGGTTTTGTTTGTAGTTTGTATTGTTATTTATTCAATTGATCATTTTAAAAAAGAAAAAATAAAAGTGGCACGGGTGGAGTATCCCTCAGTGGAGTTTGTTATTTTGCCATTGGTACAAGCACGGCCAGCAATAGTTGTACTTAGAGGTCTGCATTTTGGAGAACTTCACTTCCTATTGACTGGGAAGATTGATAGCAGCAGGTAAAGGTGCTGGTGTGCTACAACAAACATGGGTGTGCTGCAGTTGTCTGAAGCTGTAATCTGCTCCTGAAAACTTAGACAAGTGTCAAAATTGATCTGCAGCTACCTAGGCTTCCACAGCCTTCCCACCAAGGTATGGGTCATGTCACCACTCCCTTGCTAACTGAAGCATTTCCTCGACCAGTTACTTTAAGTAAAGCAGATCATTTTAATCAGAAGGTACTGGAGTGCATCACCAGCTCTTGCCTCTCGGGCCAGTGTAAGGGTTGCTTCAGCATGTTTATGATGTGATACGGGGCTGGTCAGCAATGGTGGAGCTGGTGGTGAGGGAGTGAGTCTGGCAGTGTGGCCCTGTATGGTGCCAGGGAGAAACGAGCTTGGTTCCTTGTTACACTAGCTTATTGCCTTTGCTTGGGAGGATCATTTGCTGACTCACAGTGAAGGAAGGTGACGCTGGCACAATCAATCGTACTGCTGCTCCCTTGGTGACAGCCATGGGAGCCCTACATCAGTTTCAGTTTTAAGCAGACAGTTGTTTTAATATTCTTTAAAGAAATCAGGTGAAAATGCTTCCTCCCCCTGCCACCCCGAGTTATCCACAGCATGAGAAAAACGGCATCTCCACAACTTGAAAATACGATACAGATGGGCTACAGTCGCACTTTATAACACTTTAAATCTGCAAGCTCTGCATTAAAATGGACGATGTTTCTAACGCCTGGGAGTTGTGACAACCAAACGTATCAGTAAGCTCACGGACTGTTTTCTGAAGCTTTTGGTTTGATGGATTCGGGTTTTGCCTTGCCCACAGTACCGTTGTTTTATATAAAAATAAGTGCAACACGCCAGTAATGCTCAAATTGAATTTATTACAAAATTAGCAAGATATATGCAAGCAAAACAGCTCTGGGCAGCTGGGGAGTCACCGCTCCATCAACAGCTCCAAATTTTGGACAGTCCGTCTCAGCCTTTTATCTTCTCCCGTAAAGTCTATCTTCACCGTGTTTTGCAATTCTTCAATTGTGCAATCATTCGTTCCTTGGTAGTTGAGGATGCAGGTGTCTTTAAGCCTTGCGGTTACTGAAAGGTCTTACTCGTGTATTTTTTGCAGTTTAATCACATATAACATATTCTATATTAGGCATTCAGCTAGCACAGACTTCTGCGTTGTGTACAATTCAGAAAGTTTCATTATACCGCAATGCTCTTTCATTTCCCCGAGAAGCATTCCCCCGAGAAGGCCCCACTGTTCCCCTTTGACAAACAACTTAATAACTATCACACCGTGACCTGCTGCCAGCTCCCTATACAGAAGGGAGCCTGGGCTGGGGGAGCAACCGGGCGGGATCGGGGCAGCTCTGCCCTCCCAATTCACTCCCTTCCGCGGCAAGGCGCCGGCACTGGGGGACTCACGACTCCCACCGGCTGCCAGAGAGACTCCCTAAAACACTTCAGGAGGAAAATTCAGCCAGGAGAGCGAAAAAACAAAGTCGCCACAAGCAGTGTATTACTAGGTCTTAATCGGTTTCGCTACGGTAATAAAATGTACCTCCTGGAAAGGCTTCACGCCTTGTGTTGTCAGTACGCGTTCCTAGAGAATGCCTTGAGAATGCAGGAGAAAGTGGTGGCTACAGCAAGTGCTTTCTGCGCCGGCGAGCCAACGGAACTGGGCTGGCAGACCGGGACCGTTTCACAGCCCCTGACTGCGGCTGTTCCTCCGCAGTCTCCAGACCTTGTTTGCCATCTCTTGTCCTCCAGTCACTGTGTCATGGCTTACCTGATCTGTCAGACTTGCATGATCAGCTGTAACAAACAGAAGCAAACCAAATATTCCTTGTGCAATCCTACTCTCGAGTGGATGATCTTGCTTTACTCTGCGTATGCAGCCCCAGACTTTACTGTCACACTTCCATTGCATATTAGAGATCAGAGGGATTTTTGCAGGTAGGTTCTACACATTGAAACTCAACTGTCTCCAATTCTCCGCAAATCTGTTCTTTCCAGTTAATTCAGCTGCAGACATTCCACAATGGTAAACATAGTGGAGATATTAACGATGTGATGAGGCGACTCGGGGTGGCTGAGTGGAACCGGCGGCCGCTGCCAGGTCGGACGAGGACGCGAGCGCGCCGCGGAGGCCCCCCCGCCGCCGTTACCCTGCTGCGTTCGCCCGCGGGTGTCATGTGCGAGAGGCGTCGACGACGTTCGCCCCGGACTCTTTGCGGCGAGAGGCAGCAGCGACAGGCGCGCCCCGCTCCGCATGGCGGCGCCGCCGGGCGACAGACGGGTGAAGCCGCCGCGGCGTCGGGCGGCGCGGGGAACGATCCTGCAGCCCGATGTGCCCGCCGGCATCCCGCGCCCCCCATACGGCGGCCGCCGCCACCCCGCGCCGCCGCGGCCCCGCCACGTCCGCACCATCTTCGAAGCGCCGCAGCCAGAGCCGCCTCATCGCTTCGAGCCGGCGGCAGCAGAAGCGTGGTGCGACCTCTGCTGCCGCTTCGTCCTCTTGCAGGGCCTGCGCTGCGCGGGTGAGCGCCCCCAAGGGCCCGCCCGTGGCCTGTGGCGGGAAACGGGCGTCGGCGGTGGGTTTCGGGGTTGCTGGGAGATCCCGACCTTACAAAATTGAGTGTTATGAGGCTTGTGGAGCTAGATGGCGTGTCTGCCGATCCATGACCGTGGCGCTGGAAACGCATTGCTTATCTGGCTGGAAACGGAGCCTGGGTGTCTCCACACGAAGTATTGGAGCGTGAGGGCTGCCGACAGGATGCTGTGAGTTGTGGCCTTAGTGGCAGGGTGATGGTGCAGCATAAGTGATGTTGTAGCATGGGGTGATGGCATCACACGGAGCAACAGCACAGCAAGGGTGCACGTGAAAGTACCATTCTGGTGAAAGAGCTCTGCCACCATCCAACAGGAAGGGGATACGTGTAGGAGAGGGGTGTAGGTAGTGCTAATTTGAAGGGTTCTTGGGTGCTCCCGTCCCTGGCAAAAGCCACAAGATCGTTTCTTGGGTCCTTCAGGTCAGAGGAGGAGTGTCGCACCTCCTTCCTTTGCCACTGCTGTGCTTTAACACACAGTGATTTCATTAATCTGCTAGCTCCCATTCTCTTTCTTTGGAGAAGGTATAGAATAATGTAGTGGTGGTGAAAAGACACCCTTTGCCGTCCCTTGGTTTGAAAAGCATTTGGCTATGTTGTCATGATTCATGGTGACCCTGAGTGGTTTCATCATGGAACATCATAGGTGTGCTCGCTTCTCTGGCTGCTCCTCACCCACAGCTGTTGTACTGCTGCCAGTTTTAGGACAATCCAGTGCTATTCTTACTGGGGTGACGTGTTAAGGTGTGTGGCTTGCTTTTGATTTTGGCTCTGAACCTTGTTTAACAGATGATGTTTGCAACCCAAGGTGGGACAGAAAAGTCAGTCTTTTCCTATATTCTTATTCGTTTAAGGAGATGCAATAACCTCATGCCGTTCTCTGCTGAGAGACAAAATGTCTGTTATGATGTAATGTTCTCACAGTTCGACTGACTTTCAGTAGCTCTGTTTTTACTCTTCAAATGGAAATATTTTGACTGAAAAATAAATTATTTTTTATTTCTCATGTAAATTAATGCACTGTTTGTTCTGAGAATTCTGTATAGTGCACTGATGTGAAAACAAACCTTAGAAAGAGGTTTTTTTTCTTTTATGATCAAATACTTTGTGGCAAAAACTTCAAGTGTCATGCTGTATTACATATCTTCCAACGTTTTCTCAGAATGATTACAGCTTACAGTATTTTTCCTTCTCCTCCGTGGCAAACTGTTTTTTATGAGGCATAGTACTTCAAGCTGCTCTCTTCAATTGCTGTTTAAGTAGCAGAGGAAGCATTCAATATTTATGACCTAGCTTGAATGCAATATTTAAAAGCTGTAAGTGCTATGGAGATGAAAGGAAACAATACCTAAAGTGCACCAGGGCTGCTACAAGAACCTCTGTTCCTTCCTGGTTCATAGGCATGCCAGTGAGCCAGACTGATTAAGAGATCTGTCTGAAAATTTGGCTGAAGGCAGTGACAGCAGTGGCTGTGTCAGGAGAGCTCAGAGGCGTGAAGGAAGATGTGGCCGGCTGCCCTCATGGCTCAGAACTGCTAAATCCACTCTGTGACTGGATATCAGTCTGCACCCATAGTGACAGACCCTTCTGTAAGCAAATACAGAAGAAGATGTCTTCTGCTGTGGGAAACCAGTAGACACATCTGCACTCATTGTCTAAAGTGTATCTAAAGTGGACTTAAAAGCTTCAGCGGATACATCACAGAATCACAGAGCGTTAGAGGTTGGAAGCTACCTCCAAAAGTCATCCAGTCCAACCCCCCTGCCGGAGCAGGATCACCTATACCAGATCACACAGGAACGCATCCAGACAGGTTTTTAATATCTCCAGAGAGAGAGACTCCACAATACCCCTGGGCAGCCTGTTCCAGTGTTCTGTCACCCTCACAATGAAAAAAATCTTTCCTCATGTTTTCATGGAACTTCCTGTGCCTCAACTTCCACCCATTGCACCTTGTCCTGGCATTGGGCATTGAGCCTGACTACATCCTCTTGGCACTCACCCTTTGCATACTTACAAACGTTCATGAAGTCACCCTTCAGGCTCCTCTTGAAATTACAGAGTCCCGTCTCCCTCGGTCTCTCATCATAAGGAAGATGTTCCATTCCTTTAATCATTTTTGTGGCTCTGCTCTGTGAAAATGCCATAGTCTCATTTGGGTATTTCTTGTAAGGCAGAGATTGCAACTGAGGTTAAAATTACAAGTACTAATTTATAGGTACTTTAATGTGTTTGGCAAGGTGTCACAGTGCAGAAAGGTTCCCAAGTAATTCCATGTTTTCCAAAGGCCACAAGTGGTAGGGACTTTGCTTTTATGTCATGCAAAAAGCAAAATGCAACAGCATCCTCTAGGTAGTCCACTGCTGATAAAGAGGGAGCTTTGTATTAAGTTGTCATGATTCTGAGTCACGAAGTCATAGATATTGTGTTCATTTAAATTACTCATTTGAAATTGGTTCTCACTTAAATCATTGCCCTCAGGTAAGATCAGAATCAGAGGTGCTGGGTTTGCCGATAAGACTTAAAAGGCATGAGAAATCCGCTCTAGGTTGAAGAATTATTCAAAGGGCACATCAAAGGAGTAATTTTAAAGTATTCAGGTGAAGATTTTTTTCCTAAGAGAAAAGGTCTGTGATGTCTTTATGAGAGTTGGGCCCTTGAGTGTCTCAGTGTCTCCGGCCTTGCCATCGGTGACTGGGAAGATGCTCAAGCCGAGCTTCAGCAGAGGCTGCTGTGGCTGTCTTCAGGCTTTTGCATGCTCCTTGATACATATTACAAAGCAAGGCAGTATCACTGGGGTGAGTAAAGAACTACTGAGAATAAAAGGTCTTTCAGGCTTCTGCAAAAAAATTGAAAAAATACTTTCATATAACTCAGGGAAGAAAGATCAGAGTGGAAAAAAAAGTCAGAGAGGTGAATGATCATTTGTTTCAGTGTAATGCACAAGGTGCACATTATTCAGGCAACTTATTTTTGGGGAAAAAAAATAAGGCAGTGCTGATATTTCTGGAACTCAGCCTGGGAAGAAAGCCAAATGTAATGAAATTCCTCTGAAAAGGATGCTTTGTAGTATCTGAGCTCTTGCTGTTGTTTTTGGGTTTCTTTTCAAGAGAGACTTAATTGGCTTAACTTGCTCCACCATTCACCTTTTCACCTTTGTTATTTGGGGTGAAAACCTGGCGATACTGTGTCATTGCCTGGCCTGACTTCTCTGCACAAAGTTGTTCAAAACAGAGGCAGTCAGGACTATTCCAGTGTATACCAAGGAAATGACATACAGTAAAGAGTGTGTTTTCATTTCTAGAATTCAGTTTTTTCCTCACCATGAGGAAAATTTTCTTTACAGTGAGGGTGATGGAGCACTGGAACAGGCTGCCCAGAGAGGTTGTGGAGCTTTCTTCTCTTGAGACTTTCAAAACCCACCTGGATGTATTCCTGTGCAGACTACCCTGGGTGATCCTGCTTTGGCAGGGAGGTTGGACTCAATGATCTTTGGAGGTACCTTCCAACTTCTAATGTTCTGTGATTCTTTTGATCTGGGAGTGTCCTGGAATGAAACTTCTCAGTTTCTTACATCATACTGATGGTTTCATGGCTAACATTATATAGTAGAGGACCCCTAGATTTGTTGCATTTTTCTCCCATATCATTTGGCCTGTGTAAAATGAAGCATTTCTCATGAAGATCTATATTGTTAGGCTTTGGAATACAATTTCTAAACAGTTTTACTTTCCCTGTATTCTGGTCCATGGATTGAGTTGTGGCAGAGGCATGACGGGAATTTGTCTTGTGGACTATTTGTCTGGGCTTCCTAGTTCGTTTCTGTAACTTTTTGTTTAGGTTGCATTTTGTCACTCATTTCTGATGCCCATATTCTCTTAACCAAACAAAACTCTTGTTAGACCTTTACAGAAGTTGTACTTTTAAGAAGAACCTGCAGCTCTACTCAACTTCTTGTTCAAACTTTCCACAGATATTTAAGGAGATAGTATTTAGAGGTACCATGAAAACCAAGTTGTTCCTTTCCAATATTTCATGATGGGACATGGTTGGGAATTCATGGATACTTTGGTTGAAAGCATAATCTTGATGAACTTGTATTTATAACTCTTACTAACTGTATGTTTCCTGTGCAACATTTATAGAATCATAGAATGGCCTGGGTTGGAAGTGACCTCTGAAGGTCATCTAGTCCAACCCTCTGTGCAGTAAGTAAGGGTATCCCCAACTAGATCAGGTGGTGTATTGGTATGTGTATTGAGTTTATGTGACAAGGTTGTTGAGGCTGCAGGAGTAAGAAGGCAAATATGCTGTTGAGATGTTGCAAAGCAAGCAGGGACTCACAAGCACTGGTAAGTTGCCCGTAAAACATTGCCTTCTAAAGGAAAAAAAGTATTTCTGTCAAAATTCTATTGGTTGGAGTCCTTTATAAAGGCACAGTCAATGAGCATCAAGTCAGCAGGCATCCTTGGTGTCCATTGGCCTCTTTCCTCCTTGCCTGCAGTGTTACTTTCTACATCTGTCGCATTGCACCTGTAATGTTAACTAGGTGTGGTGTGATCTGAGCACAGGCTTGCCTCTGTCCCAACAGTAGAAGCCACTCCAGTTGCAAGCTGCTCTGCAGAGGTGCACAAGCCCTTGTGAGCAGATAAGACTGCAAACATCCTCTTCCTCACAAATCTCCTGGGCAAATCAACTTTGCTTACTGAATCTTCTCTGTATCTTTTTTACCCATTTTTCAGACTCCACCTTTTGAGTGACCCTCTTTTATCATGGAATCACAGAGCATTAGAGGTTGGAAGGGACCTCCAGTGATCATTGTGTCCTATTCCCACTGCTATAGCAGGATCCCCCAGGGTAGTTTCCATAGGAATGCATCCAACTAAGTCTGGAAAGTCTCCAGAGGAGACTCCACAACCTCTCTGGGCAGCCTGTTTCAATGCTCTGTCACCCTCACTCTAAAGAAGTTTCTCCTCATGTTGAACTGAAATCTGCTATGTTCAACTTTGTAGCCATTGTTCCCTGCACCAACAAAAAGAGATTGGCCCCCTCCACTTCACTCCCACCCCTCAGATATTTATAGACACTGATCAGGTCCCCTCTCAGTCTTCTCTCCTCCAGGCTAACCAACCCAGGTCTCTCAGTGTCTCTCCATAGAGGAGATGCTCAAATCCCCCAGTCATCCTCGTGGCTCTCTGGCCAGCAGGTCCCTGTTGCTCTTGAGTTGGGGAGCCCTGAACTGGACACAGTATTCCAGGTGTGGTCTCACCAGGGCAGAGTAGATGGAGAGAAGAACCTTCCTAGATCTGCTGGACACACTTTTCTTGATGCACCCCAGAAGCGTATAGCATAGTTTCAGAGCCTGTCAGGGACTTCTTTTGTTGTTCCCTACCGAAATGTTTTGGGAATTTTTGGTGCAATTTGTTCAATTTACGTAGAATCACAGATTTTTCTAACTATTTGTTATATATATGTATATTGTCTCTAAATATTCAGTAAATGACTCCTGCTTTAGTGCAGTTGAAGGACAGAGACATTATGTTTTAGTATGTGGTAAAGCCCTCTTACTACAGAGTTTTGTATGTATCTGTAACAAACAAACAAAAGCCCAAAGAAAGACTCAAGCCCTTACCCCTTAGAACAAGTTAGTATATATTACCTAAATGCATCATAACTGTCAGGACTGGTAAAGAAATAGATTTCTCCTTACAGAAATGAGGGTAAAATGTGGTAGGGAAGGGGCAAACACAAGGATTTATGATTTTATTTTTTTTTTAACTTCAGAAGGGTATTTTTCTGGCCCTGGGCTTTGTGTGATGTACTTTTTCATGGTTTTAAAGAAGAGGATAGACACCATCTGTTGTCTGTCCAGTAGGAGTATGTTCCTATTTAATAATATGTATTGAGGGGGTTAAGTTGCTAAAGTTACTTCTAGAGTCACAACTTGAATTACCAAAGAAGACTCTGAAAATTATAGCTAAAGAGTAAGAACTCAGCAGGGGGTGGATTAGAAATAGAACCTGTTTTCCTTTCCCATTCTTTCTGCAGAGAGCTGCTTAACAATGTACAGCTCCCAAAATTTATTTTCTTTGAAGTCAAAAATTACCAGATTTTCTCAGAATACATAGGGGTTGGAGCAGCAGGAAGAAACAGGGTTTGGACAATGCTGTTGGAGCTGAGCTTGGAGAAAAACATGATTTGCTCCTTGTTTGGTCTGAAGGAGCATGGATCATCTGCCTCAGTGAGGTGTTTGCTTGAGCAGTCTGGGCTAGTGGAGCTGAAGACTGCAGTGCCCAGTGCAGGGAGGAAGGAAGAGGTCTGGAAGCAGAGCAAGAAGTAGCTTTGATGGAGCTTGCTCTTCAGGAGTAATGCTTGCTCTCTTCTTCATTTTCTCTCCACCTTCTGTGGCGTCCTCAGCCACAGCAAGGCTCCCACTGCAGCAAAGCTGAACCCTTTAACCCGCTGTTAGCAGAGGATAGTACCTCCTCACCAGATTCCATGGTCACTGTGGGTCCTTTTTCCTTGGCTTCTGACATTTGTCTTCCTGTGCGAGGTCTGTCTCCCAACTCTAAGCCATACACTGAGAATATGTAGAGGCTTTTACCTGGTCTCTGAGTATCTTATTCTTTGTTCTTGTTTTAACCATCTCATGAACAGTTAATTATTAATGTTGGTGTCCTTCAGAGTTAGGATGTCTCAGATATAACTCTAAGAGACTGAAGTGAGTACAAGCAATTGCTATTCAAGTTGCACAGCGGTGAAGGGAACATTTTCAAAAATCAACTCATAGTGTTCAGATACCAATGCTGAAAGTCTCTGAAAGTGCTATCTGGTTTTCCCACTTGTCTTTCTCATGTGCTTTGGAGATGCTCTGTCAGGAGCTCCTGCAGAGGCTGGTTTGAGTGGGCAGGAGCCCTCTCTGTCCATGACATTGTTATGTGTTCATTTCATGTGCAGTCTGAAAGGAGGCCAGATGCCATGAGGCTCAGTGTCAAACAAACCAGTACTTGAGAACTGATATGGGAGTAGAAACATCTGCTAATTAAAAGGTGATAAAAGGGGTGTTTCTGCAGGCAGTGGTCATAACCTAGGATGTCTTCAAGACAAGTAATAAAATATTAAAGCAATGATCTGTTTATAAAAGCAAGTAAAATCTCAGTAATAAAAATGTTACCATTACTCACCACTGTGATATCTTCTGGTATTAGAATCATAGAATCATAGAATCAACCAGGTTGGAAGAGACCTCCAAGATCATCCAGTTCAACCTATCACCCAGCCCTAGCCAGTCAACTGGACCGTGGCACTAAGTGCCCCATCCAGTCTTTTCTTGAGCATCTCCAGGAATGGCAACTCCACCACCTCCCTGGGCAGCCCATTCCAATGCCAATCACTCTCTCTGGGAAGAACTTCCTCCTAATATCCAACCTATACCTCCCCTGGCACAACTTGAGACTGTGTCACCTTATTCTGTTGCTGGTTGTCTGGGAGAAGAAACTGACCCTCACCTGGCTACAGCCTCCTTTCAGGTAGTTGTAGAGAGCAATGAGGTCACCCCTGAGCCTCCTCTTTTCCAGGCTAAACAACCCCAACTCCCTCAGCCTCTCCTCACAGGGCTGTGCTCCACACCCCTCACTAGCTTCATACCCCTTTCCTGGACATATTCCAGTACCTCAACATCTCTCTTGAATTGAGGAGCCCAGAACCGGACACAGTACTCAAGGTGTGGCCTGAACTATGCTGATCTGCAGCAAAGTTTGGGTTGTGTGATCTTTTTATGGTATTTTTGTCTCTTAGCATAACTGTCATTCATAGTGTTGTGTAAGGTTTTTAACATTTCACCCCTCCCATCATGTTTCTTTACTTTCATATCACATTATTACCTACCCTTGCGGAAATTGTTGGGAGCCTTGGTAAGAGAGGATCGAACATGTGAAATACCTCTGATGTCACAGCTAAAAAGGTGTCTGGAGACACCTGTTCTGGAAAATACATCTTATGAGGAGTGAGGGAGCTGGGGCTGTTTAGCCTGGAAAAGAGGAGGCTCAGGGGTGACCTCATTGCTGTCTACAACTACCTGAAAGGAGGTTGTAGCCAGGTGAGGGTCAGTCTCTTCTCCCAGGCAACCAGCAACATAATGAAGGGACACAGTCTCAAGTTGTGCCAGGGCCGGTTTAGGCTCATCACTGTCTTCAGCTGTCTGAAAAGACAGAAAAACAAGGTTGGTGCTGGTCTCTTCTCGCAGGTAACCAAGGATAGAACAAGAGGGAATGGCCTCAAGCTGTGACTGGATTAGGTTTAGACTGGACATTAGGAAAAATGTTTTCAGGGCAAGAGTGGTCAGGCATTGGGATAGGCTGCCCAGGGAAGTGGTTCAGTCACTGACCCTGGATGTGTTTAAAGGTTATTTGGATGTGGTGTTTGGGGATATGGTTTAGGGTGACCCTTGTAGAGAAAGGGTATTGGTTGGACTTGGTGATCCTCTGTCTTTTCCAACTGGAATGTTTCTGTGATTCTGTGTCTATACGATTCTATTTTAACCTTATTTAAATGCAAATTCACAGATGATTAAATCTGATAACAAATGCCTTTTACATCAGTTTGAGTAAGACACTTCTTCAATTTCCAGCTTTCAAATGGAGGCAGAGTTTTAGAAACTGCAGATTTCCAGTCACTGGTTGGTGTTTAATCCCTTCTTTTTTTGTGTGTGCAGCTGCTGAGATTCAAAAGGTTTTTTAGAAAGCTCACAAACACAGCTACTTATTTGGATTAGGGAGGGATGAGCAGCTGAGCTGGAAATTGAAAGTGTTACAGTAGTTTTGCTGAACTAAGCTCAAATGGAACACTTTTTTGTTTCTTTACTTTTAGTAGTTATCATTCTGTCTTTTATAAGCTTGCTAGCAACTGCATAGGTTTGTCTTACATGATGATGTTATAAACAGGCTGAGGGAGCTAGGGTTGTTTGGCCTGGAGTAGAGGAGGGTCCAGGGAGACCTAAGAGCAGCCTTCCAGTACCTGAAAGGGGCCTACAAGAAGGATGGAGAGAGAGACTGTTTACAAAGGGTTGTGGTGATAGGACAAGGGGTAACGGCTTCAAACTAGAGCAAAGCAGATTTAGCTTGGATGTTAGGAACAGGTTGGGAGGTGGCTGAGGCCCCATCATATTCAAAGGGCTCTGGGCAACCTGATCTAGCTGAGGATGTCTCTTCTGACTGCAGGGATGGTTGGACTAGATGGCCTTTGGAGGTCCCTTCCAACCCAGACCATTCTATGATTTTAGGAGATAGTGTTTTAGTATTAAATCTGTGAGGCATGTCTTGACAATGTCATGCGATTGTGCTGGAGCCCAGGACTAGTTAAGCAAGACCTTCTCATGGATAAAATTTACTCTGGATGGAGTTTAAAGAAGGTCACAGGTTTGGTTTATCATTTCTAGGTAAATATATTTCACACATTTAGTTATGTTCTGTGCACAGCTATAATGTTTTCTACATAACTCAGTGCTGGGTCACTAAAATCCTGTAGTCTATTTTAGATCTTCATTAGGGAAAAATCGAAGGAAAATGGTCTGTGAAGATCCAGTCTTATGCTCTCTCTCTGGAAGCTCAAGCTCCAACAATATGGAATATCTCTTTGTGAAGATTGGCTGGTGAATACCTCTCCTCAATGAACTCTGTCAGTGTCATATAGCATAGCATCACGTATCCACACTAATAGGTTGGAAAGACACTGCCTCATTTTCCAACTACATTATTGTCTAGAAGTAGTCATTTTGAGCTCACTTTGAGGAGAAAGTTCTTCACTGAGAGAGTCGTTGGCTACTGGAATGGGCTGCCCAGGGAGGTGGTGGAGTCGCTGTCCCTGGAGGTGTTCAAGGCGCGTTTGGACGTGGCACTTGGTGCCATGGTCTAGTCTTGAGGTCTGTGATGACGGGTTGGACTTGATGATCTTTAAGGTCTCTTCCAACCCTGGTGATACTGTGATACTAGGGACATTTGCTAATGCAGGCAAGTAGATACTCTTGAATACATTTAGTTTTTCCTACATCTCTGTTCATGAAACCAGACTGAATGAAGAATTTCCAGTAGGGTCAAAGCAAATGAATAATTTCCTCCACTCATCACAGTCTTTTGCTACCTAAGAGCTGAGAGGAGTGGAAATGGCAGTAGCTCCTCAGTGAGGAAAAATGCTCTTCTGGTCCAGAACAGAGAAAATTCAGCATATGCTTCCTCATCTGGCACCACTGTCTGTACTCCTCCTCATTAATAGACTTTATTTTTATGGTATCTAACCACTGCTGCATTGCTTTAACCAAAGAATTTGCTTTAAAACTACATATGCTGAGCACACTCCAAGAGAATATTTCCCAGTCAGACACCACTGGTTGCTCACTGTTCATCATTTAAGAATATTTTATGTAACAGTGAAGGCAGCCACTGGGTTGTTGTGTAGCTTTCTTCAGAGTTGATCTTCCTGACTCTGTAGGTTTGGGAAGATGGTGACACGTAAATCACTGGATGTTTGCTTTCCAACTGATGTGCACAGGTTTCCATGTGGAAAAGAGGTTGTGAGGCAGATGCTGAGAGCAGTGGAGTGCCCAGCTCTCCAGCCAAGGTGGTGACTTGCTACACCTCCCAGCTGTGGCTTGAGAGCTCATGGGACGAGCACCACACGTGGAGCCTGCATGTGTCATTTCTGTCCTTTGCAGAGGCCTGCCGAGATACGACCTTTGCACTTTGGCAGAGAAGTAGGAGGTCAGAGGCTGCCTGCATAGCAGACAGGAGACAGCTGCTCACCTCCCTTCCCAGGAAGGTGGAACAGCAGCATGGGCAGCAATCATTTCTCCCCCTCCTCCAGCATATTGCTTAGATGAGCAGAGGATGACCTGAGGGTTGAAATCTGCTGCAGGACAAAGCCTTACATGTTTTTTATCCTTAAAGAGAGGCAAGGATCAGGAGTGACTTTTGCTCTTGTTTCAGATCCTTCCGTCCTCCGTGGGCTCTATTAGGGCAGATTAAAGGTGCACATGTAGCCCTGTGTAGTACCTTTTTACAGTGAATTCTTAACTTTAGTAATGGCTTCAGTGTACTATAAGCCATCAGAGTTCTCTTAGGAGGAGTTACATGAACTCTCCTTAGCCCAGCTGATGCAGCTGATGCAGGGTGACAGCAGTTTGTTGCTGTGCAGAGCACAGTGGCTCATATTCTAAAGCTGACAGCTCAGGTTGAGAGGAACCCCCCACATCATCGTCGTCATCCCAAGCCCCTCATCTCTGAGCTGTAGGGCACAGGCTGTCATCCATTAGCTCTACATTTTGACCTAACTGGAGCCTAGATATGTAGTGATGGAGGAATCATGAAATTATTGTAAGGCTACGTGTCACTGCTGTTCAGTTCAGCTTGTATTCAGGTCGATGTTCTCATCTGTATTAGATGGTTTGTTGCATAGCATAATTGTCAGATTCATCCAACTGACTTCCTTTTTAATTTTTTTTTAAACCTCTGTGGCTTAAAGTAGTATGCACACCACAAGTTTGTTGTTGTCATCAGGAAAGCCAGTTTACCCCATTACGCTGTTTTATTTTATAGAATCATAGAATTGTCAGAGCTGGAAGAGACTTCAAGGATCACGTAGCTCCAACCCCCTGACATGGGCAAGGACACCTCACACTACATCAGGTTGCCCAGAGCCACATCTAGCCTGACCTTAAAAAATACCAGGGATGAGGCTTCCACCACCTCCCTGGGCAACCTGTTCCAGTGTCTCACCATCCTTATGGTGAAGAAATTGCTAACATCCAGTCTGAATCTACCCATTTCTAATTTTGCTCTTGTCACTACCTGACACCCTGAAAAGTCCCTCACCAGCTTTCCTGTAGGCCTCCTTCAAATACTAGAAGACCACAATAAGGTCTCCTTGGAGCCTTCTCCTCTCCAAACTGAACAGCCCCAACTCTCTCAGTCTGTCCTCGCAGAAGAGGTACTCCAGCCCTCTGATCATCCTTGTGGCCCTTGTCTGGACACGTTCCAGCGTGTCCATCTCCTTCTAATAGGGGCTCCAGAACTGGATGCAGTAATCCAGGTGGGGTCTCTCACCAGTGTGGAGAACACATCAAGATGTGTTTTGCCAAATATTTTTTAAACCTCATAAAATACCAGTATAACAAAAATAATGGTATTTACTGTTAAGTGAAAAAAAAATATTCCTGTGCCTGTCACATCCTGTTAAAGATTCTAGGTAGCTATATGTATTCTGTATCACTTTGTAAAATCATCTTATGGTCTGAAATAGTATCAGGTTTTTTACGCCATGTTTTTATTTAAGTTTTTATAGGTATGAATTGCAGGGAATAAAAGTCGTTGTTTGATTTGGAATTTGATGGATGCTCTTGAACACTCCAACCCACGCTGTTTGCTGAAAGAAGCAAGTTAGCTGCTGGGCGTTTAACTCTGCCCCTCACATGTGCTGCACTGGGTAGCAGACCTCCTCCTGTGCTAAAACGGTCACTTTGCTACTAAAACCGTCACTTTGCTACTAAATTCCTGCTGGTATGACAGGGTGGAGCTTGAACAAGAGACAAGTCTGGCTGCCCCAGCCCTGCCCTCTGCTGTTCCATTGACACTGGCTGAAGAATTGTTGACAGATACAGTATAAATGGAAATGTTGCTTTGTTTTCAGAGACATATTGCCCAGAGGAAACAAAATCTATCTAGCTTGGTCCTGAGAAGTAGCGATATGTTGAAAATATGTTGGATGATAAAATGGGGTTAAATACTTCACATATTTTAGTGCAGGAAAAGACACTGTCAATTCTGGAAGAGTTATTAACTGTGTGCTGCCCAAAGAGGTTGTGGAATCTCTTTCTCTGGAGACTTTCACAACCCACCTGGATGCATTCCTGTGTGGACTACCGTAGGGGATCATGCTTTGGCAGGGGAGTCAGACTTGATGATCTCTGGAGGTCCCTTCCAGCCTCTCACGTTCTCTGATTCTGTGATTCTGTGAACCAGATTCTAGTGCAACAAAGCCCTTTCTTTAGTTGAAAGGTTGGTATAAAGGGATCTTTGTTTTGTAGCTACCTTAGTGTTGCTTTGCAGTATTTTCTGCCATCCAGATTTACCAGAAGAAAAAAAAAAATCAAATAAAATGTGAGAAGCTGAAGAAAAACATGTGACATAGTTGAGGAAATCTTATTAGCCTGGGAAACAATTAAAGCACTTTTTTTTACTGGTTTCCTAAATAACAAATGCTAAAACTCATGATAAATATTTGAAGGGGGCATGGATTCATTCATAACATCTCTGGATTTACAGTTTAATATGTATTATGCTTGAGAGGTGTGGTCTAAGTACTGGTAATAAACTGTTAATTTCTTAGGTCAACGATTTGTTGATAGAAGCTTTATTCTTAGCTAAAGCATGGCAGCAAATTATTTGACTTTTATTGGCCTTAAAATCCACTAAAAATCGGATTTTTAACGTTCAGTGGATTTGTAAAAAACTGCATTAAATCTAATACAGTTAGATTAGATCTAACTGTAAGCAGGTCTTTGAGAAACACCCTCTCTAGAGCAAATGCTGTTCATTTAAATTAAGGGCTTTTGTGAGGCAGTTTATTTGTTATAGCCTAGAAAAGGCAGCCAGAGATGGACAAACAAGCACTTCAAAACCTTTTTGTGGAAAACGTGTCTTGTTGTGACATCATTGGAAACACAGCACCAGGTTAAGGCTCTGAAGCCCTGGTCTTTCTTTAGCCAGAGCATCTATTAATATAGCTGCTTCTTGTAATGAAGAGGGAGGTCTGGAAGGGTTGGAGCAGAGTGACGGAGAGGGAGGGGATTTAGGGCTAACAGGTGGTCCTGAGACGTGTTGGCTGACGCTGAGCTCAGAGCGAGCTCACTCTGGGCATTCATGGGCTTTCCTCTGCCCGTCTGGATACATGTGTCTGTTGTTCCTGGTGTGACTGTGGAGCCTTTCAGCGATGGCAATAAGAAATGACTTGAGCAAAACCATCAGGAGGATAGCACGGTTTTTTTACTGGTTTCCTAAATCCCTGAGCAGTTCAAGGAGGAGAAGGACAGTAAAACTTCTTTGGAAGTCTGCTGGTAAGTCTACTCCTGTGTTTCTTAAGACATTTTTCCTGCTAAAAAGAAATTCAAAGGGAGAAAGTGATTTATTTCTGTTCAGCTGGTTAACTTTTCCAGGCCATCATTGTTTGCATTTTCCCATTCTGTGAAGCTTGTTTTGCAAAACTGTAAAAATACTCTGGAAATGCAGTAGAAGGTTCATTAGGCTTGCTCAGATGAAGAATTCTCTTGCAGTAATATACCATCTTCTTATTAATATTCATGACGGTGGTATTTTGTATCTTGTTTTTGTAGATCTTGTTTCTCCCTTCAGTACATATGTAAGAGCTCTAATATGACACAAATACCTGCCAGAAAGTTATTTGGAGTTCCCTTAAGGTGTAAATTGGTCTAGAAAGCTGTGTGAAGATTGAACTGACTAAAGACCTTGGCTCATTGTACCACTGTTCACAAAGCAATGAGCAGCTTATAGAGGGCTTGTGTTCAGCAGTGTCACTGTCCTTCACTTCTATTTTATCAGCTGAAATGCAGTACCACTTCAGCCCATCAGTTAGTAAAAGCCATTGCTCCTAACAACAACTAAGCGCTTTGATCCTTGTCCAGTTCTGGAGAAGAAACATTTTCGTTGCTCCGATCAATGTTTGCGTGAACACCATGAAAGCCCAAAGATTTTTGTGTCTCTCTAGAGTGGTCCATTACAGCTGAGGCTGAGGTATATTCTTGAGGTGGATAGAGGAGCGTGCATTGCCGTAGCTGAGGAGGGTGAGAAGAAATTCTGTCCTTCTTAAAGGACTGATTGTACAGGATGTGTTTTCATTTTAACAAGGACTGTTCTGACTGAAAGGGGAGCTTGCTATTTATGCATGTATTGCAACAGTAATACCAAATTTCTGTTTTTATGGGATGGGATTTGGGTCGGTTCTGCAGCTGATCAGTTTACCGTTGTACTTCAAGTAATAGATTTGTAACTCAGTGAAGAAGGAGAAGTTGTACCATCTGAAAGCTGTTGCAGAAATGTTGTTGGACCACATATTTAAATGACATGTGACTTCCCATGTGAAGGAGGCCACAGATTCCAGGTATCAAGAGGGTCTGTGCCAAAACTTGCCTTGACTAAAACTAGAACTGCAATGAACTTCGGTTTGAATGTTGGTAATCTCAAGTACTTATAATACATGAAGTCATAATGAGATCATGAGATCATTCCTGCATCTCTTTTGTTAGTGTGAAAGCATAAATGGCTAAAAAGCATCAATAAATGCTATTGAGAGCTTTCCTTGCTAGCTGAATTACACACATGAAAATGTTTACTTGCCAGTTACCTTTCCCTCTACTACAAATGAATAGTTGCATCCATAATCTCTAACAAGAAATAATATGAACTTTGAGTGCTTTAAAATCCAGTCTTCTGGTGGATTTTCTCCCTCTACATCTGTGGTTTGAATAAGATTTGTCTTTCTACCGTAATGATTTTAATGTATGTAAAAGCATCTCTTTTGAACTCAACTTGTGAATAGTGACAGAAGTGCCCTACATCCCCTTTTCTAGCTGTGCAGTGACATGCACAGTGGGTTTGTTGGAAACGTGACGTAACAGAATATGGCTTCTTAGCAAAAAGAAGTTCAGTGTGAAAATCAACTCAAGCTTCTCATAACTTTGCAGAAACCAGTGTCATTGAGTACATCTAAGAAACTGGAAGTTGAAGAGCTGATGCTTCTTTCACAGCAGTGGGGGGAATAAAGCTCCTGCTTGCACTGACAATCATGGTTTAGTCTTTACAAAGAGAGCAAGTGGCATGAAACTTAGCTATGCTGAAACCTGTCAACGTTTCTGCCTTTTCCTTGAGTGGCCAGAATTTCCCTTGGGTTCTTGAGGAAGCATCAAATTATTCACATTCCTTAACTTCCTTAACTCAGAAACACCATGTTTTGGTTACTCTTAACCAAGCTGCCTCTCTATCCTTCTGAGAGAGTTCTCCTACATATAAATCTAGTCTTGGCAGTACTGGCCGTGTTGGTACAAAATGAGATTGGCCCTCAACTCCAGCATACTAGAGTTTCCAACTTTGCTTCTCTCTTTCTGCCAGGTTTTGCTCCAGTATTGGCACTAAGAAAATTTCTTGGGCTGATCTGCCAGGATGGGCCAGCAGAACAAGTCTTCATCACTAGGCTTGTTCCACGGTTGAATAACCCAGACAATAATTAAATCTTTCAGTAATACTTACTGGTAGCTTTTACCCATTTATGGTTTATTAAATAAATTAAAGTTTTAACAACAACAAAAGAGGAACTTTCATGATTTGGACATCTCAGGAAGAGCAGAGCTTACATTCTACAATATGTTTTATTATAGATTTTGTGTTAATATCAAACATAATTTGAACCAAGAGATGTACAAGTACCTCTGCATAGTACCCTCGGACTTGTTGCTTTCATTCTACTTCTGTCCTTCTGTGTCTTGGGATGTCTTGTCGTTTCTCTCTGACCCAGATACAAAATCTACTGAAGCACATAATTAGTTTTTAACTATGACAACGAATTTAGTACTGTTGTAGGTCACTGTGTTCAGGAAGTTGCATTTGATGCAATTTTAGAAATCTATCACAACATAACTAGGTTGCTAATCTTAAAAATTCTTGGTTTTCTAGCCTGTCCTTGGATGGATACTTTCATAGGATCTTAAAGTGGTAGGGGTTGGAAGGGACTTCTGGAGGTCATCTAGTCCATCTGTCTGTGTCCCCCCTGCCCCTGCTAAGGCAGGTATGCCTGGATCCGGTTGCGCAGGGACACATCCAGGTGGATTTTGAGTCTCCAGATAGTGAATCCACAATGTGTCATGCTCAATGTAAAGAAGTTTCTCCTTAAGTTCAAGAGATGCCTTCTGTGTTCTAGTTTGCACCTGCTGCCCATTGTCCTATCACTGGCCACTGCTTAGAAGAGCCCAGCCCCATCCTCATAATCTCTACCCTTTAGATATTTCTATGCATTTATAAGATCCCCTCTCAGTCTTCTCTTTTCCAGACTGAAGAGCCAAGGTCACTCAGCCTCTCCTCATAAAAGAGATGCTCCCGTCCCCTGATCATCTTTGTGACCCTCCATTGGACTCTCTCCAATAGTGCCCTGTCCTTGAAATGGGGAGCCCAGAACTGGGCATAATGCTCCAAGTTCAGCCTCACTGTGGCAAAGTAGAGGGGGAGCAGAACCTCCCTTGACCTGATGGCCACACTCTTCTCAATAAACCTCAGAATACCATTGGCCTTGTTGGCCATGAGGGCACATTGCTGCCTCATGGTGTACTTGTTCACCAGCACTCTCTGGTTCTTCTCTGCAGAGCTGCTTTCCAGCAAGTCAGCATCTAACCTGCACTGATGCATGGGGCTATTCTTCCTTATGTGCAGGACTCTACGCTTGCCTTGCTGAATTTCATGTTATTCACCTCTGCCCAACTCTCAAGTCTGTCCGTTTTTTGGGGGGATTTTTTTGAGGAGTATTTACCATGGACTGTTCCCTTCTAAGATCTGAAAGAAAGAAGAAAACTGAAGGATGTACTTCAGTAATTGATTTTGATTAAATTCCTTACTGAAGGACTTTAAAAGTATCTTAGACATAGTTCATAATATACAAAATGTACCTGATAATGTTTGTAAGTGCATTTAGTTTAATTGAGGGTGCATAACATTTTGTAAAAGGCTTAAACTGAGTGATACAGTGTTTAGGATTCTGGAACCTTTATTTTTTTAAAAATATGTTTGGATTTTCTCCGACAACATCTTCATACATTTTGTGTTGACAGATCGTGTAACTAGAAATTTTATCATGATGAAGGACATACATGCAGGGAGGCATATTGGAACACAAAGGCAATAAGGAAAAAATGTAAAGGACATTCAAAAGACTATAGAAAGCAATAATAAAAGAAAAACAAAAATCAACCAGAAGCTTCTGCTTTTTCTGTCTTATAGCAGAGGAATAAGATGAGGAGTGACAAATGTAAAGCAGATTTTATTTTTTCTTAATTCAGCTTATAATTAAATTGTGAGACTCATTACCAGAGGATGCTGCTGAGGTCAGGAATGTAACAAGATTTAAAGAGGGTCTGGAAAAATAAGAACATCCAATATTATGACAGTTGAAGCTGCAAGAAAGACTTTGAAAGAAACATAAATCTTCTTGCTTCATGGTTTAAGCTAATTTTTAACAATTAGCAATTATTTTGAAGTAGTTTAGTGGCTCAGATCCCACAACTGTTACTGTTTCTTCTAGTTTCTTCTGAAGCAATTAATGCTCCCCCGCAGCAGGGACGTTTTTATGATCAGCATTGTTAGTTTAAATCTTTATGACATTTTTCAGGCTTATATAGAAGAAAAACAGGTTTTGAACTTGTTCAGAAAAGCGTCCCATAATCACAGAATCACAGAATTGTCAGGGTTGGGAGGGACATCAGGGATTATCTAGTTCCAACCCCCTTGACATGGGCAAGGACACCTCACACTACGTCAGGTTGCTCAGAGACACATCCAGCCTGGCCTTAAAAACTTCCAGGCATGGGGCTTCCACCACTTCCCTGAGCAACCTGTTCCAGTGTCTCACCACCCTTATGGTGAAGAACTTCTTCCTAACATCTAATCTCAATCTCCCCTCCTCTATCTTGGATCCATTCCCCCTAGTCCTATCACTACACGACATCCTAAAAAGTCCCTCTCCAGCTTGTAGGCCCTCTTCAGATACTGGAAGGCCACACTAAGGTCTCCTTGAAGCCTTCTCTTCTCCACACTGAACAGCCCAAATTCCTAGAATAGGCAGGGACACCTCCCACTAGAACAGGCCACTCAAGGCCTTGTCCAACCTGGCCTTGAACACCTTCAGGGAGGGGGCATCCACAACCTCCCTGGGCAACCTGTGCCAGTGTAAAGAACTTCTTCCTAACATCTAGTCTAAATCTCCCCTCTGCCAGTTTAAACCCATTGCCCCTTGTCCTGTCATTGCAGGACCTTGTAAATAATCCTTCCCCAGCTTTCCTCTAGGCCCATGTTCTAGTGGGAGATGTTCCTGCCTATGGCAGGGGGCTGGAACTGGATGATCTTTGAGGTCCCTTCCAACCTAAACCATTCTGTGGTTCTATGATTTTATGAATTTGGGCTGTTCAGTTTGGAGAAGGCTGAGCAGCCCAAATTCATTCTCTCAGTCGGTCTCCACAGAAGAAGAACTCCAGCCCTCTTACCATCCTTGTGGCCCTTCTCTGGACAGATTCCACCACATCCATATCTTTCTTGTAACAGGGGCTCCATAACTGGACATAGTGCTCCAGGTGGGGTCTCACCAGTGTGGAGTAGAGGGGGAGAATCACCTTCCTCAGCCTGCTGGCCACACTTCTCTTGATGCAGCCCAGGATACGATTTGCTTTCAGGGCTGCAGGTGCACACTGGTGACTCACGTTGAGCTTCTCATCCACCAGTACCCCCAAGTCCCTCTCCCCAGGGCTGTTCTCAGGCCAGTCACTGCCCAGCCTATATTGTTGCCTGGGATCGCCCTAACCAGATGCATGACCTTCCATGTGGTCTTGTTGAACCTCATGAGGCTGCCATGGGCACACCTCTCCAGCCTGTCAAGGTTCCTTTGAATGGCATCCTTTCACTCCAGCGTGTCAGCTGCACCACACAGCTTGGTGTCAGTGAACTTGCTGAGGGTGCACTCAGTGCCACTGTCCATGGCACCTATGAAGATGTTGAACAAGACTGGTTCCAGTACTGATCCACTGATCCTTGAGGGACTCCACTTGTCACTGGCCTCCACTTGGACATGGGCTTCTTGATAGCCACTGGTTGGGTGCAACCATCAAGCCAGTTTTTAATTCACTGAGTTGTCCATCTGTTGAACCCATGTTTTACTGTTTGTGGACAACTATAAAGAAACACATGATATGGAGCAGCTGGGAAGTAAAACAATTTAGTCTTGGTAAATATGAGCTACATATAGGAAAAATACTGAGTGCACATCTAGAGCAGTGGCTTCTAATTCAACTTTTATCAATTGGAAAACAGAATTAATCTTGTGGTTATTGACTGGAAAACAGAATTAATCTTGTGGATGGTTCTCCAAAGAGAGTCTTCCCAGTGTTTGAGCTAAAAGGGAAATGAATATATGGAAGTTTTATGAAAGATATAAAGGGAAATCCCAGAACACTGTACAGTGCCCACAAATCACGTGAAGCACTTTTGTCACCCTTCTCTAGTATTTGAAGATACAAGGGAAGACTTTGGATCATCAGACATTAGTAAACTCCGAAAGATTAGGACTTTTCTGCTTGGTAAGAGGCAGCTGCAAGAGAATATGCTTCTGCACTAATAAGAGCAGTGTGGAGAACTGAAAACAACACAGTTATTTACCATTTCTCATACCATAAAAGTCAGGGCTGTTGCCATGAAATGACCATGCAAGAGGCTTAAAACAAACTCCTCTTTTGCAGGCAGATGCATGCATGTAATTCAGTTGTGGAACTGACTGAAGCAGGATGTTTAGGAGACTAGGAACATAAATGTATTTGAGAAGGGATTAGATAAATTTGTGCAGGAAAGAGACATCAGTGGATATTAAATAAAAAGATACAGATACAGCCTCTGGCTTATTTAAGTTGCAGAGTAGAAGGGCTTAAGGGGAAAATACCATTCAAAATTCACCTTTCTGTTTTTTCCTTTCCTTTTGCATATTCCCTAAACATCTGCTGGCAGACCCTTCCCAAGGCAGGATACTGGCCTAGATAGTTCTTTGATCTAACCTGGTCCATCTGTCACTGTGCTCTCCAAGTGCAATACTGGCAGAGGTCAGGGAAAAAAACTTGGATGAGAGGATTGAGTCTACCATTATTAAATTAATGGATGAGACCAAGTTCAAGGGGGAGTGTGGATTTGCTGGAAAGGAAGAAGGCACTTCAGAGAGACCTGGACAGGCTGAGTCTCTGGGCTGAGACCAATGGGATGAGGTTTAATAAGGCCAAGTACAGGGTCCTGCACTTTGGTCATGATAACCCCATGCAGTGTTACAGACTGGGGAATAAGCAGCTGGAGAGCAGCCTGGCTGAGACAGACCTGGGAGTGCTGGGGGACAGCCAGCTGGATGTGAGCCAGCAGTGTGCTCAGGTGGCACAGAAGGCCCATGGCATCTTGGCCTGCATCAGGAATAGTGTGCCCAGCAGCACTAGGGATGTCATTCTGCTCCTGTACTGGCACTGGTGAGGCCTCACCTTGAGCACTGTGTGCAACTCTGGGCCACTCACTGCAAGAGAGATACTGAGGTGCTGGAACGGGTCCAGAGGAGAGCAACAAGACTGGGGAAGGGACTGGAGGGAAAGGCTGATGAGGAGAGGCTGAGGGAGCTGGGCTTGGTTAGCCTGGAGAAGAGGAGACTCGGTGGGCACACACTCTACAACTACCTGAAGGGAAGGTGTAGTAAGGTGGGGGTCAGGCTCTTCTCCCAGGCAACTTGTGACAAGACAAGAGGGCATGGCCTGAAGCTGTGGCAGGGTAGGTTTAGGTTGGATGTTAGGAAGCATTTCCTGATGGAAAGGGGAATTAAACAGTAGAATGGACTGCCCAGGGAGGTGATGGAGTCACCGTCCCTGGAGATGTTTAAGGCAAGATTGGATGTGGCACTTAGTGACATGGTCTGGTCAATGTGATAGTGTTAGGTCCTAGGCTGGACTTGGTGATCTCAGAGGTCTATTCCAGCCTCAATAATTCTGTGATTCTGTAATATGTAAACTTCTCCTGTGATTGTTGATTTTTGTGTAATTCTCCATTGACTAAGTAACTGTTCATTTTTTCCCTTATTTGTGAGTCTGTGTTTTCCCAAGGGGGATGCATTCTGCTTGTGCTCAGATAATCCTTGGTGTGTTTTTATTTATAGTGGTTATCATTCATAGGTCTCACCAGTCCTGTGGCTTTTACAAATTGCATCATGTGTTGGTTTATTCCATTTCTCATATAATTAGATGAGACTAATTTGAAATCCCATTAAATTCCTTTTTCCTTTTCTCTGCTAGTTTCAAATGAGGCAAGGCAAATCTCTTTGCCTTCTCTGCTTCTCTTCCAAAAGAAAATCTTGATTTGTTCCTGGAGAGTTATTAAGATCTCCATAAGCCCGTGATACATACATTTAAAATATAAATAAATAAATAGAATCTGTTCAGATACTGAACTTCATCTCATGGGTCCAGTAACTAGTTGGATATGAAGCATCCATAACATGAGAGATGTCAGTATTGCTGGGAATTGCTAATACACTCTCTGCTTTCTTGTTCTTTGGAAGATTTAATTTTACTTTGTTTTCCTGCTGCCACATTTCTTGTTTCCCTTACCAACATCAAACAACACCAGTTGGAAGATGATGTTTGTCTTAACTGCATCCCTTTGGTGCCTTGGGAGCCTGTAGGAAGATGAGGAAGAAAAAGGATGTTTTGCATTAAAGTAAGCACCTCTCCAGTACATCCGCCCCAGGGTTAATAATCAGGTTGCAAAAAGTGACCTGTAATGTCACTGTGGATTGGTCATTTATGAAGAAGAACATTAATAAATTAGCAGTGTGGAATTACATGTTTTAAAGAGCTAATGTAACATTAGAGCCTGATAGGTAAACGTAGGCTGAGCTTGGATGTGGTATGCAAAAGCATGTTCAGCACTGAGCTGTGCTCTGGCTTAAAACTGATCTGCATAAGCACAATTATTTTTATATTGAACTTCATTTAATTTGATGGGTTTAATTCAACCTTTTCTCATCTCACATTTAAACATAGCAGACTACAGGTTTTGTTTGGCAGAAAGTTCAATATTTCAATGTCATGTGAAATTTGTTGGGAATTTAGTACTGGGCTGCTCTGAGCTGCTGCATTTTGTGGTTTCCATATGAAAACTTAATATACTTTAAAGACAGCCTGGCCTGCTTTTAAGTGATTGGTAGAATATGCTATGTCCAATGGATTACATTGGTAATTGGCATCAAAATGCAGATCTGTCAGAGGAAATTGTCTTTAACTCCTGTTTTACCATTGTAGCCACTGCTGTCACCTTGCTGCTGCAAACATACCTCAATGCAATGCCATGGCTCCTCCTCCTACTACTTGGCCTTATGGAGCAGGTGGGAAAAGGCAGAGAGAAGCAACTGGCACTGTCTGGGCACCCAATGGGAACTGTCCCTCTAGTCTCATCCAGCCAGGCTCTGGGGACTGTGCATGGTGCTCTGCAAGGCTATGAGCTGGCCACCAGCCAGGTGTTCAGCCCCATGGGGTTCCCCTGTGCCCCTGAGTGATTTGCAGAGGTACTTTGTGACTACTGCAGCCTTACACAAATCTGCAGAAAAGGAAGAATTACTAGTTCTATGGGAACCTAAATGTAAATAAATTACTCTAAGTGGCTTCTCAGGGCAGGTTGAATCTAGGATTTTATCAACAGGGCACTTTTTTCTTTCGTGGCATAACTTTACAGCAGTTTGTTAACATGAGAAAAAGACAATGAAGTTTGTTTTCTGCTCCGCAAATGTAATGCTCTTACTCTTGAAATGAAAAGCAGCTGCTTTGTTGTATCTTGGTTTAGCCACTGCCACATGTGGTCAGTAAGGCCTATTACTCTATAGATTCAGTTTGTCTTCTCTAGACAGCAGTGTGGCCAAGAGGGACAGTGGTATCCTGGGGTGCATCTGCTCTGATGAGACCATGCATGGAGTACTCTGTCCAGTTTTGGGCTACCCAGTCCAAGAGAGACAGGGACCTGCTGGAGAAAGTCCAACAGAGAGCCGCAAGGATGACTGGGGGACTAGAGCATCTCCCTTATGGAGAGAGACTGAGAGCCCTGGGGCTGTTTAGCCTGGAGAAGAGAAGACTGAGAGGGGATCTGATCAATGTCTATAAATATCTGAGGGGTGGGTGTTAAGTAGAGCGGACCAGCCTCTTTTCGGTGGTTCAGGGAACAATGGCTACAAAGTTGAACACAGAAGGTTTCAAAATCCACCTGGATGCATTCCTGTGCAAACTACCCTGGGGGATCGTACTATAGCAGGGAGAGTTGGACTCAATGATCACTGGAGGTCCCTTCCAGCCTCTAATATTCTGTGGTTCTGTGATTTTTGTTGATATTTTCTCCCATAAGCCTGTATGTGGTGGGTGGATGGTTCACTGTGTCAACAGTACAAAAGCTGTCTCTGGAGTCTGTCGTGAAAGGACAGACAAAGGTGATACACATCAAGGAATCTGCTGAGTTCTCTCTCTAATCCCTTGTTTGAAGTTACTGCACAAGGGAATTTGGCTTTCCCACTGATATCTGGCTTGGAGAAGCAGGAGCTGCAGGCTCAGTCTGCCTGTCTGGAGTGAGTAGTTTGCTCTCTTGAGTTCTTATCTCTGGAAAGGTGCTAAGAATAACTGAGTGCTTAGTTGTTCCCTTTACGCTTGCTGCAAAGCGTGGATATGATTTCCTAGTCTTTGCATTTATTACTAGGTTGAGTTTCACCCAGTCTTACTGTTTTCGTGTGTGGAGCTTTGGAAGATAGTAGGAATTCCAGCACTACAGGGTTTTTAAAAAAATCTTCTGAAATCTTATGATTATTTGAAGGTTTTTGACAGAGTGTGACAGCATCCCTAGAAGAGAACCTCAAAAAACAAGTCGCAGACATGGGGAGGAGAAGCTTGCTTGCTTGAACCCCCTCTGTCAGAGTTTCATCATTTTATGTTTGCTCTCAAAGCTCAGGGCAGCAGGAATGTTATCAGCCCAAGGAGTTTGTTTCTCAAGGTGTAAATTGCAATTCAGACTATTTTTTTAGAAAGTCTTTATAAGCAGACTCAGTTTAAAGCCATAACCTGGAAGTTAAACTAACTAAAGAATGCCACAGAGGTGCCAAGAGGGCCTAGGGAGAAAGAAGAAATGAGAAACCTCCTCCTTCACACAACAGAATGACTGTGTGGTGTGTACAAGTCATAGAATCATAGAATCATAGAATGGTAAGGTTGGAAGGGACCTCAAGGATCATCTAGTTCCAACCCCCTGCCATAGGCAGGGACACCTCCCACTAGTACAGGTTACTCAAGGCCTCATCCAATCTGGCCTTGAACACATCCAGGGAGGGAGCATCCACAACCTCCCTGGGCAACCTGTGCCAGTGCCTCACCACCCTCACTGTAAAGAACTTCCTCCTAACATCTAGTCTAAATCTCCCCTCTGCCAGTTTAAGCCCATTGCCCCTTGTCCTGTCATTGCAGGACCTTGTAAATAATCCTTCCCCAGCCTTCCTGTAGGCCCCCTTCAGATACTGGAAGGCTACTATCAGGTCCCCTCGAAGCCTTCTCTTCTCCAGGCTGAAGAGCCCCAACTCCCTCAGCCTGTCCTCATAGGAGAGCTGCTCCAGCCCTCTGATCATCTTTGTGGCCCTCCTCTGGACCCGCTCCAACACTTCCATGTCCTTCCTGTGCTGAGGGTTCCAGAACTGCACACAGTACTCCAGGTGGGGTCTGACGAGAGCAGAGTAAAGGGGCAGAATCACCTCCTTTGCCCTGCTGCCCACACTGCTCTTGATGCAGCCTAGGACTCTGTTGGCTGTCTGGGCTGCATGTGCACACTGCAGGCTCATGTTGAGCTTTTCATCAACCCAGACTCCAAGGTCCTTTTCCTCAGGGCTGCTCTCCAGCCATTCACCACCCAGCCTGGATTTGTGCTTGGGATTGTGCCTACCCAGGTGCAGGACCAGTCAACACCAGGGAAGCCCTTACTGGGAAGTGAGGAAGGAGGAGAAGCTCAGCCCTGTACCCCTCAATCTGCCTTCCAGAAATAGGCAGATCTAAGAGCTCCCAAAAGCAAGATCACCTTGATTAGCCTCAGGGGGGCATGTGGCACAGCTCTCCACCTCTCTACGATGAAGAAACTGATGAAAGAGATTGTTAGTAGCAAATATAATCTAAACTTGTATTTTCTTGTCTTCTGCTTTTCTTTTTAAAGTGCTTCATTACTGCAAATCTGTGTTTTAACCCTTAACTAGATGAATGAAGTAAATGCTTTCAGCCTTGTTTGCAAACAGATTTTGTGATTATTTCAGGGTGGTCTGGCAAACACTGGGTGTTCTGTTTCTGTTGGAGCAGTGACTGTAAACAGGACTGCACACAGAGTCTTATCTGCCAAAAAGAACTGTATTAGTTCTTTGGAGCATCAGTCTGTTTCTGGGTTGGTTGTATAGAATCCCAGGTTTGTACAAGAGTCTCCTGTGACGAGTCTTAGCTGGAGCCTGTGGGCGAGCACTGGAAGGAGGGAGAAGACATGAGACTGTTATCATGTTCATAAAGATACATACAAGCTTTACAGACAGATTAAATTTAATAGCTCCAGAGTAAAGCAATGGGAATAATGTTCCTACATCATGTAAGGCCAGGTGCTCAGAGACATTTAAGCGTCTGAGAGCCTTGGTAGCTTTTAGTAGCTGAAAATAGGCATTCACCCTTCCTCATACATGGTTTTTACAGTTGCTGGCATGATTTTTACAGTGGACAGTCCTCCCTCAGTGGTTGGGTGCCTTTCCTGTGGCAGCTGCCATCAAGGTTACCTGGCTGATTTAAGTGGTTTCTCAAAGATGCGACCTCCTACGTCCGAGTTCTTCGAGGTGCAGCTAGATGGCAATGTCTCCTTCCACTCTTCGGGCAGGCTGGAAGCTACCCTGACGTCCTGGTGAGCCTGTCTCGCTGCCTGCTTGCTGAGGACGACCATGTCCACAGAATCATAGAACTGTCAGGGTTGGAAGGGACGTTAAGGATCATCTAGTTCCACCCCTGCTGCCATGGGCTGGGACACCTCACACTAGGTCAGGTTACCCAGAGCCACATCCAGCCTGGCCTTAAAAACATCCAGGGATGAGGCTTCCACCACTTAGTCCTATCACCACAAGCCTTTGTAAACAGTCTGTCTCTCCATCCTTCTTGTAGGCCCCCTTCAGGTGCTGGCAGGCTGCTATCAGGTCTCCTCGGAGCCCCCTGTCCAGGCTGAACAACCCCAGCTCCCTCATCGCGTCCTCGTAGCAGAGATGCTCCAACCCCGCAGTCATTTTCATGGCCCTCCTCTGGACAAGTAGCAATGGCTTCAAACGATATGTGCTGGTTTGAAGCTAATTGGAATATTTTTATAAAAAGAGCTAGGTTATAGGCTGTGAAAAGAAAACAGTGGTGATGTCTACTTCACTCATAGGCTTGCTGAGATGTATAAAAACAAGAACACAAATATAGAAAAGGGAAAGAGTCTCTCGGTCTCTCTAGCTGGTGAGTGTCTGCTGACCTCTCTACTCACCTAAGCACCACACTGCTTCTAACCCCCCTGGCCGATCCTCCAAACTCACCTTGCGCATAAGCCAAACCCTGGGGTAAGGTAGAGGGGTGGAAAGAAGGTGGGAGGGTGGTTGGGAGCCCCTCCTGGAGACTCTGATTTCTGGGAGGGGAGTTGTGTTTCTGTATTACCTTTAACTTGTATATTTCTGTAAACATTCATGTATGTTGTATATATATCTGTTTGTACATTGTGCTAAGCTGTAAATAGAGCTTCAGTCCTTAGCTTTCAGCTGGCTGAGTCTAGCCTGGGTGATTTTACAAGGAGTAGGGGGATGGGTAACTCCCAAACAATCACACTAGAGAACAGATTTAGATTGGATGTTAGAAACAAGCTCTTTACTATGAGAGTGATGGAACACTGGAACAGGTTGCCAGAGGAGGTGGTTGGGGTCCCTTGCTTGGAGATACTCAAGGTGAGGCTCAACAGGGCTCTGGGCAGCCTCATCTAGTTGAGGCTCTCCCTGCTGACCAGAGGAGCTGGTTGGGGTCCCTTGCTTGGAGATATTCAAGATGAGGCTCAACTGGGCTCTGGGCTGCCTCATCTAGTTGAGGCTCTCCCTGCTGATCACAGGAGGGGTTGGACTAGTTGACCTTCAGAGGTCACTTCCAACCCAGACTATTCTATGATTCTGTGATCTCTCTTCCCATTGTTGGTAAAGCTGATTTCACTTGCTAGCCTCCTAACACACGCAGAGTATGAGGACCAAGTTGTATACCCTTCTCATACTTTTTAATACAGACTTCTTCAGTCTTGCTGCAGTTGGTAAATAATGCAATGATAATACGAAATTGGCTTTGAACTTTCTGCCTGCTTCAGTTGCTCAGGCACAACATACATTTTGCATTTCCATTTGGAAGTTAAATTTATCTGGGCCATCATGGAAATTAACATGCACACTTCCTAGGCAAGGGAGCCCACAGGAGGATAGAGAGACTTGGCTGGTGAGCCTCTGCCTGCCTTTGCCTGATATAGAAATGCTCAGTTACTGGGGTTTGATGTTGAAGCATCAATCAGGTTTCCTGCCTGTTCAATTGCTTGCTTTTTGCTGTGCTGCCCTGGATCAGTTGTGCAGCCCTGCAAATGAGTTGTGGGAACAACTGTTTACAGGTTATTATGTGAAATCAAATTCTGGGTGCGGAAAAGCCAAATATCAGGTAGGAACTATTTATGTAAAATAAATGTGTTGAGATCTTACAGTTCACCCTTGTGAAGGCAGGAGAGGAGTAGTTTTGATTTTGTGTAATCATAATTTTTTGCAAAGTTATTTTTCTATGACTCTGGTGAAGCCATTGCTAATTAGTGCTACCTGAACCTTTGTAGGACTTTTTAGGATGTCGTGTAGTGATAGGACTAGGGGGAATGGATCCAAGATAGAGGAGGGGAGATTGAGATTAGATGTTAGGAAGAAGTTCTTCACCATAAGGGTGGTGAGACACTGGAACAGGTTGCCCAGGGAAGTGGTGGAAGCCCCATGCCTGGAAGTTTTTAAGACCAGGCTGGATGTGTCTCTGAGCAACCTGACGTAGTGTGAGGTGTCCTTGCCCATGTCAAGGGGGTTGGAACTAGATAATCCCTGATGTCCCTCCCAACCCTGACAATTCTGTGATTCTGTAACATTATATGACTTGAGTGGAATTTGTATGCCATGAATAGAATACAATAATACGTTTAAAGCTAAACCACATAGAATAAGATGTTTAAATACCACTGTTCTTAAAAGAAAAAAAAAAAAAAAACAACCCGACAAAAAACCCCTCTCTTCTTGTATCACAGTATCACAGTATCATCAAGGTTGGAAGAGACCTTAAAGATCATCAAGTCCAACCCATTACCACAGACCTCAAGACTAGACCATGGCACCAAGTGCCACGTCCAAACCCACCTTGAACACCTCCAGGGACGGTGACTCCACCACCTCCCTGGGCAGCCCANAGGCTAAACAATCCCAACTCCCTCAGCCTCTCTTCACAGGGCTGTGCTCTAGGCCTCTCCCCAGCCTCATTGCCCTTCTCTGGACACGCTCAAGCACCTCAGTGTCCTTAAATTGAGGTGCCCAGAACTGGACACAGTCCTCAAGGTGTGGCCTAACCAGTGCAGAGTCCAGGGGGAGAATGACCTCCCTGCTCCTGTTGACCACACTATTGCTCATGCAGGAGGCCAGGATGCCATTGGCCTTCTTGGCCACCTGGGCACACTGCTGGCTCATGTTTAGGTGGGTGTCAATCAGCACCCCCAGATCCCTTTCTGTTTGGCTTCTCTCCAACTACTCCCACCCCAGCACTTGTCTTGCTCATTAAACTTATAATCAATATATAAAAATCTAGTTTGTGGTTGAAAGAGTTCACAGATGCATCTTTTACATTTCTTTGCAATTATGTGTGTAACAAGCAGGCAGAAATGGTGAGGTTGTCCTACAAATGACATTATGGACTGGCAAATTAAAATGGATATAAATGACAAACAAAATAGCATTGAGAGATAATGTTTCCTAACTTAATTAGTATTCCTGGTTTTGAACACTGTTGAGCTGACAGTTTTTTACCCTAGTACTATCTGTGAAAATGCATCTTTAGAATCCATGTCTGCTCAGATATTTGTGTAACCATAGAAAGCTGGGGAATTAGCGAAGCCTAGTTTCCTACAGATTTACACCCCATTCTCTGTAACCTCTTCACCAAGGAGATGACCACACAGTCATAGAATGTTAGGAGCTGAAAGGGACCTCAAAAGATCATCCTGTCCAACCCCCGCTTCGAGAGCAGGATCACCTAGAGCTGATCACACAGGAATGCATCCAGGCAGGTCTTGAATATCTCCACTGAGGAAGACTCCACAACCCCCTGGGCAACTTGTTCCTGCCTGTTCAGTAAATGATTGCCCACCCATTGCCAGACAATAGCTTAATGGCTGGAGTTTTCCTGTCGTGTCTTGAGCATGGATACTGGTTTGGTTCTCCCACTTTTAACAAGGAGATAATTTGCATTAAATTCATATGAACTTAATTATCTTTTAGATTATTTGTCGATTAAATTGGTTAGTTCTTTTAGGGTTACAGGGGGAGGATAGAAAGGCAGACATACAGAGCAGTCTCATAAACATTTTTTCTTAATAAGATAACCTGCAAAATTAAGAACTCAGAAATGAAAAAAATATGAAATTCAAGTATTATTTTAATTTTTATTTCTTCTGCATAAGTATTACAATGTAATTTTTAATTAAATGCTCACATGCATTTAATTAAATGCTCTCATGTCATCCAGAGGGACTTGGACAAGCTGGAGAGGTGGGCCCAGGTGAACCTCATGAGGTTCAACATGAGCAAGTGCAGGGTTCTATACCTGGGCCAGAACAATCCTCGCCATCAACACAGACTGGGGGATAAGGAGAGAGAAAGCAACCCTGTGGGAAAGGACTTGGGGTGCTGATGGATGATTAGCTGGACATGAGCAGGCAGTGTAAGCTTGCAGCCCTGAAGGCAAATCAGATCCTGGGCTGCTTCACAAGATGTGTGGCCAGCAGATCTGGAGAGGTGGTTTTGCCACTTTGCTCTGGTGAGACCTCAATACAGAAAGGACATGGACCTGATGGAGTGGGTCCAGAGGAGGGCCACAAAAGTGATCAGGGGGTTGGAGCACCTCTGCTACAAAGATGGGCTGAGGGAACTGGACTTGTTCAGTCTGGAGAAGAGAAGGTTCTGGGGACACCTGATAGCAGCCTTCCAGTGCCTGAAGGGGGCCTTCAAGAAGGATGCAGAGAGACTATTTACAAAGGCCCATGGTGAGAGTACAAGGGGCAATGGCTTCAAACTAGAGCAGAGCAGGTTTAGATTGGATGTTAGGAGCAGGCACTTTACTAGGAAGGTGATGGCACACTGGAACAGGTTGCCTAGGGAGGTGGTTGGGGCCCTTTACCTGGAGATATTCAACGTGAGTCCTGGGCTGCATCAAGAGCAGTATGGCCAGGAGGGCAAGGGAGGGGATTCTACCGTTTTACTCTGCTCTTGTCAGACCCCACCTGGAGTACTGTGTGCAGTTCTGGAGCCCCCAGCACAGGAAGGACATGGAAGTGTTGGAGCGGGTCCAGAGGAGGGCCACAAAGATGATCAGAGGGCTGCAGCAGCTCTCCTATGAGGACAGGCTGAGAGAGTTGGGGCTCTTCAGCCTGGAGAAGAGAAGGCTTTGAGGAGACCTGATAGTAGCCTTCCAGTATCTGAAGGGGACCTACAGGAAGGCTGGAGAGGGACTGTTTACAAGGTCTTGCAATGACAGGACAAGGGACAATAGGTTTAAACTGGCAGAGGGGAGATTTAGACTGGATGTTAGGAGGAAGTTCTTTACAGTGAGGGTGGTGAGGCACTGGAACAGGTTGCCCAGGGAGGTTGTGGCTGCTCCCTCCCTGGAGGTGTTCAAGGCCAGGTTGGATGAGGCCTTGAGTAACCTGTACTAGTGGGAGGTGTCCCTGCCTGTGGCAGGGGGTTGGAACTGGATAATCCTTGAGGTCCCTTCCAACCTTACCATTCTATGATTCTATGACAGGGCTCTGGGCAACCTCATCTAATTGAGGATGTCCCTGCTGACTGCAGGAGTGGTTGGGCTAGATGACCTTCAGAGATCCCTTCCAACCCAGACCATTCTGTGGTTCTGAGATTCTATGGTGGTTTTCCCATGGAGCTACCCTACTCCCATCACATGATGAACAATGCCCCAGATTTCGTTTCATCCTTTCAGGTATGGTTGAGGCTTTTCAACTGTGTCTTATGGGGTCCTTTCCCAAATGCAAAATTATTCTCTTCTCAAGGACTCCATAAACATGAGTGTCCTTTTCCAGTACTCTTCTGTGAGGTGCCTGAGTTGTCTCAAAAAGAATCTCAGCTGCATAAACATAAACCAGGGCCCTGGAAAAGCCTTATATGGGCTAAAATCACAGTTCTCCCTGACTTTAGCTGTGGTCGTGTTCCATGTTCCCTGGAACTCGAATGAAACAGCTCAAACATGGCACCCAGGATAAATGGCGCAGCAACTGGGGAAGGTCTGTCATGGCTTACCAGCATCACACAAGGGTGCAGAGGCAGCTATCATCTCTCCTGGGCACCATGCAGTTGCCTTAACTATGCCTTTCCCCCCACCCCCCACCCCCTTCTGCCTATTTTGTTTCAAGTTTTTCAAATTCTACTTTAAATACAGTAATGGTTGTAAAGAATTAGAACCTTTCTTCTATGTTTTCATCAGTACTGCAGCACAGTCCTTCTTGCCCCACAGTTACCTGGAAGCTATTTGTTGATGTCTCAAGAGGAGTGTGACTTGAGACATGTTATTGTGATACAGTCAGTCTGGTTTAAGATCAGAAGTATCTTAATTATCTGCTCCAGGATGGACTCATTCTGCTGGGTCACTGGCGTTAGAAAAGGTCTGACTGGCTGACTGTCATTGACTGTGCCAATTAAGATATATTTAATCTTGTCTTAATGCTAGTATAGCATAAATTCTGTATCAAGCACAGGAATGTGACTGCATGCTTACACCTTACCCAAACTGCAGTTTTGGATGGCCTGCTGGTGCAGGGATCTGACATTGGAGATCCAGTCCCTAGTCAAAAGGAGCAGCATTTCAGGGAACGCTCTGCTGCCTTGCCCCGTAACAACCTGAGAATGGATTGGAAATAAAAACCTTCAAGAGTTTATTCTTCAGGAACTGAAACGGAAATATAGTTTAACACGAGGAAGACTTTTTTGAGAGGCTGATAAGGAAACAAATGCCCATCCAGAATTCAGTTTTTGCTATAAATCTGGAAAAAAATTACTTTAAAGAGTAGGTTAGTTAGGGAAAATGAAAGCATTTCCTTCAAAAGTCATTGGTGGAAATGGCTGAATTGTTTTAGCCAAAATGTTCTAAACAAATCAGCATGATGTTCCCTAGCATGGAAAGTTGAAGTACATGTGACTGCTCTTCAGCAAAATTGTGAACAATTTAAAACCTTGAAGTAGAAAGAGACATTCAGTGCTAGAAGAAGGTGGTATCATGAACTCTGCCCAACCTGACATAGAAAACCAGCAAACACAACATGGCTCCAAAGCAAATAAAGGTTGTTTTTGCAATTGCTGTTCAGTGATTCTCTCTCTGAGATTACAGCCCATATGAGTCATCTGATTTCTTAACTAGAAATGGGTCTGTCTGCCTCTGTTACCCTGAAATTGCATTTCCAATAGCCATCTTAGCTGACTTTGCTAGCCAGCAAGTGGAATTTATGAACTGTTCCAGAAGGTGATTCTCTGATTTACCAGATTAATTACAGCTTCAGATAAACTTCTGTGGTGGGTTGAAATTACCCCTAAAATGAGATCACCAGACTAGCTCAGAAGGTTTGGAAGAAAATGAAGCTATATTTACAAGCAAGCTAAAATCTGAAAGCATAAAAATACAATGTGTATGCACAGAATATGGTTACATGTATTTACAATTATTTACAATTCAGAAATAACAACAAGGACTCCCTTGGACAAGGGAAAAGTGAAATAGCTCTCCCACACTCTGCCCTTATGAGAGAGAGAAAAACCAGACCCCACTGATGCTGTTTACTTAGCTGTAACAAGAGTGACAGCAAAAGCCATGCAAAAACACCAGCCAGCAGCAGCCAGAGCAAAGAAGAGAAAAAGGAAGAAAGAGCAGTTTGTGCAGCACACTTTATCCTAATCCAGAAAGCCAATGGAATTATATAGATTTATCCTTATTTTTCTTTTGCGTTCAATCCTCTGTTTTGGACTAGATGATCTTTTGAGGTCCCTTCCAGCCCCTAACCTTCTGTGATTCTGTGATTTTGTGATTTTATGATTTTTTTACTCTTTTTTTTTTTTTTTCTTTTCAATGCCTCTGGAATTTTTCTATTTTTTGTTCATAATTCAGAATTAGGATAGAGGATTGGTTTTAAACTACCACAGCTTCTCATTCAGACATTGGAATGGACTGCCCAGGGAGGTGGTTGAGTCACCAACCCTGGATGTGTTTAAAAAGTGTTTGGATGTGGTACTTGAGGATATGGTTTAAGGATGAGCTTTGTAGAGTAGGGATATCAGTTGGACTTGATGATCCTGGCAGTCTTTTCCAACCAGAATGTTTCTGTGATTCTGTTTTTAATATTCACATGCATATTCTTAAGAGAACCTAGAGCTTAAGATGTATAAAACTATGCAGCAGTGATTGTAGGTGTGTAGAATTTTTAATCTGTAGATCATAAATGTGTCTTTTCTGGGGATGACCCCTTTCATACTTACATTAGAACAGCTAATACCTAGTTTGTGGCATGGATCTTTTGCAAAAAGACCTCACTGAGGCAGCCCTGATCTAGCTGGCAAACTGCATCACTGCAGCCATGCCACTGTGATACTGGGAGGTGTGCTGCACTGTCACCTTCACTCCGGTGAATTTACATCTCCAATAACATGTAACTATTATTATCTTCAGGGACGGATGGGGAGATTCAGTCGAGAGGTCATAGTTTTTCTGAGGTCGCGTAACAAAGGAGGATGTGTCTCACTCCTAGGTCCTGCCTGCAGCATCTTCATTTCTAAACACTGCTTCTGTTTCTGGCTTCTCTTTTTTGGTGTGTGTGTGTGTCTGTGTGTGTTTTTCAGATTGCAAGTACACCTGCCATGCTCACTGCCGAGATCTGGTGCACCTGGGCTGCCGCCGGAATGGAAAATTAATGGACTGCCTCTCTCCACGTGACACCTTGGATTCATCTTACAACAATGGTCAGGTAATAGATCTCATGTTCATGTAATTACTGCATTCTCTTGTCAGCTCTGTAGTGAAGTGTGGTCTGCTTGCCTCACCCAGCTGCTCGGGAAGAATGTGTCACTTAGACAGGGCCAGCAAAGCTAAATTTTCCATCCAGTGCTGTGATTTTACAGTGCAGCTGGGTTGAGCTGCAACTAGCTGCTGCCAGCTGTGTCTCTCCTGCTCCAATGAGTTTTCAGCTAAACTGGCTGAAAAGTAGTTTCAGAAAAAGGTATTTTTCCTGCTGGTTTGTGTCATTGTGGGATCAGAAGCATGTATGGCAGGGGATCAGAAGAACATGTGGAGAGAGCTCCTCTTCAGATAGACTCAGACAGACCCTGTAGCAGCTCACAAAGTAAGTTTGACATCCCAGGTGCCTTGTGCTGCTGGGCCTAGTGACATACGGAGGTAAATGGGTTTGGCTGTTTGTGACCATTGAAGATCCTACTGGGTTTGATGTTACTCTCACTGTTCTCAGCAAAACTGTCTCAGGGTGATTTCAAATTTCTTCATCTGTATTTCCTAGCAGGTTCAATAGGTCACAGTGTGCCTCTTCATTTCCTTTCTTAAACCGCCTCAGAGCATCAGTACTTGCATGTCCCTCATGGACCTTTCTCTTTGTGCAGAGAACACATCAAAGTAGCATATTTCTGCACACAGAGGGAAGTTCCTCTGAGAAGGAGTCATACAATGATTCTGAGAGAGCACCAAAATTTCTCAGTATTCTTTCTGAACTTGTTGTATGAGGTCCAGGGCAGCACTGCATTTGCTCTGCAATTTAGTAAGGGAGATGCTTGCTCTAAGCCCCCCAAAGACAACCGAGGACATAGTGTCTCTTGTGAGTTCCTCATGACTTGCTTTAGGGAAGAGCAAAGGGAAATAACTCAAACGCTAAAAGAAAGAGTAGCAGGAGTGGGGAGGAAGAAGGACATGACAACACAGGTTTTGGAAGTGTGGCTGACTGTCAGCAGGGAAATAGAATCATAGAATCATAGAATGGTAAGGTTGGAAGGGACCTCAAGGATCATCTAGTTCCAACCCCCTGCCATAGGCAGGGACACCTCCCACTAGTACAGGTTACTCAAGGCCTCATCCAATCTGGCCTTGAACACATCCAGGGAGGGAGAAGCCACAACCTCCCTGGGCAACCTGTGCCAGTGCCTCACCACCCTCACTGTAAAGAACTTCCTCCTAACATCCAGTCTAAATCTCCCCTCTGCCAGTTTAAGCCCATTGCCCCTTGTCCTGTCATTGCAGGACCTTGTAAATAATGCTTCCCCAGCCTTTCTGTAGACCCCCTTCAGATACTGGAAGGCTACTATCAGGTCCCCTCGAAGCCTTCTCTTCTCCAGGCTGAAGAGCCCCAACTCCCTCAGCCTGTCCTCATAGGAGAGCTGCTCCAGCCCTCTGATCATCTTTGTGGCCCTCCTCTGGACCCGCTCCAACACTTCCATGTCCTTCCTGTGCTGAGGGTTCCAGAACTGCACACAGTACTACCACAAGAGCAGAAAGAGAAAACCATTAAAAGGCATTTATTCTCCAAAAGCCATGTACTGCTTGGCCGTGAGAGATCTAAGACAGACCTAGTGCTGTCTTGTGTAAAGTGGATATGGATACTGAGCAAGGAAAATGCTTCTTGCTGTTGGAGCCTTACAGAATTAAGGGAAGCTGAATTTTATGTACCTTTGTTTGTGCTGGAACAAGGTGACTTCCAAGAAATACTGTTTTTTACCTACTGACTCTTTCCTCTTGGAAGAAGTCATCATTTGGCAAGTGGTGGTGGGTGATAGTTGTTGCAAACTTCCGTTTTCCTTGCTAACCAGGTCAGTGTGTGTCTGACAATGGACACACATAAGATGGGGATTTAGAAACTATTTTCAGCATCCATCATGTTTTGGTTTTGAAGCAAGATTTCCATGCACAAAACCTGGAATGTTTGCTGCTGGATGGTACTTCCCTGCTCCTACTGCTTTGTCTTTCTAGGACTTACCAACTTTTCTGGTAGTTAAAAGGAGGAATTAGAATTTTTTAGAATAATCGTAAGAACTCTGAATTGAAACATTGCGACAAAAACTGGATTTTACAGGTTATTATTTAATGAAATACAACTCCTAGCTCAACTGCTTTTTCAAAATTACTTTTCCCTTCCATGCAAACATTTTCTGGACTTAGGCTCAGCTTTTAAAGTTTGAACCTTCATCTCATATGCATAACTGAGCAGGTGTTTAGTATACAATAGTAAAGGAGTCAGAAGATGGGAAAAAGACTGAATCTCTTTACTATACAAAATTATTCTTGCATTCCTATTCTGTGGATGTTGTCTAGTCTGCAGGGGTTTCTAATGTTCGATGCAAGAGTCTGCTTTTGAAACAAATCTTCCTATTGCCCTCACTTTCCTTAGAGGACATAAACTTAATTCTCTTTCAGATTAAAATAAAGCTGCTTCCTCAAACCTCTCAGAAGAGGCACTCCAGGAGCCTGCTTAACTTTCTCTGAACACTAATAGTCATTTAGTCCACAGGATCAAAACAGAAATTATCTTAAGTAAAACCTATGAAGTCTTTATATTGAAGACTTTGGGTTCTCAGCACCACTTGCTTTGCAGAGCTACACACCACAAGATTTGTTAAGGTAGGTGTCAGATGCTTGGCACAGAACAGTCACTAGCGAGAAGCAAGCTGATAAGTGTTCCAGTGATGTCTACTTTTGCTTTATCTACATCATGACTTTGAAAATCACGTGGCCTACAAAGCCAGTTAATTTTGCATGAGCTGTGCTAGTAAAATGAATAGCTGCAAAGACTATGCAGGCATTCTTGGGATATCTCACCCATATAGTGAGTGTCAACTTAAAATGTGAAAGGATATTGCAGAACTACTCAAACTTTGTAGTATTTACAGAGAGGAATGACTTGCTAACAAGCCTCAGTCTTGGGCTTTCTGCGTTTTCTTCCTGTTGTGACAACCATTTTGATTTGAAGTTTAATTTTATTTTTTTAAAACTAATTCTACATGGACAAAGCATTATTTTGAAGTTGTTGTATCTGCCTTCTTATGCTGGCACAGCTTAGGTATTTTTTTGTAATGGGACATGGCACCTTTGTATTTGTGTAACTTCACCCACACAGACATGTTAGTATGATGGTAGACAAATACTTTGCAACCTAACTCTGTATAGTCTACGGCCATTTTAGACTGGTCAGGTATTGTGAATATACCTCCTGCTTGATCTGGATGATATAAACTGCACTTCATCCTGCTGCAATGCCCTTGTGGTGCCCTGAGTGCAACAGAGCTTGACACTTGCCTGTCTGTAGCTCCTGGTCTTGGATGCTCATTTGTGCCCATAGCCTGTTGCATGTTCCCCCCTGCTCTTTCGCTCCTCTGCAGGGCCAGTACTGCAACTTTTGGACAGTGCTGTTTTAAGGTCAGGGAAATGTTGTGGCTTCTAATGTCTTGCAAAGCCTGAGCAGATCTGTGATTCACAGCACATCTTGTGAACAGCACTGACAGCCCAAAAGGGGCTGTGGTGTGATAGGAACACCTTAAACTCCAAGTAACCCTGAACAAATGTCTTGTTGAACCACAGTTTGAGAATATGGGCTTAGGATTACCCTCACAGAGAAGAGGAATTTCTTACAGTCTTTTTAATGGTAAATTTGCAAAAGAAATCAACAGATTTCTGAGGGATTTCCACCCTCTAAAGTTCTGCTAGCAACTAGAGCACTTCGGTGCACCTATGAGTGGTCAGATAGTCTCAGAATCTGGAATGTCACAGAATCAACCAGGCTGGAAGACACCTCCAAGATCACACAGTCTAACCTATGACCCAGCCCTATCCAATCAACCAGACCATGGCACTAAGTGCCCCATCCAGTCTTTTCTTGAACATCTCCAGGAATGGCAACTCCACCAGCTCCCTGGGCAGCCCATTCCAATGCCAATCACTCTGGGAAGAACTTCCTCCTAATATCCAACTTATACCTCCTCTAGCACAACTTGAGACTGTGTCCCCTTATTCTGTTGCTGGTTGCTTGGGAAAAGAGACCAACCCCCACCTCGCTACAGCCTCCTTTCAGGTAGTTATAGACAGCAATGAGGCCACCCCTGAACCTCCTTCTTTCCAGGCTAAACAACCCCAGCTCCCTCAGCCTCTCCTCACAGGGCTGTGCTCCAGGCCCCTCACCAGCTTCATCACCCCTCTCTGGACATGTTCCAGTACCTCAACATCTCTCTTGAATTGAGGGGCCCAGAACTGGACACAGTACTCAAGGTGTGGCCTGACCAGTGCTGAGTACAGGGGAAGAAAAACCTCCCTTGTCCTGCTGACCATACTCTTCCTGATACAAACCAGGATGCCATTTGCTCTCCTGGCCACCCAGGCACACTGCTGGCTCATGTTCAGCTACTATCTACCACTACCCCCAGGTCCCTTTCTGCCTGGCTGCTCTCCAGCCACTCTGTCCCCAGCCTGTAGTGCTTCTTGGGGTTGTTGTGGCCAAAGTATAGAACCCTGCACTTAGCCTTGTTGAATCTTATCCCATTGGCCTCTGCCCACCCATCCAGCCTGTCCAGGTCCCTCTGCAAAGTCTTCCTACCCTCCAGCAGATCCACACCTGCTCCTAACTTGGTGTCATCTGCAAACTTACTGATGCTGGACTCAATCCCCTGGTCCAGATCATCAATAAAGCTATTGAACAGGACCAGGCCCAGCACTGATCCCTGGGGCACACCACTAGTGACAGCTGCCAACTGGATATGGCACCATTCACCACCACTCTCTGGGCCCAACCCTCCAACCAGTTCTTGACCCATATCAGAGTGAATCTGTCGAAGCCACGAGCTGCCAGCTTTGCCAGGAGCTTGTTGTGGCAGATGGTGTCAAAGGCTTTGCTGAAGTCCAGGTACACTACATCCACAGCCTTCCCCACATTCAACAGGCAGGTAACCTGATCATAAAAGGAGATCAGGTTGGTCAGGTAGGACCTGCCCTTCCTAAACTCCTGCTGGCTGGGCCTGATCCCTTGGCCATCCTGTGGGTGCTCTGTGATTGCACTCAAGATGACCTGTTCCATAACCTTGCCTGGCATTGAGGTCAGGCTGACAGGTCTGGAATTTCCTGGTTCCTATTTCTGGCCCTTCTTGTGGAGTGGGCACGCTGCTTGACTTTGTTAACTACTCATGTAAGCTCAAAAGGCCTGAATGTACATACACACACACATAAATATTGCATTATAAGCAGGTCTGGTAAATTTCATTATGTAGCTATTTTGAGAGATTACTAAGGCCATGGGGCTAAATACTTCTAAATGAAACTCATAATATAAAACATACTGCAAGTATGCAAGGCAGAAATATATGACTCAGGTGAAAAAAGGATGGTGGTGTGGTAAAAAGAGGATGGTGGTGTGTTAATTGTATGGCATTAAATATTTAACTCCTGAAAAATCTTCCTCTGGAGATTAAAGAGCAAATAATGAATAATAGGTTCCCTGTGATCTTGAAGCAGAGCACTCAGAATGAGCTGCAGAAAGAAGTGACAGTTTCCTCCAGTGTTGCAGGTTGAGGACCATAGAGAACTCCTCCAGAACTTGTTCAGTCTGGAGAAGAGAAGGCTCTGAGGACACCTTATTTTGGCCTTCCAGTATCTGAAGGGGGCCTACAAGAAAGCTGGTGATGAACTTTTTAGGACTTTGGGTAGTGATAGGACTAGGGGGAATACAGCAAAACTAGAAGTGAGTAGATTCAGATTGGATGTCAGGAAGTTCTTCACCATGAGGATGGTGAGCCACTGGGACAGCTTGCCCAGGGAGGTGGTGGGAGCCCCATCCTTGGAAGTTTTTTAGGCCAGGTTGGATAGTGCTCTGAGCAACCTGATGTAGTGTGAGGTGTTCTTGCCCATGGCAGGAGGGTTGGAATGGTATGATCTTTGAGGTCCCTTCCAACCCTGACAATTCTGTGATTCTGTGTGATTTTGTGAATGTGCTTCCACCGTTCACTACCCATACAAACTAATCTCACCACATGCATTTTCCCACAGTTCTTTCCAGTTTCTGCTGTCTGTGTTGTGCCAGGCATAGGATGTAAAGTACCCATTGCATTTTTGTATTGTGGCTGTTTTCTTCCTAATTCAAAGTTATTGATATCTTCCCCATCAAGAGCACAGATGAGCACATTGCACATTTAATACAAGTAGCATAGACTTCCACATCCTGTGCATGCCAGGTGGATATTCAGATAGCACTGCCTAATCGTGTTGGAGAAAACATTCAAGGGGAACAGATCCTCTGTACTGTGATGCTTAATGTGTTGTGTAGGTTATAAAGTGTGATATAGCTGCACATTGATGTGGGGGTGGCAGGCTGTGCCTGAGCAAGCAGAGGTGAGACTGGCAACAAGCCAAGATCCTGAGGGTTGGTCTTGTGATAGTTTGCAACGAAGAGATCCGAGCCTGGTTTCTGTCTTACCTTTAGCGTAGATTTTCAACAGACAGATCAGAAGAATGACCATTAGAAGGATTGTTTTGGATGGAGTGTGTGTAGGCAAACAGATCTTGGCTGCCTGCATCAAAACCAGCATGCTTCGAGAAGGATGTTTTACTATTATATGTTGTAAACAATGAATTCTACAAGGGTGCTGCCCAGTTGCTGGGTGATAAATCATTAACTATGGTAACCTTTTGAGTGCCTAACTCAGCCCTCTAAACATGGAAAGAAAATGAATGCGAGTTTGCAGACTGTAAGTGGAGGGTAAAGTGATCCTAGCACTGACTTTTCTCAAAAGGCCATGTCCCGTAGGTGACAGATGGGCAGCTAAACTTTACCTCTCTGGTAGAGATAGGCTGGTAAATAGGGTGAAAGTGGTTTTTTTATTCCTCCCTTTACAGACTACCTGATTATTTACTCTGTATCCGTAAAGCACCTTGACCTAAACGGAGTTACCAGCAGCCACATCTGGTCTGTCCTAATCTATTAATCCACAGGGGTGTCTGGTTTCCAGGCGGTATGAGGGTCCAAAGTAACATTCAATGTCATGTACTTACTCACTAGGCTGATCTTATTTTGCATTGAATGTTGGGATGGTGATATGGCTGCAGACTACTTACTTCTCTTCAGATAGACCTGCCCTAAGCAAATAACAAGATGGCAGTGAGAGCCGATTAGAAGAGAAAGTCGAAATTGTTATGAGACTTGCATCCCATTTTCTAATCCAGATTGCCAAAAACATTTTCTATTGGGGGCTATTTGTTTGTTTGTGGCTTGGGGGTGAGTTCTTTCTAACATCAAGCTTCTTTTCTTGGCTTATGGCATTAGCAGATGTTGCAAATGTACAGAGAAGGGATTGCTGTTGCCATTTGACTCCGTGCAGGAAGGGCATGATGCAAAACCTTCCCTGGTGGGGAAGGAAGGTGGGGAGTGGTTTTTGATTGTTTTTCATGATAACATTGCTGGGTGAAGATATGAAAATATTTGTTCCCAGCCTTTGATCCAAGTAACTTGCCAACTAGCAGCTCCACAGACAGCTGTTAGGAAAACAGGTAGAAAACAGTGCTGTGTTGTTCTGATGCAGTCCTGTTTATCCTTTAGGAATGTAAAGCCTTATTTCCCAGATAAGAGGAATCAAACAACAGGAGGTAGTGTTTTTCCTTATTGATTCATGGCTTCCTCTAACTGGGAATACTACCTAAAAGCTGCCTTCCAGGTTTTTCCTCAGGGCAGAGGAAGGTCCTGTAACCTTCTGGTCCTTTACTGCCAAGCAAAAGAAGCTGCCCAGGTTCAAAAGTCTGCCATGTTGTTTCTTCTGAATACAGAGACAGAGCTACAAAATGTAGACTCCTACAAGGCTTTTAAATCTGATATGTTCTACAGAGAATATGCTGGTGATCAGTTGGGTGTTTCTCTTTAATTACATGCATTTTTATATCACAAGTAATGTAACAAAAGTTTCAAAAATTAGATAACCCCCCTTCATCACTTCATTCAAGATACACACCTTACATTATGGTTGAGATATTCCAGATGAGATTTTTGATCTAGAGATAGTTTTGCATCTTGATCACTTCTCACCTGTGACCTTTAGATTTTTTATGACCTGGTTCTTAATCAAAACTCCTCCTTAGGAGAGAGACCTCTCCTAAGGAGGAGTTTTGGATCATTTTCTGGCCCAAATGATCTGTGAGCCATGCTGCTCGGAAGCTGGACAGTGCCCTGAGAACACAGAATCATAGAATTGTTTTGGTTGGAAGAGACCTTTCAAATCAACAAACCCATCCATCAGCCTACCACTAAACCCAGGTGGTGTTTGCATTCCTGCCTTATGTGAATAATCCCTAGAGAAAAATTACTTTTGAGAAGAAAACTTACAATGGGACCCCAAGAAATTTTCAAACACGTAGATTACTACTAGTCTTGTGAACCAACAGAGAGCTGCAGGATGTCCATTTCAGGTATTTTGGCTACTGATGTGCTGCACTCAGCTGGATAACTTGATTCAATTATTTGCTTTGCCTAAATCATATCCTATGCTTCTACATCTCTTTCTCCGCCAGTGCTTGCAAGTGTGTACATAGCCATGGTCAATCCCCTTTAAGGCTTTGTCTTCTCTGACAGTCTGTTTGTTTATAGCAAGATAAATACCATCAATGATTATTTTGCTTTACAGTCCTAAGTGGGAACAAAGCAGGGGTGATAGTTACCATGGGGCAGCAGGATGAGGTCAGCACCGTGCATCCTGCCTGGGGCTGACCTCACCTAGCTGACTCCAGCATAAAATTATGCTGTCTTGATTTCACTAAGTTTTTCTATCACAACTACATTATTAGACGATTCTGCAACATTATTCTCCAGGAGAAGACCAGCATACACCAGGCCTGAACACTACTTTTAGGTTTCCCAGTGATCATAAACTTGTTTAGAAGAGCAGGGCTCAGTCCATGCTACCCTACATTTGCACTCTCCTCTCAAATTTCCTTTTTGCCATCCTGACTAACATTTTCCTTCACGGTAACCTTGAAGAGAGATTTCCTTATCTGCATATATGGCTAATCAGCAAGGTCTTACAATTATTATAAAGCAATTTGTTGGAGGTAGGAATTAGAGCGTGAAACTGGGACTGAGGAAGCCAGATTTGCAGTCCTTGCTCTACTAATGACTGATTAGATATGGCCTTCAGCAAGTCAATTTGGCCTTGGTTTTCAGATATGCTGATTTAATTTTTAGTTTTTTGCTTCCAGCTTTCTTTTTTTCCCCTTCTTCTATGGATTGGGAGGTACCTAGACTATGCAAGCTTTCTATTTTGCCTCAAATATCTCAGTCTGGGGAGTCAGAAGCAGAAGTTTTTCAAACTGACAACTTTGTGAATAATGTTCTTTGCCTGTCTACTGCTTGTAGTCACACATAGGATGAGCTCTTTCTTCCGAATTATTGCAGGCAAATAAATGCACTGGATGGCATGGAGTTACATTGTGAGAACTTAATATCATAGAATCATTTTAGTTGGAAAAAAATGTTTAAAATCATTGAGTCCAACCATTATCTAACTCCACGAAGTCTGTTGATAAACCATGCCCCTTAGCACCACATCTCTGCATCTTTTAAACACCTCTGAGGTGATTCAACCACCTCTTTGGGGAGCCTATTCCAGTATTCGAGAACTCTTTCAGGGAAGAAACTTCTTCTACTATCAAATCTAAACCTCCCCTGCTGCAACTTGAGGCCATTTCCTTTCATCCTGTCAGTCGATACTAGGGAGAAGAGACCAAAACTCACCTCACTACAATCTCTTTCAGGTAATTGTAGACAGCAGTAAGGTCTCCCCTGAGCCTCTTCTTCTCCAAACTAAACAACCTCAGTTTCCTCAGCCACTCCTCATGAGACTTGATCTTCAGATTCTTCATCAGCTTTTTTTCTTCTCTGGACTTACTCTAGGACTTCAAGGCCTCTTTTTGTAGGAAGGACCTCAAAACTGAGCCTAGTACCCAGGTTGTGGCCTTACCAGTGCTGAGTAGAGGAGGCACTTCCTTGGTCATGCTCATCATACCATTCCTGATACAAACCAGGATGCTCTTGGCCTTCTTGGCCATCTGAGCACACTGCTAGCTTATGTTTATCTGACTGTCAATCAATACCTCCAGGTCTTTATCTCCTGGGAGGATTTCCAGCCACTCTGCCCTAAGCCTGTAGCATTGCATGGGGTTGTTGTGACCCAAGTGCAGGACCAGCACTTGGCCCTTCTGAACCTAAAACAAATGACCACATCCTGGTGCTGTGATCAGGCTGCTGATCCAGCCTGCCCAGGTCCCTCTGTAGAGCCTTCCTACTTTTGAGCAGATCAGCAGTCCCTCCCAGCTTGGTGTCATCTGCAGACTTACTGAGGATGCGCTCAATTCCCTCATCTATATAATTTGATAAAGATATTCATAGAATGGTAAAGTTGGAAAGGACCTCAAGGATCATCTAGTTCCAACCCCCTGCCATAGGCAGGGACACCTCCCACTAGTACAGAGCACTCAAGGCCTCATCTAATCTGGCCTTGAACACATCCAGGGAGGGAGCATCCACAACCTCCCTGGGCAACCTGTTCCAGTGCCTCACCACTCCCACTGGAAAGAACTTCCTCCTAACATCCAGTCTAAATCTTCCCTCTGCCAGTTTAAGCCCATTGCCCCTAGTTCTGTCATTGCAAGACCTTGTAAATAGTCCCTCCCCAGCCTTCCTGTAGGCCTCCTTCAGATACTGGAAGGCTACTATCAGGTCCCCTCGAAGCCTTCTCTTCTCCAGGCTGAAGAGCCCCAACTCTCTCAGCCTGTCCTCATAGGAGAGCTGCTCCAGCCCTCTGATCATCTTTGTGGCCCTCCTCTGGACCCGCTCCAACACTTCCATGTCCTTCCTGTGCTGAGGGTTCCAGAACTGCACACAGTACTCCAGGTGGGGTCTAACGAGAGCAGAGTAAAGTGGCAGAATCCCCTCCCTTGCCCTGCTGGCCACGCTTCTCTTGATGCAGCCCAGGACTCGGTTACTGTCTGGGCTGCATGTGCACACTGCAGGCTCATGTTGAGCTTTTCATCACCCCACACCCCCAGGTCCTTTTCCTCAGGGCTGCTCTCCAGCCATTCACCACCCAACCTGGATTTGTGCTTGGGGTTATGCCTACGCAGGTGCAGGACCTTACGCTTGGCCTTGTTGAATGTCATGAGGTTGGCTTGGGCCCACCTCTCCAGCCTGTCCAGGTCCCTCTGGATGGATCCCTGCCCTCTAGCAAGTCGACTGTGCCACACAGCTTGGTGTCATCTGCAGACTTGCTGAGGGTGTGGCACGTACACATGGTGGGGCTGGAGAGAGGGGAGACCTTGACTGAGAGAAAGAGGAAGGAAGAAACAGAGAAAGGACAAGAGGGGATAATGTGAGCCATCTGTATTTTCCTATTCTTGTCTTCTGTGCCTCATATCATGCAGTCTGCTCTACTTCCAGAGCAGCCCCACTCTTGGGTTTGAGAATCATTGCATTAGATTAGACAGTGAAGAAGCAGAGTTTTGCTGCAATAGATCCAGTTTCACTAACAGTTTGTAAACACCTATTAACTATCTCCTTTTTTTCTTTAACATGTCCTGAACTTGCAGTTTTGCACCTTCTTTGGACTGAGATTTCCTAATAGATAGTCAGTATAGCATGTCCCAGAGCTGGTGGAAGGAACTGCCCCACATTTTGATTCAGAAAGAGACTTTAGCTGACAGGCCTTGGATGTAAGGGAAGCGTGTGTGCCTGTCTCACCCACCCCTAGGCTACCCGAATTTTGAGATGAGTTGGCGGTGGTACAACTGTTGGCAGCATTTCACAGTCAAGTCCTCTAGACTGTGCTAAAGTACTGCGTGTAAGAGCAGTCTTTCCTGGCCGTTTCACAGTCTTCCCCACACTTTCTTTTGAGTCACCTGTGGTTCTTGGCTGCAAGTAAAGGAAAAAATTTCTGGCAGCTCTGCTGTAGTTGGATTTGGCAGTTTCACCAGTTACTTCCAGTAATTATCTCCATCTCACAGATGTGCCCTCGGTGCCAGTTTCAGGAAAACCATCCACCTCTCTGGTATTTGAGTAAGGAAACTGAGTCCTAAGGAAATTGCTTTCCCCTGAGAACAGCCCCTCCTTTACAAATGCTCTTGCTATGGTCTCTTGGAAAAGGCTGCATTAGAAATTTGAAATATGCTGATGTACAAATAATTTCAATAGCTGACCTGCAGAATCTCTTGGCAGGGCTTATGGAGGCAGTTTGCTTTGCTTCCAGCCGCCTGCTTCATTTTGGCAGCTGCATGCCTTCTGGCCCAGATACCTGCAACCTCTTGCCCAAGTTAGGAGCTAGATGAATTTTACACACCATCCTGTAAATTCACCTCAGCTTATGATCTATCCAAAGAATTAGACTTAAAGCTTAGGCTGCCTTTCGCCTCCCAGAATGATTTTAAATGGACCCAGCGAAAGGTGGATGATAGACTTACAGTGGTGGATGTGCCAGCCTGAGTCCCACCGAACAGGGGAGCAAATGATTGTGTTTCCTTGTAAGGGTATCTGCTGAACACAGAACGATGGTGAACACTGCCAGCCAGAGCAATAGCAGGCAGGCCTTTGAGAGCAACAGAGTATGTAAAGATAGTTCCCCCTGAAAGAGCAGGTGCTAAAGCAGATGTTAAGGCCACACCGAGGACTGGTGAGTGCAGCATGTTGGGTTGTAGCAGGACATTGCTTCCAGGGTGTGGATGTGAAATTCCTACGTACAGCTCACAGTGTTGGTGTGCTTCTGTTGCAAATCCTCATGGCCTGGCCACAAGCATCCTTTAAAAAGCTTTGCAGAGTTCTTCTAAGCTAACTTAAAACCAACTCTTTGAAACAGTGTGGGAGGGTTTAAATTACCCTCCAAAATAAAGTCACCAGACTGGCTAAGAAGGTTTGGAGGCAAAACGAAGCTATATATTTACAGCCAAACTAAAATCTAAAAGCATATAATACAATGCATATGTACAAAATATATTTACATATATTTACAATTATTTACAACTTAGAAATAACACAAAGATTCCCCCCCTGGACAAGCCCAGAATGGGCTAACAGCCACCTTCTTCTCCTCCCCAGACATAGAAACAGACCCCACTGTTATCTACTCAGCCAAGTAAGTTTTGCAAGACGAGGCAGCATGGGGAAAAGATGAGGAGGAGGCAGGAAGGAGCAGAGGCAGGAACAGTTTGTGCAACAAATTATATACTAGTCCAGCAAATAAATGAAATTATATAGACACATCTATTATTTTCCTTCTATAACCAGTCCTCTATTTTATTTACTTTCTATTAAAAAATGTCCAGAAAGTTCCTATTTCTTATTTGTAATTTAGGATTCAGCTAGCATGTTAGCTCTGAACCACTACAGGCAGATAGTTCTAAAAATGCTTTCAGACTCAAACAAAATGAAAGTAAATGCCCTGGTGCATACAGCAGCAAGCGTGAGCTCTTGTGCATTGCTCTGCTGTGATGTTACATTCAGTGATGTTTCTGACACATTTTGATGTCTGCAAGTAGACTGCAAGTTCAGTGATTGTTTCCTGACCTTGAGACACAACCTTCAATTACCCTGTGACTCTGCTAATTGGGTCGCATGGCAGGGCAGAGGAGGAGCACCTGCAGTCTTAAATTACCTGCACATACAGACACATCTGTACATCTGTCAAGTGACACAGGCATAACCTTTCTTTGTCAGTGTACTGCTGTGGTTTCATTGCAGGTCTGGCACGGCAGACACTGAGTGCAGGCAGAAGACACGGTGCTGCACCACAATTATGTGGGGGTTCTAGTACTGGCCCTTCAGGAAAAGAGATAGAGGATAAATGGTCTGGTGAAGAGAAAACTTAGAGGGGACACGATAAATGTTTATAAATACATGAGGTCTGAGTGTCAAGAAGGAAGGGACAGGCTCTTCTCAGTTGCACCCGGTGATAGGACAAGGGGCAATGGATATAAACTACAGCCCAGGAAGATCTACCTCAACATGAGGAAGAGCTGCTTTACTGTAAGGGTCACAGAACACTGGAAGAGGCTTCCCAGGGAGGTTGTGGAGTCTCTGTCTCTGGAGACTTTCAGTACGTGACTTGAATACATTCCTGTGTGACCTGCACTAGATTATGTCCTGCTCTGGCAGTGGGGTTGGACCCAGTGCTCTCCAGAGGTCCCTTCTAACCCCTACCATTCTGTGATCCTGTGATAAAACAGCGTATGACTGATAAGAATAAGTATTGATAAGCAGAACTCAATGACAAGAGGTGAGGAACAAAGACCATCTCTTTAAAAATAGAAGTCATGCACTGTTTTCACCAGATGTAGTTTTTTTAACAGGGAGAGTTGGTAGGATTGCTTTTGTAGTGGCAGCTACCCAGACAGATCTGGGCCCCAGTTGGTATACAGCACAAAAGAACATGCTTGTGTGCAGGCTGGTGCTTTGTGTCCCAGAGTACTTTGTGTTCCTCTCCTACATGGAGCTTTCTAATCTCTGACCAGTGATATTTTATCTTGGTATTACTATGGTAGTGTCCATCTGCCCTGGAGCAGTTTCCCTCTTGGGGAGCTCCCTTTCGCCTGGAGGGATGGCTGAGCTAATGAAGCAGCTGCTGCAATGTGACAGATTTCAACTTGCTGCTGTTAAGAAAAAAAAAAAAAAAAAAAAAAAAAATAGTTTGGAAATGTCTCCTTAAAAAAATATGNCTTAACCATCTAAGACCTAAATTGAGGCAGTTCAGCAGCTGCTTCACAAACAACTGATCTGCCTAGGCAGAGGGACTGGGAAACCTCTGGGAGAGGTGCAGCTCAGACTGATAGCTGAGGACAAGAATCACAGAATCAGAGAGTTGGTTGGAAGGGACCTGTGGAGATTATCTAGTCCAACCCCTCCTTGCTAAAGCAGAGTCACCCACATCAGGTTGCCCAGGATGAAAATGTCTGGGTGGGTTTGAAATCTCTGTGGGCAGCCTGCTCCAGGGCTCTAGCACCCTCACAGCAAGGAATTTTGTTCTCATGTTCCAATGGAACCTCCTGAGTTCCAGTTTGTGCCTGTTCCCCCCTTTTTCTGTCACTGGGCACTACTGACAAAAGCCTGGCCCCATCCTCTTGCCCCCTTTCCCCTCTCCTTTAGCTCTTGCTGAGCAAGAATAATTACTTCCTGTCAAACCTAGGTGTAGTGGTTGTGTGGCACATCTCAACACAGCAAAGAAAATCAGAGAGAGACGTTTTCCTGAGTCTGTGGTAGGGTGGTTTTATGTCAGTGACAGAAAAGAACATGTTGAAACAAAGTCTTCAAATGTTGTAGGAAAATCAGCTGTATTTAGCTGTTCTAAAAATTGCTTAGTGGGAGACACGAGTGAAATGGTTGTGGCAGCCTACACTCCTTTGGTTTCACCTGTTGAAGTGTTTCTTAAACCTGGAAATATGTATAAAATAAGGAACAAAGCAGTTAAAATTTCCCCAGAAGAGGCATAAACAAAGCAAATTCACTTGCTGTAGCAGCTATTGCTGAACTGTGAATTGACCTTGAGCTGTGTCGATTTGCTGTAATGCAAACCATCTGCACGCTGAAACAATTAAAGCTCTTAGATCTCCTAGAAGTTTCCTTCCTCTGATTATAACTTATGTGCTGTGGTAAAAGCAGAGAGGTAAACAGCTAGTTAGTGGGGACCTCTGTGTCTGTGTAATGTTATGGTGCAGCACATACCAAACTATTTACATTTGAAGTGGTTGTTGGCTTTCAAGTAGAAAATACAGTGTATGCTTGGTACTGAATAGTGGAGTCATAGCTGTAAAACAGTCTGAGTTAGACACATCTGCTTCACCTCCTCCTCTTCCCTCCCCCCAGCTTCTCCTGCCATTTTTAACCATGTTTCTGTCAAGCACAGGTCTTGCTGGAGAAGCAGGGCTCAAACACAGACCCTTCTTGTGTAATGCCCCTGTGCACATGCCTAGCTCTAAGTGAACCCCACCTGCCTGCCTAAACAGCAGCAGGTAAATAGTGCTGCTGCACAGTGGGTCTGTGGCTGTGTCTGATGAAAAAGGAGTGGATAACAATTGCAAGCAATTTTATCAGTTTTGCTTACTTGACAATGAATTTGGTTTCCAGAAGCTCAGAGTTTACACTTCCTGTCAATAAAGACAAGTGCAAGGTCCTGCATCTGGGTAGGAATAACAGCAGGCAGCGGTACAGGTTAGGGGTTGCCCCACTAGAGAGCAGCTCCGTGGGGAAAGACCTTGGAGTCCTGGTGGACAACAAGTTCTGCATGGGACAGCAATGTGCCCTTGTGGCCAAAAGGGCCAGTGGTATCTTGGAGTGCATCAAGAAAAGTGTGTCTATCAGATTGAGGGAGGTTCTCCTCCCCCTTTACTCTGCCCTAGTGAGACCACACCTGGAGTATTGCGTCCAGTTTTGGGCTCCCCAACTCAAGAGAGACAGGGACCTGCTGGAGAGAGTCCAGTGGATGAGCCACAAGGATGTTTAGGGGACTTGAGCATCTCCCCTATGACTGTTTAGTCTGGAGAAGAGAAGACTGAGAGGTGATCTTATCAATCTCTAGAAATATCTGAGGGGTGGGTGTCCAGTGGCTAGGGCAATCTCTTTTTGGTGGTGCACAGTAATAAGACAAGGAACAGTGGATACAAACTGGAATATAAAAGATTTCAGCTCGACATGAGGAGAAACTTCTTTACAGTGAGGATAGTGGAGTACTGGAACAGGCTGCCCAAGGTTGTGGAGTCTCCGTCTCTGGAGACTTTTCAGACTCACCTGGATGCATTCCAGTGTGGACTACGCTAGGTGATCCTGCTTTGGCAGGAGGGTTGCTCTTGATGATCTCTGGAGGTCCCTTCCAACCTCTAACATTCTATGATTCTGTGATCCTTTAAAGCCTTAAAAAATCAATCTACAGCCATGGCATCAGAGCTTGAACATTGCTTCAGTGGGAAAATACCAGACATTGTTCCTGTACAATTTGCTATATCCCACAACTGGCACAATTTCACAATAAAAGCTCTGCAGTGTAAAACCTCTTTTTGCATATTCTTCCACCATTTCTGTCCATCCAGATGATTAAAAGCATTTAAATCTCAGATAATTCCTTTTCAAATCACAGGGAAGATTAATCATGCAGTCTTACTGCAGTAAGAAAGAACAGGGGTGGTTTGGTTTTGGTTTTTTTTTCCTGATTTTAGAAAACAAGTTTAGAAATAAGTTTTAGAAAAAAAGTTCTTAGAAAGCAAGCTTAACATCATAAACAATGTGAACATAAGCAATTGCTGTGAAATTCAGTTAAGTACTCTGCTTTTAAAGTTTAGACTGAAAAGTAACTAGTAGGCATAGCACAGCTTCTGAGCCAGCCATGACTCTTTGTGGCTTAAAGTCTCCATCCCAGGGAGTGACCCTTGGGGCTGGGTAGTGTAAAGCAGCTCAGGTCAACATTTCTCAGAACAGGCTGTGTACTATCCCCCCCCACATATGGACTCCAGATATGGACTCATTGTTTGATATGGTGTATGTGTGTGTTTTATTGTCAAATTGCCTGGGAATTGTGAGGAGAGGATGAATAGCGTGACACTGGCTGCTGTAGTGTAAGAAGTTTGTGAAGAGCAGAGGAACTCAGGGGGGTCTGTGCTGCCCAGATGGTGTGATTTCTGGTGCTAACTACTCCTGGAATCACCTCTGAAGTTTGTTTTAAGGGAAATGCATCGATTTACTGTAGAAGAGGGCCCACAAATGAACTAACATGTAAAATAAGACTATTGCAGCACCAGACCCTGGCACCAAGCTGAGAAGATGAATTATTTGTCAGTGTAGTTACAAGTCCTGTAAATTCTAGGTCACAACACAAACATGTTACTTATAAAGGGCTATCTATAACAAATAGAGAAAAGTATACCAAGTACCAGATTTACAATTTCCTGACCTGAATAGTGACCCACGTTTGACCTGTGCTGCAGGCTAGAGAAATAATGAGGGTCTTGGTCATGCCCAGTATGCAGGGCTGGGGGCACATGTTAAGCTCAAGGCAGTCAATCATAAAAGAGTAAGCTTCCCAGCTTACAAGTGCATGCCTTTGAGACCCAAATATATCCCCTTTGTGTTTTGTTTTTTATAAAATAGGGTGGTTTTGTTAATTTTACAGGTAAAAGTAAAACTTCCTTGCACCAGATCATCTCTGAGGCGCAGGCTCTGACCTCCTCAACCATCACAGGACCAGACGTGGCAGCAGGCAGAAGTATAAATAGCTTTTTCCCTCAGGGTATGATGGTGCTCCTGCTACATCTAAGTGCAAATGTTGCTTTTTCTACCTCCGGTCTTTTTTTTTCCCCAAAGTGCTGTTGCTACATCTGATTGATAAAACTTAGACAGAGGAGAGCAAAAGTCATATGGAAGCAGGATGACAAAGGCTACAGCCCCATGGGGTCTGGAGCTCTGCGGCCTTCTCATTGATGTAAGGCATCCGCTCCCTCCCTTACTCATCCCTCCATATGTGGAGCCAGGAGGCCAACTCTAAATATCCTAAATGGAAAATCTGAGATGCTGTTTGTACATAATTCCATGATCTTGAAAAAAAAAAAGTAGCACCCTATTTTCCTTTTTGTTTGTTCATTTGGTTTTGTTTTCTCTTTTCTACTTCTCCAATACCTTCTCAGCCTGGAGACATATGTTTTCTTTAGCATTTCTTTCACACAGAATATTTTCCCCATTATTTTCCTTTTCTTATTCTCTACATCTTCCTTCAAAATCAGAAACATATATCTCAGCTTTCCTAGGTATGTGCCCTTTTTCCACCCAGAAATCTCCCTGGGATTTGATTTTTATTTCAAAACACTGCATTTTACTTTGCTGATTTGCCTGTTTCTCACTTCTTGTTATTTCCACTCCTTGGACTCCTTTGTGTCCTTGAAACCACCTTAGTTTTTCCCCACCCCTGCATCAGCGCTCTCATAGCAGGGAAGGAAGAGCATGACAGGGAAGGCGGGAATCAGTGAATCAATTCACTCTTGGGCCAGTGAATGGGGCAAAGAGCAAATGTGAAAGGAATTAGTGACATTTAGCTAAAAGAAAGCCTGATTCAGGGCAAAATTTTTAAAAGTGGTCATACCCTCCTTAAAATGTGAAAAAAGTTCATCTGGTGCAGCACTGAAGAAATACAAGAGGTGAGAGAATTACTCTTGCGTTAGTAGCTGACAGCTTGTCTGTTGCCAGATGGACTTGCAAGTAAACAGGCATGAATGTGCAGAAAGGTTGTCCTGCTGCAACCCCAAATACTTCATCTGGCCAAACTGCCTCAGCAGACATAGGACACTGCATTTCAAGGCTCTTTTTTCCAGATTTTTCCAGCTAAGGGTGGACTGGATGGATTAGACAGGCATTTCAGCAGCAAGTTGTGTTGCATACACTGTCTTCCTGGGATGCTTGTCTTCACAGACTCTTATAAAGATGATTTACTAGAAAGTCTAAAGCTTGTGCAGACAGTTTCTAGGGAGTTCCTACTATCTATCACAATCAGGCTTAAGAAACAGAGCAAAACATCATCTCACATGCAGTATGACAGGATAATGTTTCAGTCTTTGTCAAGGCAATTACAACGTGGATGTGATTCCCTGCCCAAAAGGCCCCTTCCCCCACCAACTCATTGGTTTGAGGACAGATGCTGGGAATCAGATTGCAGCTACAGTGTATTAGGGCTCCCAGTTTCATGTTATCCACAAAGCATGCTGAGCTTCCACAGTTGTGGTTTCTATACTTAAACCGTAAGGTCCTAGTTAATTTTACTGCCCCAAGTATTTTTACGTACTCTTAGCAATTAGGAACAGAATTAAAAGTAGGAGAATGTCTGTTTTCTGTACACTTTATTATAGAATATTTCCTCAAGAGTATGTTTTAATTGGCTCTCCTGCTTACCTGACAAGACCTGGAAGTTTGCAGAGAATTAGATGATAGCACTCCCAAGTCCCTGAGCTTCCTTTGCACCAACCTCAGCTTATACTTAATGTCCAACTATTCATATCAATGGGTCTGTGTGAGTAAGGATGAATTCCTCACCTGTTTATTATAGAGTCAGGGTTTCTGGACTACATCTGGGTGCTGGCAGACTTGTGATCTGACATTGTTAGGACTAGCTACAGCATAAGGTAAAAAGGCCATTGCTGGAGGGAAGGGATTGCCAGATGTAACATGGCTCTCAGCTTTGAACTCTTGCCACTACTGGCACATCCACTGATGTGTGCTATGGAAACCCAGCCTTCGAAACAAGGGTGAGGGGCAGGACAAGACTCACTTTGTTGAGCACATGTGCACAGCTCTCTGAAACCTTCTGATAAAATCTGTGACAGGCATACAAAATACCTGTTCATCATTTATAAAAGGTATTATAAAATATGCCTTTTATATGTATGAGAAGAAAGCACCTGTTTAATAATACTGTTTCTAGTCAACAGCAGAGGCAGAAAGAAAACTATTAGCAAATGTGTCTCTTACCCCTAACTGGGATGCAAATAATCAGGAAGAAAAATGCACACAATTAGAGAATTGCTTTTTGAGCTTTACCAAAATCCTTTCAAAGGCAATGTAAGGCTTTCAGTTGGTCCTGGTGGGTTTTGGGGTGGGGCAGGAGGTAGGAAGGTGCTTACACTACATGATGAGGCATTGTCCTCAAACTGCAGAAATACTCCCTTAGCAAAGGTTGTACTTGCAGTCCTGCCCTGGCAAGTCTTGAATCGTCTGGCTAAGGTGGGTTGCCAATACATCTTTTTTAGGTAAAAAGGAGCCTTTCTTGAATATTCTGAGAAACTGTCTAACGCTAGGGTGCTGGTCATTCCAAAACTGTCAGGAAGGTATAGTTTTCTCTTTATAGCTTTAGGTAGCAACCAAAATAAAGTTCCCCCACTTCCAAACTACGTGCATGTTTTGAAACTACGAGTAGCCCTATTGATTGCAGTGCATGTGGGCAGGTGGACACATGGATGCAGCATTGTAAAAAAACAGGAGACAAGTGCAATCTCCTCACTTCATCACCTTTCTGTCCCTCTTCAAAATAAGGTAGGTCTCACTGCTATGAGTACAATCCCTAGATGGCACAGGGGAAGTGAACTTGCTCTGAGTTCTGTTATATTCTGAACAGACCAGGTATAGTAGATAATGTGGAGGGTTAGGAACTTCCCATCCCACCAATTAAAATTTACCAGACCAGCTCAGATGGCTTGGAAGTAAGATAAAGCTGTATTTTACTGCACAGCTACATTTACAAGTATGTATACACAATGCATTTACAATTATATCCAATTAAAAAGTAATACAGAAATCAAATCTTCCCCTCCTTGGACAGAGAAGGCCCAAAAGGGCCAACACCACCGTTTCTCTCTCTACACAAAGCTCACGTGGTATCTAGTCAGTCAAAGTTAGTGGAGGAGTTAGAGAGAGAAGCGAAGGAACAGCAAACAGATCCAGTGCTCAAGAGAAGAAAATTGTTTATACATTGGCTTTTTATACCTCTTAGCAAACCAATGAATTGTATAGACTTTATCATTATTATTCTTTCACAGCCAATGCCCTTCTCACTCAGATTCTGCACTGAACTTTCAGGAAAGTACCAGTTTCTCTTCTTAGAATATTCCAGTAAGCCTTAAACTGTCACAGACTCCAGGTCTGGTGCATGACTGCAAGTGTGTGAGCACATGAGTAAGAAAGCCATTATGTGGGTTAGTTTTAGTTTCCTGATATATTTTTTTATTTTGAGGACTTTGGACAAAAGACTTACACCAGGGTGGCTTAAGAGTTGGGGAGACCTAAGAATTTTATGAGCTGGAAAAGGATCATAGGATCATAGAATGGTAAGGTTGGAAAGGACCTCAAAGATCATCTAGTTCCAACCTCCAGCCATAGGCATGGACACATCCCACTAGTACAGGTCACTCAAGGCCTTGTCCAACCTGGCCTTGAACACCTCCAGGGAGGTTGTGGAGCACAGATTCTGTGCTCCACAACCTCCCTGGGCAACCTGTGCCAGTGTCTCACCACCCTCAGTCTAAGGAACTTCCTCCTAACATTTCAAGCTCCCCTCTTCCAGTTCAAACCCCTTGCTCCCTGTCCTGTCATTACAAGACCTTGTCAATAGTCCCTCCCCAGCCTTCCTATAAGCCCCCTTCAGGTACTGGAAGGATTCCTGACAAGGCTGTCTAAGGTTGGTATTTCTTCATCAGGAATTGGAGAAAGGCTGTTTAGTTGGCTCCTATTTGTTTTCAGTTTGCACTCGTGCCCCTGTGGCTGAAGTGGCTGAATGAACAAGTCACTGAGTATGAATCAAAGGATAATTGTCATTGCTGCCAGTGGTACTAAACAGACCTGAGCCATTAATTTCAGACAAACAGGAGAAATGAGTAAACAGAAAGTTTACTGGTCTAAGAAAACTGTAGGCCAGAGTGGATGTTCTGTGTTGGTTGCACTTCAACTTCATTGCTTTGCTTTGATCATTTGAATTATTACTGGTTTCAGCTAGAATGTAGAAAAAAATAGGCCCACATATTTTTTGAGTAATTTATTCTGATATTAAGGGACAATCTGTTACAAACTGTCTTTCCTCCTCTGCAGCTTGGTTTTTGGGTATTCTTTGCTATAATAGCCATAATTTACATTATGAACGTAATGGAGTAATTATATTCCCCTGTAAATAAGTTACAAAGAAGCCTATTCCAGCCTGTTATTAGGTAGGAACCCTTTTGGATTTGAATCCTAAGCATATGTTAAGATTCAGTATGTCCCAACAGGACTAATCATCAATAAATCTATGCCTGTGGCCAAAACTTTACAGGAGCAGGGCCTGGGCTTGCAAAGACATGTGAAGGCAGAGAATGAGAGGGAGAGAGAGACCTGCAGGACTCCAGAAGTTACCAAAAGGGTTCCTGAAGCAGCCAGGGGCTGGGGGCATCTTGCAAATTCGTAGTAAATGTAATTGTAAATAATGGCAGGGTCATTCATGAGACTTTCTGCAAAACGCTGGGGAATACAAATGCAAGTTTAGAGAGGCGTCAGGAACCTTAGTGCCTGCACTGACCATTCCTCTCCCACAAGACTTGTCCTGCTTCCCTTCACTGTTCCTGCCTTGTTGGAGGCTGCTGCTTCTGATTGCAGATGCACTATAGGTCTTGCTTGCTGGAACATATAAGAATTCTTGAA
>VWZE01004228.1:0-21317 GCA_013396675.1 Eubucco bourcierii
GTGGGGGGGTGGGTAACTCCCAAACCTTCACATCTCCCCATTATGAAATCTCATACATGATATTTGTAGCAATGTTTGACATTCCTGATAGCATTGATGCACTATTCCTCCACAATGCTTGAAAACTGTTAAGTATGCCAGTGGAGGCACCCAACAAATACATGCATCTGTGGGGGATTATTATATAAAGTTTATGTATTACTTCATCAAGGAACTCACAAGAAAAAAAAATCTGCAAGGTCTTGACTTTCCACTGCTACATTATACTGAAATAAAAACTAGAAGATAGTTTTGAAACTCAGAGAAAGGTCATCTACGTGACATAACTCTGGACAAAAAATTTTAAGCCATCTGCTGCCTCCACAGAGAACAGGTCCAGTCTAGCACCTTCCTAGATTTCACATAGTTTTATAGAGAACAAGCCTATGACAATTTTACACTCCTTATATAGAAGAATCTGTCAGATATGAAGAGCTTCAGAGCAGAAGATTACAATCACCCTGCATATTGCTCCCCACTGTACTTCTAGAGAAAAGTATAACACAGGATGGCAGTGACCAGACTAGAAGAACTAGCATCACTTTCCAGGTAGCCCAACTCAGAATGTGAAATCGTGCTGTCCAGGAATATACTCAGTCTCCAAGATGAACTGTGAAGATAATCTTTCTCCTTGCAAACAGTAATGCTAAACTGAATGAGTTTGTTATGTTTTCCTAAATCTATATTAATTCCTGATGCCTACAGGAGATCACTTCTGATGAACAAAAATTGTAACACATCAAACGCAGTAAATGCAAAAGCTTACAAAACCGAAATTTCAAGCAGTGAGAACATAAAAAATTAAGATGAAAAAGACCAAAATCCAGATTATATTTTTATAACACAGCATTAATGACATATGGCTTTGCATGCTTTTATTTACCTGCCTATAAAATCATGTCTTGTTGAACCCCAGCATAAACACTGATTTAGAAATCTTTCGAGGACAAAAAAGTTATAAAAATGGCTAGCCTCTTTCTTGTCTCCCATAGTATAAAGAGGATTCTTAATGATTCTAGTTAAGTGCATCCAAACACTAAGGATAATGATAGAGGAAAAAAAGAAAAAGAAAAATTGAAATGACTAATTTAAATTAATCAGAAATAGATCATATGTGTGTGGGTGGAAAAAAATGTTATTTCATTATTCATTTCCAGTGTATATGCAATGATCATTTCATAAAAGCAGGTTGATCTTCATTTATTATCCCTACAATAGTGTAATACCACATCTTGGGCTGCACATACAGGATAGAGAACAGCTCATTCAGAGTATTTATTTTGTAATATCATTTTACACTCTGGGAATCACGCACTAGTTTTAATCTATTTTAACAATGGTAATGCCACAGCTAAAGAAAATAGACAAGATATTTAGGCACTAATTGGGCTTTTTGTTAAGTTATGACTTAATAGTTTTAAAAAACATAGCTGTAATGAATTTTCAGGCATTATTGTCTGGTCTCATCCATGCACCCTATAGCACAGTGGGTCTTACATTTAACGGAGAAGTACCAAGCTCTTGCCAGCATTCAAGCAATTGATTCCATAGATTGGGCACTATATAAATCAAGCACAAAGTAAAACTGCTGCTTTACAAGCTTGGAATGAAAGGACCCTTTTTCTTATCCAAAGCACTCAAAGACTCTCCTGCTGTGCTTATGTTGATTGTACATCTTTTATCTTCTGTTCAGTTTTGGGTTTCTCCCTTTTTTTCAATCCCTGTAGTGCTAGTTTAACAGTGCAGTGTAGCCTCACCAACCCAAACCTGCTTCCATTTTGTTCCTTCAAAATTTTGAGATGATGAGGAATAGGGATCTCTTCCACATGACTGCTTCCTGTAATTGTTTCTTTTCCATAACTATGTAACTATGGTCTAGCTATTAGAAAAGAACTTATTTGACCTGACCTAAATTGCCAAGACACCATCTACTCATGTTGTGTTGATGTGTATATCAAATTTGAAAACAATGCATTAGTCAAAACTTGTTAGCAACCCAGAAATACCATTAAGAAAAAAAACAAAAACCAAACATTCTTCTGAGGGCAACTTGTGTCCCTAAACACTGTCTACCTGAGTATTTACTTGATGTTTTATGAATGATCTGCATGCAAAAATATCAAAACATAACTGATGAAAGGATAACATGAAGAACATAAGATGAACAAATGTGTTAATAGTGTAATATTGCAGTGTTCAGCAACATGGATAATCTGGGGAGACCAAATGTAGCATCATATATCTGGGAAACAAAAACTTCAGGTCTTTGTTGGACAACGTTTGACATGTTTAAAATGACAGAGGCTGACAGTAATAGATGTAAATAATGGGTCAACTGCCATAGTTAAAAATTAATTGTTATGATAACAAATAGTATTTACTTTGAGTTAGAGCACTAGTGCAAAAAATGTTTTTTTCTTTCTAGTGTTTGTGTTCCACTAACAATACTGGAAAGTATCAGAAGAAAACTGCAGGAACAGTGTATGGTCTGAAAAGTTCTGTACTAAAAAACTTGAAAGACTCCATTGGCAGTGTAACCCAGAAAAGATTACGAAGTGACATAATCACAATACATAATGACCACACGGGGACAAAGTGAACTAAGTTGTAACAGTTCAAATACATTAACAGCCTATGAACAAACAAAAGGAAAGTGAAAACGTTTCCTGAAGGAATTATTGCCTCCTCTTCAAGTTATTTTATCCCCCTCTCCATTCCCCCACCCCCCTTCTCCAACTTACAAAAGCTTTCTGCCAGGTCTGGGAGAAAGCTGAAGACAGAAAATTTTATATTAGAACTGAGATGCATATTTAACATTTAAATGAATATTCAAGCAGTCTGGTGGGGAGAATTCTGGATTTTCCTGGTGAAAATTTTGCTTGGGAGAAACCCTGGTGAGATTAAGCCTATCAAATTGTAGAGTATTGTAAACATTGATATCTACATCTAGGCATTCTTATTATATACAAACTCTTTATTAATGATTTACCTAATCTGCTTTAGAAATCTGCCCTGTGCATTACACCACGGCAGCATCTATACGTTAGAGGAGTAGATCATATATATACATTTGACTCATATATATACATTTGACTCATATATGACAATCTGAAGAGAAATGACTCATCACTTTCTTATCTTTAAGTTAAGTCAGGCTACCAGAAGATCTGGTCTTGGTACAACAGTTACTGGGGAAAATGATGTGCTTACTGATATTCACATCACTAAATCAGAATTGTCTCAACGGGAGTTTAGAATATATGATTCTAAGAACTCCCCAAGGATCTTACCTGCTTGTCATTCTGTAAATGAACAAAGATCCAGATATTATGTTTGCTTCGTATTTTTCTTTTGTCATCAATGTCAGAGATACAGCTCCCTTTCAGTTCTTTCTCCATGTGTTTACAGGCAATCACATAAAGAATTTGTTTGGTTGGTTTTTTAAAGTGTGAGATGAACAGAGAGGAAAAGTTATCCTTTCCTGATGATGTCTCTGAGAAGACAAGAAAAAATGAAATGCCAAATTTATGACATTTTAACCTGAGCCTCTGTCACTGGAAATAGATAAAAATCATGGTTTAATTTGTTTCTCAGAGCTCTTACTGGAAAAGAAAATTGCCAGTTTGTGAATTGAGAGTCTCTAGACAGAGCCAAATTTGGTCTATACTCACAATGAAGTAATTTAATTGAAATCAGCGAATTTGCACTAATGCAAGTGTGCAGAAATTGTCCTCTTGTGTTTATTGGAACACAGCCCAACAGCCACTTGACTTACTTGTGCTTAAGACTTGGTCTGCATGAGTGTCTACTCTTTTGCTTGCAGTAAGTCATGCAATATTCATAGTTTAATGGTGCATATTCTACAAATAAGCTGGATAGATGCCAGCAGACTACATCCGAGCATTACCACATATTTGCTCTGTTGACCTCTATACCTGATCAATCACATGAAATAGTTACAGATGGGACTCCAACAAGGAATTCAAACTTCCAAAATATTCCCTCTTCCACTATGTAAATGTTAGCAAAGACCCTCTGTTGTAATTAGCCCAGATTTCCTTACAATATCTAGTTACAAAGGGGTACCATGAATATTCATGGCCAATTCATTTGAATTATGAACATTCATGAATAAATCATTTGGCTGAATACAGGGCACCGTATGCTATGTTTCGTGGTTCCTGTGATTTATTCCATAGTGCTACAATTTGTAATATTAGTAGCTATCATAAAGTTTATTTTTAAGCCTTCATTTCCAGCTGTGACCATGCCACTCAGGGAATCAGATAAGTTGTTTCTTATACCCCTGTGAAGTCAGATCCCAGCCTAGATACATAATGCAAATTTGCTGCTCTTCTACTGTAGACACTCAGTGTTTTTGTAAGGTACCTTTGTTCTTTTGGTGCGTAACACTAAGCTAGCAAAGTGGAAATACCATGACATTGGAGACAGAATACTAGACTAAGCAGTGGAGCTGACTGCCCACTGATATTGTGCACTCCATCCTTGGAGCTTTTCCGGGAACAGACTTGTTAAAATCTTGAGCAATCTGGTCAGATTGGGAACTACTGCAATGTTAATACTGATGCCTGTGAGTTAAGTACTTTTAATATGAGCAGAAGTAAGGAAGAAAAGCAGGATGAGAAGTCTCATATCCTAACAAACTTTGTCACATCTCTATTTTTTTCTCTAAGAGAAATAACATATTGTCAACACAATTTGTTTTTGCAATATGGTCCTTTAGAGAAAAGACCAAGAGAAACCACCAATTTTCTCTTCACTTCTTTCTTCTCTGCAGGTACAGCATTCTGCTTTTAGGTATCTCTTAGAAATAATTGAATTAGCAATGATTTGTTCATATGCACTTACTAGCCATTAGTTAAGTGTGAAGAGCAGACTATCACACTACCAAACACTTTTCAATCAGAGAAGAGAAAACTAGGAGACTGAGAGATTCACAGGCTATAACTACTTAGTAACTGAGTTCCTCTACCGTTGCTGATTAATGAAGAGATGCTCAGAAACCAAGACCTCATTACCAAGAGCATCTGAGTAAAAAAGGGGGATATGTGTTTCCGAATAATCTCTGTGGGGAGAAAGTGTGTCCTGTTAACTTTGTAACTAAATTTCTCAGTAGCATTTATTACTGCGAAAAGCTGTGAAATGAGATTATATAAAATATAAGTTGTTCTGTAGTTATTTAATTTGTGTATGATACAGTGGTCTGAAGACAACTTCTTTCCTGATGGGTTGCCATCTAGATTCAACTTGCATGAGATAGAGATGCTTCCATTAAGAGCCACAGAAGAATTCTAGCAAAAAAATGGTGATAGTGAAAATTAAAAACAGAGCAGTACATACAGACATCACAATAGAGATAGAGGGGGAAAAGTGAGTGGTTTATGGAATAACAGATCTATGCAGAAACATAGAAGGCAAGAAAACAAGGATTTCAACTCCCAGTGAACAGTGACAAATTCTTTTCTAATCCAAGAAGATCTCTGATTTTATGACCTTTAAATGCTTTTGTGAAAAGAAGATTCTGATATGGCAGCTCTGGTCATAATTAATAAAGAAATAGGTACATTGTATCCAAATATGCAATACTGATATAAAGTGCAGCAAAGTCTGCCTGTATCTCATTTCTGTGACAACTGAACTGATTGTGGATGTGAGAATTGCAGGGCAGCTTGCAAGCAGGTTGAATTCAACATAAGACAGATCTTTTATTTCAGAAAAGCAAATGTCGATGAACTGAGAAATCTCTGACTTGAAGATGCAAAAGTCTGTTGTTAGTGTTCCTTAGTTTCTTCCATACTATTGTAAGAAAGGATACCAGAAATTCCTTGATTATCCAAACAGCTGACTTAAAATTTCTTGAGGTACTTAGGATTCTGTGCAATCATAATTCAATGCCAATATATGACAATGTTTCACAAGAGAGCAGATTAGGAGGGTAGAGTAAACAGGACTAATGGTAAATGTGATAACATGCTTTAATATATAACAGCACTAGAAAGTGGAAGGTAAGAAAATGCTTCCAATATCTGTTGGAGATAAATGGGCCTGAATTGCAGTAAAAACAAGGTTACATGTTAAGAATATACTTTAAAAATAGCTTTAAAGTTCCTTATTTTAAATGGGAAAAAGGCAGCATTATATTTAAATAAATAAATAAAAGAGCAGGAAATCAAAACAGACATATGAGGGGGTTGTCATCTGAACACTTTTTTTTTTGCCAAAGTCTGTGAAGGAATAAAAGGTAAAAAAAAAAATTAAAAAAAAATGTACTCTATATTTTGAAGAGAGTCATTAGTAGATTGTACTTATGAAAAACTTTCATTTCTAAACTTTAGATAATATAATGGAACAGATACGTGTGTCTCAATATACCTTTCAATACTTCCTGAGAGTGCCTTGGTAAATCTCCTTTATCTTGTGCAGAACCTTTCTCTAGTTTTCTCCTCAAGTACATCCGAAAAAATTTTTGCACCTGGTAGTTTTGTGATGGAAGGCCAGCAGCAGTCATATTCAAACTGAACAAATCCTGGAACAACAATTACAGAGTAGTTATCAGGGGAATTTGTCTTACTGGAATCAATCATCAGAACAGCTGATGAATCATTACGAGAAATAGAGGGCATGCAATTGAGCAGAGATGCCAGATATTTTAGTAAGAGACCAAAACTAGACAGAAAGAACTGACATAATACCATGGAAGAGACAATGTTCTTTGTGGAGGATGTATTGCTGCCATTTGAAAGATAGAAAGAGACAGGATAAGAGAACTCTATCCAATTTCAACAATGCCCTATCAGATTAAAAGAAAAGGTAAAACAAACCACAAGAAATCACTTTTAAAAATGCTTTGTTTTGCTGCATTTTTAATGACTTGACCTTTTGGTCATACAATTTCTTGAAAGAACTGTCAGCTGTTATAAAATCATACTTTTGGGGTTTTTTTTACTTGATAATTTGTTTGCCCTCTTTATGATGCCAAACGAAGAAAAAATCACAGAGGTCTCACAAGAAAACTGATTAGTCACCTGGAAGGAAAGAATAAATCTGAAAAACAAGCTACAAGGCTTAGAGGGTATGGACTGCAGAATCCCACAGATGAGCTAAAGCCTCATAATTAGGTATAGGAATCCAGTTAGGGGAACCAGACAGAAAAAAAAGTATTTATATCCACTTACAGGAGCCGGTGTCATGGAAGTGTTAAGTTTTGATGCATGTCTAATAAAGCAAGAAAAAAGAGCCTCTTTCCCATTGTCCTAACAGGTCTAAGCTTCATTGTTCAATTACCTAACTAAATTAACAGGGCTGTTAAGAACAAAAGAGCAAACTTGTAATGGTTTAGCACATGGGTCAGTCTGCCTGTTCCACTCACTTTTGTGTTGGGGGAAAAGTAACACACACAACTCAGGGCGCAGATAAAGAGATAAGAGTTTAATCTAACATGATATAATCACAATGCATAATCACTTCAGCTAATAAACTAAGCTAATAACACAATGCATTATTAACTTAGCCTATTTGCAGAAGCAGCACAGTGAAATACATGTAAAAGAGCCAAAACCACAACCACACACACACACACACACAAAGACCCCCAACTAACCACAAAACCCAGTATAAAATGGAAAACCGAACCAGTTGGCTGACTCCCACCCATTCTGCTGCCACGCATGCAGAAGGGATCCAATGCCCAAGAACCCAGGACCCAGAAGCAGCAACCAGAACTAAAGCCCTTCAATGTTGCAATCTGGGCTTCAAGCTCCATAATACTTAGCTTATGGCAAAATTGTACTCTGCTTCCAAGTCGTACCATAACATGATCTTGTAACTCAGGCTCCATTTGTTGGAAATGAATAATGTTGCAAATAATGTCTGGAAATAAAGAAATTCCCTTCCATCTTCCCAATTTTATTCTTTTAATGTAACTCTGTCATTTTATTAAAATAGATGCTATCATTTTCTGGGAAATTAATAGGATCTAGAAAACTCAAATTTACAAAACAAGAAAAAATTCTGGAGGATGTTATATATAGCCTTAACAAAAGAGAGCAAATGATTCCACACAGTGATAGAAATATGTTATAAGAGTCTCAGAGAAAAAAGTCTGTTACTTGGGTCTAAACTTTCTATATTCTGCTTTGTATAGTATGTTAAATGGATACTGATGTATTTTGGCTTTGATTTACATTTGGCATTGCTCTGGCCGTGTGCCTATAGAAAAAAAACCTTAAACTGGGAGTGAATATATGGCTCACTGTAATTGAAAAACATTTTGAAGTCATTTTATACTGGCAGAGTGTAAGAAGATACTTGGGCTTCTGGTGTCTAGACTAACAGGGCAAAAAGGCCTTCTACAGATCTGACAGAGCAAAGATTGATGAAGAACTGAGACAAACAGCCACCTTATCCTCACCCCTCCACACTTAGCATCAGGAGAAGTATCTGAGCCAGACAGCTAGGGGACCTCATCCCGCAAGCAGAAGCAAAAACTATTGCTGCTCAGAGCAGTGTCAGACAAAGTCAGCATTAAATCCACCCTGGGCACAATTCAGCTGACCCTGAAGATGTTGACTGCTTCTGAGGACAGGACTGAATTTCTGAGTTGAAAAACTATCACTAAGGCCTGTTGTGAAAGTGTAATTAATTAAAGTGAGGTCATATTTTTCAAAATTTAATATCGTATATTAATATTCAATATTCAGAACACTCACTACCCAGATCAGTAGTTTTAATAATAATTGGTTCTTTTCATCAGTCATGGAAATTTTATACCGGTAATAACAGGATCTAGAAATAAGTAGTAATACTATATAACATTAATTGAACTCGATTGAACTGGTCACTGCTGTTAGTGTACTGCTTGCGGTTAATACACTGTTTGCTCACTAGGTGGACTCAAGGAGTTCATTTCTACTTATGGCAGAAGGCAATGGGGAATTACAAGAGGTTTTTAAGTATTTATTCACAAAACATTATATCCCGACTGTCGGGGCTAGCTACAGCTTCAGACAGTACCTGAAGGCTTTCAGGGAATTCTATTACTGTCTTGTCAGCTGCTGAGGCTTCTGATTCTTCCCGGGCTTCTGGGGAAAGGAGTTAGACAATCTCTGACCTGGTTTTGGCTCCCTAGATGATCTGTGTATCTCCAGGACTTCCTGCCTTGGCAGGAAACCTTCAGGTGCAGGCAGGATGTCTTGCCATGTGCAATCTCAGCACAGTGTCACACTGGCTATGCAGGCCAATCACCTGCAGGCACTTAGAGCCTGCTCCTGGTAAGTTCTTGGAAGGTAGTTTCCAGGCAGTTCAGGATATAAGGCAGCACATATATAACAGCAGAGCACGGATACAATGGCAGAGTACATTGTGCTACCTGTTCATCCCTGTTTAACAATACAGCTTGAGACTAATGGGCCTTTGGACACAGAATAGCCAATCAGCCATAGGTTTGCTTTACCCTTTTTAGGACAGAACACAGGCCTTGCACAAGACATGCACAAGCTGAGTATATGTACCTCGTACATGATGCAAGTGGCCAGAGTCCTTAGACTCAATGGCTCCAGGTTCTTTGTCCTCTTTCCTGCATTTGCTTCTCCCCAAAACAGAGAGAGGGAGAGCAGAAAAACATGTCTGGGCAAGCAGGGACATGTATAAACCTATTTTGGCCTACTTAGGCCTACCACGACAAGGCCTTCATTGGTTTCTTACTAAACCAGCAATCAATATGACTATTGAACATCAGAACTATCACTAATAGTAACAGTTCAAATCCAGCTGTATTATTATTAATTCTATTTCCCTACAGTGAAACAATATTTGGCTGTGACACAGAAGTAGTCATGTTTAAGATGTATAAGATAAATTAAATATAATTACATAAAAATAATGCAGCTTTGGATCTTTCTTGATCTTGTGGATCTTAATTTTATTCTTTATCAACAAGACTATTCTCAGCTGTATCACTGATTAAAAATATTCAATACTTTAAGTAAACGAAGGTTGCAAATATCTGAAAAAAACTGTACACCTTTATTCATGGCAAATTATTTCCTTCAATGTCTGAAGATCAGAAAATAACACAGAAAACTGTCAAAACATGAATAGTAGCAGTCTTAGTACCAGTCTTACTATTCTAAAACCATTGTTCTCTATTGGATAGCACAGGATTATTTAATCAAAACACATAGGACCTCTCAGATAATGAGGTTTCATTTCAAATGAGTCCTGCCTTTCATTCAGAGAGCATGGGTCTATCTGTCTGTGTGGAGAAAACTAATAATCAATTAGAGGTATACTCTTCCAGCTTTTTCATCCTAAGTTCAACAGTAGCCTTTTGAGTCTTTATGTTCTTTAAAAATTAATTACAGGTGGTCTGGCATGCAAGAGTTACTTTGAAAAAGAAAAAAGCATAGACATTTGAATCACAGTATTCCAACTACCTCCTCAGTTACCATATGATGAAATGGTAGTTATGAATATCAATAAATAAGCATAATACTAGTCAAATACTGTACATATTCTAATAAATTATCTGAAAGAAAAGCCATTTAAATGCCATAACAGTAGCAACACTCATGTCTATACAATAAAATATGACATGTAATTTACAACTCGGAACTCCCAATTGCATTTCTCCTCTATTCACACTCTTGTAATATCCAATTACTTTTACAAATGTGATTGCAAATAGTTATGCCACACAACTTCACATGTTTGTATCCACGGAGGATTTTGTTTGTATCCACTGAGGATTTGTTATAAATTTGCCAATCTCAAACATGTCTTTAATCTCATTAAAGAGTTATCTCTCTACCCAGGGAACTTTGGCAAAATTAAAAGTTTATTTTTCTTCACGATATGGCTGCTATTACTTTACTCCTTGCACAAGAACTTTACTGGAGAATCTCAAAGTAGTTTACAAACTTAATAAATTAAGCCGCTTATCTCATTTGTCACATAGATAGATAAGTGTTATTATCCCTGCTTTGTAGATATGAAAGTGTGCTATAGTAGTCCATGAATTTATTCATAAAGGTAAGCATTCTGTATAGCAATGCTTAGAGATTGTGACAAAAATTAAATTTCACAGAAAGCTTTGGTATTTAATATCAAACATACTTTCATCATGAATAAACATGAAACAAAAGATCAGGTTCAGTTCATAATTTGGCATCTGACTATGAAATCAAAGTGTATCACCTTGAGAAAAACACATTTTTCTTTCAAAAATATTACAGGAGAAAAGCCAATCCTTCTTTCATCTTCTGTGGAAAAAAGAGTCTAAAACAAGTAAGCTTAAATCACAAAGCACTCTCTCTAGCCAAGATACCAGAAGATAATAAATCACAGTTTATCTTCCAGGCCCTTAGCCAAAACTATCCACAAATTAGTAAGGTAAAAAGGGCAGCATAGATTTTTCAGCACTTATTCATAAAAAGCTTTTACAGTTTCAGAGCAGTGGAAGTGGAACAGTCTCTGTAACATTACACGGTCCACCTCTTCACCTGTGATTTCTTCTTTATGTAAGCTTTATCAAGTGTTTTTTGCTGTGCTCTAGGAAAAACAAATGTAATTGTGAAGGGCTCTGTTCTGCTCACTTAAGGTTCTTCTAGTTGTCTTCTTGTTGCCTTGTCGTTTGAGCACTCTGGTAATGTCTTTGAACAGAGAGATGGAAAAAATGAGTGGCCAGAGAAACCGAGATGACATGCTTATGGCAACCAAGACCTGGGTACTCAGAAAAATCATCTTTTCATGGTATTGGTCAATCTGCTATCTTAATCATAAGGATACAAAAATGGCTGCACAGAATCAGACTGCAAGTGAATCTATGTAGTTTTGTTGTCTTTTTTTTCATTCTGGCAGTGACCAAAATCAGCAGGGTGTAGGGACAGAAAAATTACAGACAATGTTTCCTCTGTGCACACTCTCATACTCCAACCATCTGTTTTTCACAGGTGTCTTGAACCAGAAGTGATCTCTATTTAGTATACACCATTTAATTTCTCTTCCATGGACACAGTTTATAATCCCTTCATCATGGTGATGCATCAGTTCAAGTGAAACCTTCAGAGGTTTAATACAGAAGAAGAAGGTTGGTCCCATACTAAAAAAAAAAAAAAAGGAGGAACCTCCCTCAACCTTCTGGTCACATTCTTCTTAATGCATCCAGATTAATTTGCCTTCTTGGCACACTGCTGGCTCATCGTGAACTTGTCACTAGCACTTAGAGGTCCTTCACAGAGGAGCAGGTCACCTCCTAATCTTTACTCATCTATGAGGTCCCTCTTCCTCAGGTGCAAGACTCTTCACTTGACATTGTTGAGCTTCATTAGGTGCCCTTCTACTCAATTCTTTGGTCTGTCCAGGTCTCGCTGAATGGTCAGCATCTGCCACTCATAGTTATGTATGATCAGCAAACTTGCTGAAACTACTACATATTTTCATCCAGGTTGTTGAAGAAATTGAACAAGATTGGGCCTCGGGCAACACCACTATCTACAAGCCTCCAACTGAAGTCTATACCACTGATCACAACATTTTGTTCTCTGTCATTCAGACAGTTTTCAACCCACTTCACTGTCCACTCATCTGAACCATACTTCCATAGCTTACATTTTAAGATATTATGGAAGACACTGTCAAAAGTCTTGCTGAACTCAGGGTAGACAGCATTCATTGCTTCCCCTTCATCTACCCAGCTAGTCACACCACTATAGAAGACTGTCAGATTGGCAAAACATGATTTCCCCTTCCTGAATTAATGGTGACTAATCCTGACCATCTTCTCCACTACATGCTTAGAAATAACCTCCAGAACAAGATGTTCCATCACCTTTCCAAGGACAGAAGTAAGACTGACCAGCTTGTAATTTCCTGGGCACTCTTTCTTACTCTTTTTGAAAACTGGAGTGACTCAGGCACCTCTTCTACTTTCCACAACCCCTCAAAAGGATGACAAAAAGTGGATTAGCAATAACATTACCTGGCTCTCTAAGCACTCAGTGAATGGATTTGTGTGTGTTTAGCTTCTCTCCATGACCTCTATCACAGTCCTTCTCAACTAAGATTAGTCAAGGACTTCAATTTCTTACCTGTGAGGCATCTATCACCATATATCTGTGCACACCCGCTATTTGACAACTGATTGTCCACAAATTCAAAAAGTATCTCTTAGTTTTTTACAGAACACTGTTGTCACTTAGATTACAAATTTGGACACTTAGATATAAGTCTGATTCCAGACCTTGGACTACCACACTTTATTTACAGTGGCTACTCACATGGTTTTCAAAGAGTTATTTGGTTTGTTTCTGCCAAGTGTACATATATAATTTATATTGGCAGAAGCCAAGAGTCATTTTTCACTTGCATCAGTTTCAAGAACCATGGATCTATTTTGCAGTTCTGTGGATAATCCTGAGGGTTCCTAGAATTTCACAGCAGGGACCACAAAAGGACCAAAGTGCACTAAGCATGTGACATCCAGAATATAAATTTTCTGTCCATGGATTTCCTTAATCTTTTTGACAACACAGAGTGAGAGCTATTTAAAGGATCCTGTGCTTTTAGGTCAGTGTCTGCTCACACAATGTTGGTTTTTTGGTGTGAAATGGCTCTGCTGGCCAAGAGGCCCATGCATCATTCTGGAAGACAAGAACATTCAGTGTAAGGTAAAATATAAGCATTTTTGATGACCCAATGATCAAGTCTATCTACCCACTGACATTTTAACCTCTTATTTAACACTTGAACAGTCTGCCTTTTCCTGCACTCAAATATTTCCACATACGGGTTGTGTCTGGTTGTTCTCTTGATTAGATGGGAGATACAGGTCTTTAGTGTGATGGACTCATGAGAATGAACATCTTTTCTTCATGTTCTTTAGTCAACTGGAAGGTGTCAGTGGGTTCTGCAGATCTGTGTGAACATTGGAACATGCTGCCCAGAAAGGTTGTGGAGCCTCCTTCTCTGAAGACATTCAAACTTACCCAGACACATTCCTGCCTGACTTACTCCACATGATCATGCTCTGGTAGGGTTTTGGACTAGGTGATCTTTTGAGGTCACTTCAACCCCTAACATTCTGTGATTCTATGCGTCCATATATTAATAGATATTCCTTTGTTCTGAGTTTACTCTTAATATCTTAGCTGCACATGAAAAAAAGTAAATATGTTTTATGTTTTTATCAACACCATTAGCATAGGAAATACATTAAAAAAACCACATAAAAAATCACCTTGAGTCTGTCGCTCTGTTTGGTCCTGGTTGCAATGGCATTTGTGTTTCTATTCTTTATCAACCAGAAGTTAAAACTCTTAGCTGTGAGGTTATACTGCTTAGTTTGAAAGCTTGTGCAAGCCTCTGTAGTATAGTAATTTTACTTTAGAGAGCATGTAATTTTAAGTTCTTGCATAACACCACACAGTTTTATGGTATTTCTAAACTTTGTAATTTTATTTCTCTGTGACAATTAAGTGCACACCAATGTTATGGAATTTTTTCCCTCCATCACAGTTGAATGAAATTGGAATGGAGTATTATATGCTAGGTTGGGAGTTCTGATCTCTGGAAATGTAAAAGGTTTTCTAGTTCCCTTGTTACATATCCATTTCAAACATAACCGTATCTATCAATTTGTTCATTTTTCCCTTCGGTGAACCTAGAGGCTGTAACAAAAAAGTAACAAAAACATATTCACTGTATAGGTTTTGTACAGGTACAGTTTAGTGTTAAAGAAAATTAACTTTGATATTTCAGATTACATTTTCAAAAAATGCATCTGTTTTGAACATTAGCTGCCTGTAGAAACCCTTACAGAATGCTATGTTGAATGTTATCTGGTGTTTTGAGCTGGATGTTGTATGACTGATCTACTGGTGAAGAAGGTCAAACTCCAAGCCAAGGCACATCTAATAGTCGATCTGGTATAAACCAGAAAAGATCCCATGCACCATCACGCCTTGTGCAGGGTGTTTCAGAGAAAACTGTTGGTGTTACAGCATGAGACCTTTCTAACTGCAGGTCACACCACATCTTAGAATCATAGAAGGTAAGGTTGGAAGGGACCTCAAGAATCATCTAGTTCCAACCCCCTGCCATAGGTAGGGACACCTCCCACTAGTACAAGTTACTCAAAGCCTCGTCCAACCTGGCCTTGAACACCTCCGGTGGGGGGAGCATCCACAATCTTCCATAATATGTCAGAGCACAGCTAGTCATCATTTCCNAATATTGTATATCAGATAAATCCCTACATATTCATATTCTGTTTTTTAAGTAGGGGGAAATCTGCTGAATAACTTTTAGTTGCAGAAAATAATGTAACAGTTATCTTGTCCTGTGAGGCCAACCTAATGTGTTATGCTGTCAAATCAGATACCCTAAAAAGTGGAACCAAGTCATGTTTAGACATTGTTTTTCCCCTCATTACCTAGCCATCACATACATTATTCAAAATAATCAATTATACTATGAAAAATAAATAAGGCTATTCCTTTGGGGTGCATTTGCACCTCCAAGCTAGCTAATGTTATACAGTCTATAACTACCATCAGAAGAAGCAAAAAGAACAAAAAAACCCAGAAGATCAGGAAATATAAGTCTCTGGGGAAATACTCTGGTAAATCCATTTTAAATGTATGCTGTGCCTAAGGCTGAGATGTATATACACACAAATATGCATATATATTAGGCACTCAGTTTATTACAGTAGGTAAAGTCTGTAACTGTGAGTCAAAGTGTGCAATTCTTTTACTGCAGTGAAATTCCAGTGTTAAAGAGGTTATACAGTCTTAAGAATAATAAAAAGCTGAAAGAGAAGAAAGGAGAATCAGGCTTGTTTCATTTTTAGTTCAGTTATGATTATTCCATGGTCCTGAGGATAACGTATTCTGTCTGCCTAAAATCATAGTATACAGTGAATCTAACAATAAATATAGCTGCACATGAATTTTAAGTGTGAATATTGCTCATAAAAATTAAACCTTCTGAATTAAATCAACATAATTTCTCTGCAGGGATAATGACTGACAAAACTTGAAGGCACTTTGTGTCAAGTCCAAGCCTCTGCTTTTTTGACAACTACATCACATAGTGGTGCTGGGATACTTAAAACTAAGACTTCCCTCATACCGAATATTTTAAATGGTTGTTGTAGGATCTTAATTTGTACATGGTTAAAAAAATTCTTTCTGATTTTCAGTCTTAACATGCTCACTGCAAATTTATGTGTATTCTCTAATACATGATTCACTTTTAACCTAATTTTTCATGTGTAAATCACAATAGTGACCTTTCTAAGTCTCCCCTTGTTCAGGCTAAATGGACATATCTCTTTCAGTTTTGAATCATAAAATAGAGCTTCCTTCCACTTTATTCCTCAGTCCTTTATTCCAGATAAAAAGAAAGAATATTTCCTTAGTTCCTTTGGATATATGTTATACATTTTAAGTCATGTACTTCCATTTCCATAACATATTTTGATCAGCCAATATGTTCAGATATTTCTGCTCACTAGTTTCCAAAGGTTAGCCTCCAACTAAAGCAGGGAATTTTGTGTTTAGTGTAAAAATGCATGACTATGAACACAAACATATTGAATTTGTGTCTATTTTGTAAGTCTGGTTCTTAAGGTTACAGTTACTCCTGTATGACAGTGTCATTCCCCCACTGCAATTATGATGCTCCTCTCCATAATTTCAAATATTAATTTAATTATTCATACCTATTTTACACTAAGTTCTTAATGACAGTAGTTAATAAATTTATAAGTTAATAAGATTAATCCCAAGATCAGTCTTTGAAGAAACTACAAGTAACATTTACCCTTTCCGAAATGTCCCCTTATAATATTATCCATTCTTGTGTCTCCTGATCAGACTTCTACACATATTACATTTTTAGTTTTAATTTTTATGTTGTCCACTTCAACTGGCAATATTATATCTGAGACTATATTAAATGATTTACTGAAATCCAGACAGATTAAATCTACTGTCTTTTGACTACAAAAATCAGTATCACAGAAAGATTAAGTTACTATGATACTGTCTTTCTTCATAAACCTGTTATTTTTAAATAGTATTCAGAAAATGTCTTAATGTATTCAGTTATTATTACTCTTAAAATACAGATAAATTACCTTGCACTATGTAATACAGACTATCAAAGCAGCAGCACCATGACCATATTATTTTCTCCTTTGTTCAGAAGATTCAAAATCACCATCAAAAATTCAAAAGATGTATGATGCAACACACTTTTTTTATTTTCAGTATGTGTTGTAAAAAAATATATGTAGTTTATTTAGTAAGTAATATTTTGTATTAATATATCTTGTTCTTGATATTTGCATTGAAGTTATGGATTAAAAAGTTCTTATTGCTCTACATACTGCGGAACTGTCAAAGATGCTGTAGTGAAGGGGTAATTAATTACTGCAAGACAATATTTTAAAAATATTAATATTGTTTATTAATATTATTCTGAACTCACAGTATCTTGATCAATTTAATAATAATAGTTTCTTTGCATCACTCGTGGAAATTTCATATACAGGTAATAACAGGATCTAGAAATAACTAGTAAATACATACATTACTTGAACTCGGTTAAACTGGAAGAGACGGCTTTGCAGTCAGTGAACCATTTGCAGTCAATACTCCACTTGCTCACTAGATTGACTCGAGGAGCTCCCTTTTGCTTATGGCAGAAGGCAATTAATGATTACAACAGACTTTAATTATTTATTCACAAAAATATTATATGACAGTACCCAAAGCTTGCGGCAGGGTTGCTGCTGGTAACCATTAGAGGCTTTGGTGTTTCCCCAGGCTTCTGGGTGCTGGAGAAAGGAGACAGATGATCTCTGACCTGGCCCTGACTCTCTGGATGATCTGTGCATCTTGGCAGGAGGCTTTCAGGTGCGGTGCAAGCAGGATGTCTTGTGATGTGCAGTCTCAGCATGGTGTCACACTGGTTGTGCAGGACAAACGTGTGGAGGCTTTTAGAGCCTAGTTCTGGTTGCTGGACTTCAACACAGCTCAGGATGTAAGGTAGTAGAAGCACAGAGAGCAGATACAATAGTGGAGCAGACATATAATAGCGCACACACCTTGTAATGGCAGAGCACATGATGTGCTCCCTGCTCATCTCCCTTTATATCAATACAGGACCAGATTAATGGGCCTTTGGACATGGAATAGCCAATCAGAATTGCAGTTAGCCAAGGTTGAACACATTAAGTGAAGGCATAGGCTTGCTTTATCCTTTCTAGGGCAGAACACAGGCCTTGCATAAGGTTACCGCAGGGTTCAGAACAAGTCTGCACAGGCCACAGTCCTCAGACTCAGTGTCTCCAGTTTCTTTTGTCTTGTTCCCCATGATCTTTTCCCCAAAACAGAAGGAGGGAGAGCAGAGAAACATGCCTGGGCAAGCCAGGACACGTAGAAGCCTATTTTGGCCTGCTTAGGCCTACCATGGCAGACATCTTTGAGGTTACATATTTAAGAGCAGTGAAAATAAATTAGGTACATAATGTCACAGAACAGTAAACGTTCATCAGTCCTAAAAAAAAAAAATATACAAAAATTCCTAAATCCTTAGTATTCTTCAAAACATCACACACAACTTCAATTTGGCTGGAAATGAATGACTCAGGCTAGGAAGAGCATAAATACCCACACACGGTAAAAGGCCTTTTTATCCTCCTGTTACGTGTAAGAGCATTCTGCAAATTTCATCTCAGTAGCTAGTCAAGATATGCAGATAAATTTCAGTGCTTTCCATGACAGCCTCTGGAAGGAAATACTGAGAAAGTTGTCTATCTTTCCACAAGGAAACAGAAAACATTTGTAGAAGGGGACATGGAGCTGTTCAGTGAAAATAATGCATGAAACTGCTTAAAAAGTAACAGCAGAGAAAGAGCAAGCAATTTTTGAAGCAAAAGCACAACCTTATCTAATACAACTTCAACTTGGCTATAGAAGGACAGCATCACAGAATCTAAGTGGTTTAGGCTGGAAAGGACCTTAATAAGAAAATAATTCTACCTCCACTGCCATAGGCAGGGACATCATCCGCTGGACTTGATTGCTCAAAGTGTTTCTTAATATCTAAAACTCTTTTGGCTTGAAACCATTATTAGGGAGTGCAGTCATGGAACAAGGGATAGAGTCCTTCCTCCACAAACCAGTCCAGCAGAGTATCTTCTTTGCTTTCTCAACAGCTGTGCCAGGAAATTTTTTGCCACATTCTGACAAACTCCTGGACCATATTCTCTCTACTGTGGTGTATTTCCAGTAGACAATGGGTAGATTGAAGTCTACCACAAAGACAAAGGTTAGTGATTGTGAGGTTTCACTCGGTTGCTTCTAGAATCTTTTGTCTGCTCTAGAACAGGCTCCCATCATGATATATTCTCCATTCTTCTCCCTCCTGATTCTTATCCACAGACACTTAAATCTATTCTTACCATCTATTCTAACCAAACCACTCTCTAACACACAACACTACTCACCACCTCTCCTCCCTTGACTCTCCCTTCTGAAGAATTGTACATCCATTGTAGCACTCTTGCTGTGCATGAATTAGGAGGGATACAGTTCAGGCAGCTGTATAAAGAGTGAGTGATTACTTTTTTCACTTAGCTGAAATCTGTTGTCAGGAAGCAAGGATGGGATTGGGAATACTCTCAGTTTTAGTTTTTCTACTTGGGTCACTTTATCTTTTTAAGTAATTTTTGGTTCTAAACTTGGATTCTTGTGCAGCACAGAACACAGGTTTCTAGAAAAGCAGAGTTTAAGCTTTATGTTCTGGTTTTTCAGTTATAACCTTTGGTGCCATGTGATCCTTCTCAAATGCCTGCTAGTTGGCTTATTAGTCTACAGTCTCAAAATCCTCTAAGAGCTGCCAGGACACCATGGTATCACATTAGCCAACTCTACACTTCTACTCACAGAGGCAGTTACAAGCAAAAGGCTATGTATTGCACCAGTACAGCCATTTCAGACCTGACTGCCTCTGGAACACCTTCCTGAATTAGGCTTGGTTTTGGGCATTTATTGCTCATTCATTTTACTCATTTCTTCCTACTTCTGTTCCACTGACACTATAATTTGAAAAGGTCTGTCTAACATAGGCATCACAAAGAACATCTGTGCACCCACCCCAGGGCAAGACCATCATACAGCTACAATACCACACAGACAAGCTCAGTACCACTAAGGAGACTCAACCAGCACTCAAGATGATGTCAGAGTAATTACCAGCATTCTCCCTACCTAACCGGGGGGGCCACCAGGCCCCCCGGCCTTTGTTCCACTCCCATTCACCCAGTGTGCACCATGAGGACTCACCAGTGATGACAGGAGGAGGATTCCTCTGCCCAGATGGGCGCAGCTTAGGGTTTCTGGTGTTTCTGGGTCTGATTAAATAGGGGAATGAGCAGTTAGAGTGTCCACACCTGGGGTGGGAGGAGACTCCATCAGAGCCCAGGTGCTCTGGGATTTGGGAGGAAAAAAGGGTGGAAAAAGGGCATATATGCTGTTCCAATGTGATCTGGTATATGTGATCCTGCTCTGGCAGGGGGATTGGGCTTGATGATAATTCAAGGTCTGTTTCAGACCCTAATATTCTGTGATTCTGCGTGGTTTTGTGAGGTCATTTCACCATGTTTCTGTGAGGACAACTATGTCACAGTTATCCAGCTGCACAATGGCTTCCAGCTCTTTCTGCTTGCTGCCCATGCTTTGTGTGTTGGAGGAGATGCATTTCAGTTGGACTATTGATTCAGCCATATTTTAAGGGAAGAAGTCCTGATTCCTATGTGTCTGTTCTCAAGCACATCTGTGGTTGATAATGCATCAATAGCACATGCATTTTTCTTACCACATGGATTTCCATCCCTTATTTTCAGTGAGATGACACACTGAAGGACTTCACTAACACACAGTCTCTCAAATATTGATATGCCACACCCAGGCTTATCTCTAGCAAGCCTAGTTATATCCCTTTCCTCCTTCAAACCAAGATTAAAGCTCTTTCAATGAGCCTTCCTATCTCCTGTGCATTGATCCTTTTCCTGTTTTGAAGCAGCCGTACTTCCTCTGTCACAAGAAGTCTTGCAGACCAACCTGTGGCCAAAATATGTAAAACTCTGCTAAAAACATGAGGCTAAGGAGTCAAATACTGATCTTCTAGTTCATTCTGTTTCTTCCCTCATGATTTTGGGTTCTTTGACAATGCTGAGGCCTTCACAGCAC
>VWZE01004229.1:1285-21504 GCA_013396675.1 Eubucco bourcierii
TGTCTCCTTTCTCCAGCGCCCAGAAGCCTGGGGAAACTCTAAAGCCTCTGACAGCTACCGACAGCAACCCTGCCACGAGCTTTGGTTACTGACAGATAATATTTTTTGTGAGTAAATGCCAAAAGCCTCTAATAATCGTTAATTGCCTTCTACCATAAGCAGAAAGTTGCTCCTTGCCTCCATCCAGTGAGCAAGCGGAGTGCTGACCGCAGGCGGTACTGACCACAAAGCTTTCTCTGCCAGTTCAGTCGAGTTCAATCAATAGATATATTTAACAGTTATTTTTAGATCCTATTATAACCTGGAGATAGCTTCCATAATGATGCAAGAACCTGTTACTATTATCATGTTGGTGATCGTGGTGCCACCAGTTCTCAATATTTAATATTAATAAATTCTAATAATATATTCAAAATATCATCTTGCAGTAATTAATTACCTCTTCCACTACAGCCGCTGGCAGGGAGAAGGCAGAGAACTCAGGGGTAACACTCAGCCCAGGAAGAAGGGAGAGGTGGGGGGAAGGTGTTTTTAGTTTCTATTTATCCTACTCAAATTTGATTGGTAATAAATTAAGCTAATATCCCCAGGTCAAGTCTGGTTTGCCTTCTCCCGTTTGTGATAAGAACTGAAGGGTGATCTCCAAGTGATCTCCTTGTCCTTATCTCCACTCCCGAGCCTTCCGTTGCATTTTCTCTTTCCTGTACAGCAGTGAGACTGACAGAACAGCTTCGGTGGGCCCCTGGCGTCCACCTAGGGTTCCCTGCCGCCCAAGCTCCCAGCAGGGGTCTGTCCCTACGCCTGCCCTCGGGTGGCACGCCACTGTGGCATGCCGGCTGGTTTAGAGGTCCTGGGGTGTTTGTGCACTGCCCCCACCCGAAACCAGCCTTGCGTGGAGCCAGTGCTATCTGCCTGGGGTGGCCCTACCAGCCCAACGACGGGGAGGGTGGTAACGGGGTGGCTCCCCGAGGTGGTGGCCAAGAGTGCCTCACGGGAACTGGGAAGGCTCCTCCAAGGTCCCATCACCCGCGGACACACGACGCAGGACCCCACTCAGGGCACCCGACGCGAGGTCGGAGGCTGGAGCGGCCCCGGTACCGCCTCTCGCCCTCACCGCTCCGCCGCGGCTCCGGAAGGGCGCGCCCCGCCTACGCCACGTGCCCGAGGCCCGAGAAGGCGGAAGGTGGAGCGGGGACGCAGGGTGACGGCGCTGCGTGCAGCCGGCCTGGCCTGGCCCGGCCCGCTCTGCTCTGCTCTGCTCCCCGCTAGAGGGAAGCACCCGCTCGGCCATCCGGGCCCGCCCCAGCCCCCGCCGGGTCTCCTTGCCACCACGCCCCGGCTCCGGCTGCTGCGGACAAGCCCGGGCAGCTCCCGCGGCGCTCTGGTCGCAGCCCACCCCAGCATTTCGGGCTGGTTTCTTTCAGAGCTTCTTATCCAGGCCCTCTCCCTTTTCCCGGCTCCATCTGTCCTGAGCTGCAGCTGCTGGGAGGGGACCCCAGACCCATATACCCCCTCGCTGCCTCGTCCGAGCCTGGCAGGGAAGGGAAGCAGCTGGCACATACCTTTATCTGGCGCCCAGCACCCCAGCCTTACGCTGCGTGAAGGGACAGGATGGCGGAACCCTGCCGTGTTGCTGAGTCCCAACTCCTGATGAGCTTCAGTTTCCGCTGGCGCTGTGCTGGCCCAAGCTGTTCTGAACTGCCACAGCTCCCCGCCGCACCCCTGGAAGAAGGACAGCAAGATATTGGAGCAAGAATACAAACCCGCGTGTCACGCTGGTGCCTGGCTGCGCTGCCGTACACAGAGCTCCTTGGGCACGGCCTCGGCAGCCCACCTCGGAGCCCTGGTAAAGGGTTTGGCTGCCGAGCAGGAAGCAGCGCGGGGTGGCAACGAGTTTCAGGTTCTCCAAACCCACGGAGTTTCGTTTTCGGCCGCGGGTTGGGCGCCTTGGCAAGAACGGCGGTGAGGCAGCCGCTCAGCCCAGCCGCCCCCTGGTGGGGGAGACATCCATGGCCGCCGCACGGCTGTGAGCCCCCGCCGGTTTTGCCGTGGAAAGGAAACCCAGCAGTACGTGGTCCTGGGTCCACGTTAGGGACACACATCCAGCCCCATCTGCCGCTGCTGTGTCAGCATCCTGGGAGCGCTTCTGTTAAGCCTGGGCAGGGTGAGCTCTGGCAGCTTTCCCAGAACCCTCCCCAAGGGTCTCTGGAGTGTCCATGAGCCATCTTGATCTCTGCTGTTGTTTCATTTCCCACTGTTCTCTCCCTCCAGCCTCTCTGTAACTTTGGGCAGGCCAATAAGGCACAGGACATCTGATTTTGACCAGAAACACCATGAAGCTTTCCTTCTTCTGCGGCTACCCCTCCCGAGGATCTGGCTTAATTTGCACTGATTTAACAAGCAGCAGACAGCTGAAGACGATCCCCTTCTGCCCAGATTCTCTGCCTCATCAGCCCTGGGCTGGATCTGAGGAGCTGCAGTTATGTTGAGCACCGTCGCTTCTGTCCTGACACCGGCTGGTATCTCCTCAGGTTATTTCCTCCTTTAGCACTAAATTCGCAGGGCTTATCAGTGACTCAGGACCTGAGAGAGCATCTCTGAGAGCTGCCTGTGCTCCCTCCAGCCAGCCTTATCTCTGGATGATAATTAAGTTCAGTAAACCCAGAACAAGGTACAGGTGATTTGAGGATAAAATACCCAGATAATGAGAGGTCCCTCGGACAGGACTGCGCACTGGTGAGGTCTGCATGGGATCACTGGAGTACAAGGGTGCCGAGTGGAGCTGTCGGTCTGAGCCGGGCCTGTGTTCTCACGCACGCCTTACCCGGCACTCTGCCGAAAGCAGTGCCTGCCGAGCTCCCCGGGGGGCTGTTTGCGGCTGCAATGCACTGTCGCAGGGAAGCTGTGACAGTGCAGAGCGGGAACACGCGCGCCTGCTGTCTGATGCTGGTGTCAGTGCTGTACGGAGCGGGATGGAGCCCATCTGCATCTCCTCCGGGCTGCTGCGGATCAGAGGACGGCTGGGTGGGCTTGGCTGTGTAACCCCGGTGCTGCGCGTGCTGTAGTTATTCACCTGCTGTAGCACCGGGGCCACAGACAGCGTCTGACGCCATAGGCTGGCCAAGTCACCCCGGCTGGTGGCACCAACCCAACACTCGCATTTGGACGTTTCTCTTCGCCTCAGCTTGGCCTAGAAACAGTATCTCAGAGAAAAATCAAAGCTTATGTTTGGTGGGTGGTTGATTTTTTTGTCGTTGGTGGGTTTTTTTCGGGGCCGGAGCAGCTGCAGCGCTTACCGTGACGATGGGAGAGGGAGCTCCGCGTACGCCGCAGGCTGTGGGGATGTGCTGCGGCATGCACTGTGCCTCTGGCAGCTCGCAGAGCTGGCGTCTGGTGTGGGGGGAGAATACGTGGGTTAGCATCCTTCTCCTGTGGTCAGAAACGACATGGAAGGGGAGCAGCTGCACACTTCAGCACTCCTCTCCCCCATGTAGCACAAGCAAGGGAAGTGGTGTGTCATGGGGCATACCCCACAGGGAAAGAGAATGGCTTAGCATGCTCTCGCAAGCACTCCCGGGACATGCAGAGTGCTTCTCTCTCAGGTAGTCATGTTGGCTGAAACGCAGGGTAAGGGGTCAGGGAGGGGAAGTATGCCCCATGGTACCACGAAGGGCATCTTCTGACGAAGTTTTCCTCCTTCATTCCTGCCTGTGCTGAGGAGCCGAAGCCATAGTGGTGCACGGGTCAGCTTAGAGGTAAGATCTGGTGTGGAGATGCAGCTCTGCCAGGCCTTGCACCAGTGCAGCTCCGATATCACCTGCTGAGGACTGGAGACCACTGTCTTCCAGCACTGCCTGCTCTTTCTGCCCCAGTTTGTGGCTGGGTTGGCTCTAGGTTTGGCATGGCTGTAAACGGCGGGTTTGCGGTGCACGGGAGGTGGGCGGCTCCCCTCTACATGCTCTATAAAAAGCTGTGGCAGCACAGCCCTATCTGTAGCAGAGTGAGTGAGCTGCCTGGGAGGCAGGGCAGGGATTAGCCCTAAATCTGACAGCTTTCTTTGGTCCCACTTGGGAATCTCAGGCCAGCAGTGGCAGTGGAGGGATTCCCAGCAAGCCTCAGGCTGGGAGATTTCCCTGCCAGCAGACGTGCCCTGGCTTTGCTGAGATTTCCTGACTGTCTGCACCCTCCCCAAGGGGCTTGTTGTCATACTTGTCACCCAAAGATTGGTCTCTCTCCAAATCCCCACTCCTCCCTGTTCTTCAGGACTGGGATCTCATTGTTGCACACAGAGGATGACCCCAACGAGACCCCAGGGAATCTGAGTTGGGGGGGAGGGGGGATGATCAGCATCTGCCTGTACCCAGGCCCTTCCTGGTGGTCTCAAGGTGGCTGAGACCTTTGTCTGTCACTAATTGTGACACTTGTGGCCCAATAGTATTGGAGAGTTCAGCTGGCTGATGGAAGGTTGTGTTTTGCACTGTACTTTTTTTTGGAGGAACACGGGAGGGGCAGCGACATGCCTCAGGCAATCAGACTCTGTATTTGTGGGTGCCACAGCATCACCCTGGGATCTCACCAGCACCCAAGTTTGGCTGGACATTGCCACACTGTAGGTGCAGAGCAGACTTTTACCCCCTGGGTGCATTGGGTGTCCCCTGAGACCCTCCAGTGCCAACTGCGAGAGTATCCCTCAGCCCTCCCCAGGGCAGCAGCACCAGGGAGTGTGTCTCTTTAATGAGGCTGGGCTTGGAGCAGCTCGGCTGCTGGCACAGAGTGAGGGATGGAGCGAGGGCGGTGAAGGAGCCAGTGCCAGAGAGGGAGCCTGCAGCAGGGAGAAGCAGGGAAGGACTGCTCATCCCCATCAGGATCCACAGCCCCCTGTCAGAGGGGCAGGGAGATTCACTCTCAGGGCAGAGGGCTTTGTGGAGGACAGGGACCCAGCAGTGCTGAGCTGAGCCTGAAGCCCCTGTGTCATCCTCCTCCAGGTAAGGGCCAGGGCCGGCGGCGAGGCTGGGACCGCGGTGACTCGGGAACCCTGCAAGTGACCTGCAATTCCTGGGTGCGCCAGGGTCACACAGATACTGTCAGGGCAGCCCCGATTGCAGCTGAGGTGAGAGGTGGGAGATGAGGCAGCAGGGCCCCAGAAGTGCTGCAATCACCATCCAGCATGGACCCGGTAGGGCTGGCTTAAATAACTGCTGGGAACATTCCCAAGGGAACCAGCAGCCAGCCCCTGGTCCATACCACAAATGTCTCTTGGTTGGAGGAAGAGCGGGACCCTTTTGCAGGGCTGTTCTGCCTGTATCAGAGGAAATCTGCAGGGCTGAGACATTTCTTTTTGAGGGGGTGCCTGAGTTAGGGTACCTCGAGGGCAAGTAACTACTGTTCCCTAGCGTGGGGCTGTTGGGCTTTTAGTTTGGTTGGTTTAGTTGTGTGGTTTTGTTTTGGTTGTTTTTTCAGGGGTTTGAGCAGCTCTGGGGAGGGGAGAGCAGGAGCAGAGGTCCTGGACAGGGTGATCCTGGATGCAGTGCGTGTACCGGGGTGTGTGCACACACTTGCATGCATGTCTGTGTGTGTGCAGAGGGCTCTGCTCTCTGTTTTGACTTCCCAGCATAGGAAACAGCAGTGCTAAGCAGGGAATAGCACCCCAGGCTAGAGGCACAGTCTGGGGACAGCCCTTCACCCTGTTCCCTTTCCCTGCAGTTGCTCCTCTTTTCCTCCTCTCTGTGGGCTCTCTGCAAAGTGGCATGCCTGGGGCAGCAGTGCCACCACTTCCTGCCTCCGTGGCTTCCCCCCTGCTCCAGAAGTTGTGACAGGTCTTGCTTTCCAGCCCTTGTACCCTATCTCAGAAGAGCAATGTATATCTGCCCTACAAGAAGGGGAGGCTAGAAAAGCAGGGACCAGTGTGGGCAAGCAGGAGGCAGAGTCACGCAGAGGTTTGGGCTCCTTCTTCCATCCTCCTCTTGTATCATCCTGTGTTACCTTTACCACTGGAAATTCCTGCTGGGTTTGCTTGTGCTGGGGCTAGTTTCATCCTTTCCCAAGACCATGCTGCATCCCAATGTGAGTGGCTGTTGCTGCAGCAGGTGAAACTCTGACAACTTTGCTGGCAGCTAAGGAGGTCCAGTGGGCTCAGGCACCTGGCTCACTGCAGCAGCTGTGCTGGAAAACTCAACCTGCCTGTGAGAAGAGAAATATTAAGTTGTTCTGACCTAGAGAAGAGTTGGCTCCTTATTGCCTTCACTGAGGGTTTTTTGCCACCATCTTGGAGAGCCAGCCCAAATCCTGCTCTTGCTGTGCTTCCCTACATGTCAGGGGATATGCCCATTAAACCAGCTCCTACAGGAAGCCTGTGGGAAGGGAGGAGGAGGAATGGGCTGCAGAGGCACTGACAACCATGGTGGGGATGGAGAGGGGGCCCAGGGACCTGTTGGTGATGCCACATTGGCACCTGGGGACAATTTACCGCCCCAGGGAAAAGAGGATGAAGAGCCTGGTGCGAGGACTGTCGAGTCTGGTTTTATTCATTACCACAGGGCTTAGAGCAGCCAGCACGAAGCGCGGCAAGGCCAGATGGGACCTGTTTACTCTGTGAGTGTAAATGTAAAGAGAACTGATAAAAAGCAGCCAGGACAGCTTCTCCAGTAAGTCCCTGGTAAACAAGTTGGCAGTGCCCTGGCCAATGGACGGCATAGCAGATAGCGAGTGTGTTGCTGAGCATTAAGCCGAGTCCCTTGGCTTGATGTGGCCAGGCTAGGGAAGTCCTGGAGCCTGGCTGAGTGCTGTGGCCAAGGAAAGACCTGGCTGCTGATGTCCAGTGGGCTCAGGCACTGATAGTGGTGGCACAGCTGCTGTGGGGGAAAACTCGGCTGTGCAGGAACCCGATGTCACTTTGTGTGCTGGAAGAGCAGTCCAGAGGGCTTAGCATTCTGCAAAGAGGATAGAGAGTTGGCCATGGCAGGAGGTAACTGGTTAGCCAGAACAGTGGGCTCAGATGTCCAGTGGGCTCAGGCACCCTGATAGTGGTGGCACAGCTGCTGTGGGGGAAAACTCGGCTGTGCAGGAACCCGATGTCACTTTGTGTGCTGGAAGAGCAGTCCAGAGGGCTTAGCATTCTGCAAAGAGGATAGAGAGTTGGCCATGGCAGGAGGTAACTGGTTAGCCAGAACATGCCATTATAACCCCATGATGCTGTTTGAGCAGCTAAACAGCTTCCTTCTGGTGTAGTTTTCTGGAGTGATTTTCCTGGGATGCAGCCACATTGGTAATACACTTCTGCACTTCCCAGAGGCTGTCCTGCTTTGTGCCACCCATGAGCTCAGTTCTGGCACTACTTCTGAGGGCCTGCTCAGCTTTCAAGGATGCTCTAGGAGAGGCAACCTGTGACTGTGTGCTGAGGGGACCCTGAGCCTCCCATTACTGATAGTTGTACGAGCAGTTCCTGGGCTGAAGGCCACTAAAGTGGGGGACTTAGATGGTTCACTTGTACCTGAACTTATCCTTGCCCTCAGCATTTTGCATGCTGAAGCAGTGTCACATGGCCTGATGCAGGGACTTCTCTGCAGTTGAGTTGCAGGTGCTTGGGACAGGCAGGGGATATAGTGTGGAGCAGCACACCCTTGCCTGGAGCAGGACCCATGCATGCTATCCATGGAGAGGCAGGGCTAAGCCTAACTGGAATTTTTACATAAACATTTGAAGGCAGAGGGTGTAGTGATGTCAAAGAGATGCCTTGGCTCCAGGCAGGCATTTGGGGTGCTGCTCCCAAGAGATTTTTTTACTGAGAAGAGTAGTGTGGAGAGGGTTGGTACCCTGGCTGGAAGGCATCCCCAGCCACTTTCCGCAGCTGCCACTGAACAGGGAGCTGCCAGGCGCATCCATGTCTGGGCACAGCATTACTTGCCCAGAGACAGAGAGCAACATCCCTCGGGCTGGGCTCCCCCCTGCAGTGCCTTCCCCTTTGTGCTGCTCTTCAGTGCAGTGCTGACCTTGTTAATTATTAAACCCCCAGCAAACACTGCTCGCTGTTGTGCCCTAGTTACACTGTGGGCTTCTCACTTTTTTTTTAACCAAATTACCCTGGTAACTTCTGTGGGTGGATGGAGATGGGAGCAGCAGACATTCCTCTCCCACCAGCGCAGGAGATGGTTGGGGGAGGCTTTGAAGCCATTGAGCTGCTGTAGGGTGGCTGAGAACTGACCTGCATGTGGCTGGCTAGTATCTGGCCTATCCAAGAGTAGCTGCTTGTCTGCTAGGGCTTGGAGCTTGCATGTACTTGCTTCTGCTGCCCCTGGAAGAAGTAATTTAGCTGCCCAGCAGCCAGTTTTATTTGCCCATGGGGTGGAAAAGCTCTCTGTAGCTTCCTGTGGCTAAATTCACAGAGGGGCTGGTGTCCAAGCAGAACAGGTTCCAAGCCCACATGTGTTATGGACAAGAGGGGCTGGGGACCTGCTCCTCCTTTACAGGGTGGTCTGTTGGGCTTGTGTGTCCAAGTGCCTTCTTGGCAGACCCTGCCTTCAAGCACCCACTACCTGCCTCCCCTCTGCTGCAGCTGCCCACAGCTGAGGGACTATGCCAGGACTGTATGCTCTCTCCTCTTGGGAAGCCCTGCCCTTGAAGAGCTCTAGAGTGAAGGCTTGTGCCAACGGGTACTCCTTGAGCATCACTGCTCACCTGGTGTACACCAACCCTCATGAGGAGCCTGTGGAAGGTAAGGGGGAGCTGTCGGGGCTGGCAGGGACCCAAGTGGCCTGCACATCCCCCTAAGATGACCCATGCTGGAAGTCATATCTGGCTCCAGCTCACCTGTGTCCTGGCCTCCAAACCTTGCAAAGGCAGAGACCAGTGGTGGTGAGGGCATGGCTGCCATACAGCATTGCCCTGTGCATGGGAGCAGAGGCTGAGCAAAAACATTCCCATGGCTGAGAAGGAGGGGGCATTTCATCCTGCCCTTCTCCTGGATAGTGAGGCTCAGGGTCCTTCCTGCATGTTTTCCCAGCCCCAAACATCTCAGTTGCCCTGCAAGTCAGACAGGCTCCTAGCAGTGCTGCCGTGGAATGGACTGTGCCATGGCAGTTTCTGTGCCAGGATCTGCCTTGAGGCTCTCCCACCCATAGGCATCTTCATCTACCCACTGGAGGAGTCGGAGGTGGTGGCTGGCTTTGAGGCAGTGGTGGGCAGCCGGCGGGTGACGTTCCAAGTCCAGAACCGGCACCGGGTGCAGGATTGCTGCCTCCAGGTTGGCCACAGCTTCAGCCAGCCACGCCGCTGTGCCAGTGGTAAGTGCCGTGGCATGAGTGATGCTGTTAGCCCTCCTGGCTGGGAAGCTCACAACGCGTGGGGATGAAGTGTGGGAGGATACAAGACCTCCTTCAGGGCTGGAAATCTCAGCCTCCCTCTTCTCCTCCCTCCACTTCTGGGACTTCACCTATCCCTTTGCATGGCCTTCATTATACCTGCACTCTGTTGTCCCCTTTGAGAACAGTTGGAGCAACTAATGGTCCTGCTTCCCAACTTTACATACCCCACTGACCCCCCCCATCCTTCTTCTGCACAGGCCACCTCGTCCTGGATGAAGATGCAGAGTGCTCCACCTTCATCATCGTCACAGGCATGCTGTGCCCGTCGGAGAGCCTGGCTGTCACTCTGAGCACAGCGCAGGAGCTGGTCACACTGCCTGATGGGGCTCTGCGCCTCCTGCTGCCCCCTGTCCTCACGCCCCGCGTCCCTGCTGACCCCGAGAGCGAGCCGGCAAGCTTGTGTGACGACAGGTTGGCCCTATGGTGATTTTCAAGGCTTCCTCAGTCTCCAACATTCGGGGGAAAGCGGGGAGGGGGAATGCCGATGTTGGGTGAGTGAGGAGGGGGGCAGGAGCCATCACCACCTCTCGCCTTGTAGCCCCACCAGCTGTTTTGGGGGGCCAGGTGCCCGGAGCCAGCCTGTGGAGCCTGGAGTGCCTGGGGAGAACGTGGACATCTTTCGGGGACGGCCCTGCAACCCTTTTCCTTATGAGTTTGCCTTTGAGCTGCTGGTGAAGAGCCCCTGCTTGCTGGCAGGTAGGGGTGCAGCTCAGGTGGTGTCAGTTGGTTGGGCAAAACCTCCCAAAAATATGGGCATTATCACCTCAGGGTGGTGTCCTCAAAGTTTCTTAATGCTCCTGGAACATGAGTCCTCTTCCCCTGTCATACTCTTATACTCCCTGCACATGAAGAAGCCCTTTCCCTACCCCACCCTCTGGGGCTGGGACCCCCACAGAGCTGCCCCACGTGTGACTTTGGGAAGGTCTGGGTCAGTAGTCTCATTCCCTGATGGATGGGGAGGTGACAGGTGAGGGTGGGATGTGGGTTGGTGGGGAAACACTCTTGGCTGCCTGTGCAGTTAATCCCATGTAGCTGGCAGGGATCAGCCACCACCATGGTGCTGGGTCCAGTGCAGGCATGGAGCCTGGTGAGTTGCAGACTGTGAGAGGTTGCCCTGTCACATCTTCCTCCATGCAGGACTGGAGAGTCCATCCCATGCCCTGCGAGCTGATGCTGACCCCTGGGCCAGCTCTGCTACCACCACCTGTGTCACCCTGGCTGAGCCCCACTGCTATGACAGGGACCTGGAGATCATCCTCTACCCCTGCGGTGAGGAGGGACAGTGCCCTTGGCAGGTTTGGGGAGGTTGGACACCACCCCAAAAGCATTCAGAGCATCCCCCAGCTCTTTGCAGCACCGAGTGGCTCCAAACCCACTGTGTGCCCCGCAGAGCCCCACCACCCCCACCTGGTGATAGAGGATGGCATCATGACTTACCCTGAGTATGAAGCCCACATCCGGAGCAGAAGGGATTACATGCGGATTGCCAGGAAGGATGGCAGTGGAGAGAGACAGGTGACAGGGAACAGCCACCACCAGCTCCAAGTAGGGGAGGAGGAGGGAGAGGAAAGGGGGAGGTGATAGGGTGGGGTTGAAGAAGACCTCAGCATGGGCAGCAGTTTGTGAGGAAACCCCTGGCCTGCCTGGCTCGCAGGTGGCCTTTGTGCAGAAGCGTTTCCACAAAGACATCTTCCACAACCCCGTGCTGACGCTGAACTTCTGCCCGGAGACAGAGGATGGCCCCAGAGACTTGCAGAGCATCACCCGTGAGGTTCTCTTCCTCATTGATCGTAGCAGCACCATGAATGGCCCTGAACTCGAGAAGGTCAAGGTGAGGCACGGCCACAGGGCCAGGGCTGCTCCCTGGGTGACCGGTCCTTAGCAGCCCACCCTGGTCCCCGCTGTCACCCCAGGAGGCTCTGCTCGTGGCTCTGAAGAGCCTCCCTTCAGGGACGCTGCTCAACATTGCCAGCTTTGGCACCGATGTCAAGCCGCTCTTCCCGAGCAGCCGCCTCTGCAGCAACGTGAGTGTCACTGGACAAGTCCCTCCCTAGCTCCTCTCTGTCCCCGCTCCCAGCGCCCTGCTGTGGGGCTGGGGCTGGCGAGCTGGGGAACCGCTGCGAGGTTGGCTGTCCGTGTGGGCAGGAGACGCTGCGGCGCGCCTGCGAGCACCTTGGCGGGCTGCAGGCAGATATGGGCAGCACCAGCCTGCTGGCAGCTCTGGGCTGGGTGCTGATGCAGCCCCTCCACCATGGGTACCCTCGCCAGCTCTTCCTCTTCACCAACGCAGCAGCGGCAGGCAACATGGGCAGGATTCTCCGCCTGCTGCGCAGGCAGGCCAGCACTGTCAGGTATCGCACCAGCACTGCAGCAGGGTCGCCTGGGGCTCTTCATGTCCTCTGGGCTATTTCCAGCAGTTTCTCCATGGTTTAGTGGCGGCCTTGGCTGTGCTGGGTTAACAGTTGGACTCCACAATCATGAAGGTCTTTTCCACTATTCTGTGATTCTATGATTCTCCTTTTGCAGCTCCAGATCTCACCTTTATCAGCCCTGAGGTTGTCCTTCACCCATCGCATGCCCCAATCCCATCAGCTCATCTTCTCCTGGGGTGCCCCAACATGCAGCCAGAGTGGCATCTCTGCCCATCATCCTGATACAGGACTCACCACTGGGCTGCCCAGCCAATAGTAGCAGCTCAGCCGTGGCTTTTCATTGCCTGTCTCTCTCTTGCAGGTGCTTCAATTTTGGCATGGGCCCACAGGTGTGCCGGCAGCTGCTGAAGAACATGGCCAAAGTGAGCAGAGGCCGTGCCGAGTTCCTGAGTCCAGCAGAGAGGCTGCAACCCAAGGTAACGGCCGGGCAGGGACAGGGGAGCACAGGTGGCACACAGACACTGGTGTCCAACACCAGCTCCTCTCCCCACCCTAGCTGATCAAGTCCCTGAAGAAGGCGATTGAACCAGCCATCAGCGACATCACTATCGACTGGTACGTCCCTGACAGCATGGAGGCTCTGCTCTCGCCCACTGAGCTCCCAGCCCTCTACCCCGGGGACCACCTCGTCAGCTACTGCGTCCTCTACAGCATTACTCGCTTCCGCAACAGGCGCCCACCGGTATGACTGGCACTGCCGTGGCATGGTGAGGACGGCATGTTCCTGGCGCCACTGGCTTCTCTCTGTGCTAGGGGTGATGACAGCAGGGCGTTCTCTCTGCCAGGGCCAGGAAGGGGCTCACCAGAGCTTCCAGGGCTCAGCATTTCTCTCCCAGGAGGAGGTGCCTACGCCTGGGGACAGCCACCGGCAACCCCGCAGCACCCTGGGATCTGGGGACGCTTCCCTGGACCTCTCTGTTGTAGTCATGGAGACATCGGAACAGAGTGAGTGGGACTGAAGCTGGAGCAGGGGGCAGGGGGCAGGCGTGAGAGCTGTGGCTGATGGGGGTTGTGCTCGCCGGGCAGGTACGGATCCCGTTTCCGGAGGAGATATCTGGAAGCGGATTTACCAGCCTTCCTACATCCAGGAGCAGTACGTCCTGACACACTGCTCGGTCAGCACCGACCGCAGCTGGGGGTTGCTCTCTCACAGCTCCACCAGCAGTGAGTCCACTGGCTCCCGTGATGTGGCCCTTGAGGTTGGATCTTCAGCTCCTGGCACTGATGCCACCTCCCAGCAGGGTCAGAAGAGCCTTTCCCTCTGCGAGTCCTCCACAAAATCTGCCCCACTGCCCTCTGCCCCAGCTGGTGCCAAGGTAAGGACACCGGTGAGGTGCAAGGGCTCACACATGGCAGGATTGTTCCCAGCTTAGCTGGAGTCTTGCTGTCCCCTTGTGCCTGCACATAGGGGCACTGTTCTGGAAATCAGAACACTGCACAGGGGACACACTCGGATTTTAAGCAAGGATCAGCTGCAAGGAGGCTCCCTGGGTAGTTTTGTCCTACTGGAACAGGACAGCTGGTTGCCCAGCTTCCTGGGATGGTAGTCAGCTTCTAGCCAGTTCAGGTCCTTGTTGATGCTGCAAAAATCAGGTGAGAATAGCTGGGCTGGTATCAGGTAATGAACCTGCCAAGTTGGTGAGGGGATGGGCTGTCTGAGCTCCTGCCTGGTTCCTTCGGCCCTCAGCCAGCACAACTCGATTAGCAATGGGCCACCTCCCTGCTGCTTCATACCGGGGTTTACAAATGAGCCAGGTCACTGGGAGGGGGGAGGGGCAGCTCCAGGGACAATGGCCGCAAGGTTTGGTGAGGCCAGCTGTCCCCCAGCTCCAGGGGGGACACACACACCCTTCTGCTCCTTCCTGGTACAACAGCACAGCTGGTGGCCTTTGCTGCTGAAATGTCAAGCGTAAGTGATTTCCCACAGTGTAAATGAGCCTCCCTTGGCCCCCAGCTGCCCAGACGAGAGGCGGCACGGATATAACTGCCATAGGTGAAGCATCTCAGTGCAAGGACATCACTTTGTGCTGGAGACCACATCCCACCACAGCATCGTTCAGCCTAAGCAATTAAGCTAAGCGCCCACGCGTACACATTGCAATCTCTGCCAACTCCTCCGGCCTCAGCGCCAGGCTGAGTCAACCCCCAGGGCTGTTTGCAAACTCCCGTCTTAGTGACGCCGTCTTTCCCACACGTATAAGGAGCCTGGCGAGCATTGCCCGTCACTTTGGGAGGCTCTCAAGTGCCGGTCTGCAGTGCTGCGGGGCTGGGCAGCAGCCAGTGGCTCTGGCCAACAGCCAGCTGTGGCTGCAGATGCCCCATCGTGGCTTGGTATAGTCTGTGCTAGTGCTTTGGGCTTGCTGTCAGCCTCCCTGCCACCACAGGTGACGGTGGCCCTGAGCACAGAGGAGCTGGTGAGGCAGAAGAAGGCGCTGGCACGCCCGGCCCTGACCAGCCGCAGCTTTTCCTCACCACATGGAGAGCTGGACGCTCACAGGCTCTGCCTAGCTTTGGAGAAGGTGTCACAAAAGCGGAACCAGTCCCTGGAGGGGCGACTCGATGAGCTGGGACCGCAGGCACGGAGGCTGCAGCCCGGTGCAGTGGAGTTGAGTGAGGGATGGCTCCAATGGGATGAGGGTGGGAGGAACAAAAAACAGCTGCCCCCCCGCCCCGCCCCAGATGCTAAGCCCACGTCTTGCCACCGCCCAGATAACCTCCTCTCGCCCACCCACCTGGACTGGGACATGCTGGTGGAGCCCTCCTACTTCTTCAGTGCTGAGCCAGTGCCTGAGCCAGGGGAGCCCAGCACAGGGGATGCCAGTCTGCCCCTCCGCTGCCAGGTGGTGATCCACGCACTGCAGGCTGGCAAGCCAGTGTCCTGGGAAGTGACGGCGTCGCTAGAGTCACTGCTGCAACCCCGGGAGCGGCCGGGCAGGGAGGACCCCCCGCGGCGGGAGGCCAAGGCTTGGGACAAGCCGCTGCACCGCTTGGCAGCGCGGTCTGTCATCCGGGACAACGAGAACGCGGCACAGCGGGAGGCTGAGCTGGAGCAGGGTGGGTGCTCGTGCATGCCCCCCTCCCCATTGCAGCCCCAGCATCCCTTCACCTCCAACCACCTCGCTCTGGGTAGGTTTTGCCCGCCGGTTTCGCCTGAAAGCCATGCAAACCAGCAAAGCCTGCAATGTGCCTTCTCTCTATACCTGCTTGGTGCCCGTGGACGGTGCCACACAGGCAGCTCTGCCCACGGCCCCCGAGGTGCGGGGCACAGGTATGGCTGGGGGCTTCGGTGTATTGGGGAGGGGGCAGTAAGGGGATGGAGGGTTGAGGTAGCACTGTCCCTTACAGCCACCTCAACCAGGGGGCCGAGGGCCACCAAAGCAGGGAGCAGGCACCACAGGGGCTCCTCAGCAGGCCTGGGCCAACAGCAGAATGCAGAGGATCAGGATGAGACTCCCATTGCTGCAGGTACCAACCTGAGTCCTTACATCAGCTTTATGCTCCCCTGGGACCTGCCTGAGCACTAGGGTCCCTGGGGACCCTCAGCTCATGGCTGCATGAGGCTGGTTCTAGCTGGAGCACTGCGGATCCCTGGGGAAGAGGCACCTGCTCCACACTGGGGAGGGGAACATGGATGGGGGATGAGGGGAGCGGTGCAGCAGTCCCTGGAAGCAGCTCTGGGTCTTTTGCAGAGTGGAGCGAGACCCCAGGATCTCTGGCCAGCATTTCCTCACCCACCTATGGCTCTGAAAAGCAGAACTGCTCAAACGGTGCGTCCCAGCTGGAGGGGGACAAGGGCTGGATGGCTAAGCCACCCTCACAGGTGTTAGGGAACAGGACACACCCCTGAGTGCATCATGGCCTCCTGCTCAGCTCTCCTCTCTTGTAGGACCTCCGAACAGCCCTTCAATCACCTCCACGGGCTCCCAGAAATCCACAGAGAGCATTGTTGGCTCTAGGTGAGGCTGTATGCTGTAGGAGGATGCCAAAAATTGGCATATTATAGGGAAAGAAGACAGTGCCAACTTCTTGGGCCTTATTGTCCCCTGTGGCATAAAGATGTGGTTTTGGTGCTCCAGCTGCTTCCCTGTAGTAGGGAATCACCCCTCAACCCCCCATGTTAACTTGCCTGTGCCCCACAGGTTTAGCCTCAGCAGCCGCAGGGGGCCCAGCCTGGTATTGCGCCCACAGTACCTCAGCCAGGAGAATAAGAGCTCCAGCAACCACGCCAGCCACGACTATCTTCCACTGGTAAGTACCTCATCCCCATTCCAGCTGGGATGGGGGAGCCAAGCAGGCGATGCCCTGCAGCAGCACCCAGTTGATACAAACACAGTGGGTGCCTGCTGACCCCTGAGGCAGCCTTGAATGGCCCTGGAGGTCTTTGCTGGCTTTTGGGCTGCCCCTGCATCCCAGGCACACTCTTGCAGCCCACACCAGAGTGCTGAGTGCCACGATGGGTCTGTGCCCCTGCCCAACTCCCATAGTCACCTGCCCCAATCATTGCAGGTGCAACTGCAGCAAGCCCAAGGACCATTCCAGCTCACCGAGAGCTTCTCCGAAGTGGTGCAGATCCCTCTGGACCGCCTGTGTCGGGCCTCACCCTATGCCTCTCACCGAGCCAGCCTCAGTCCCACATCCCCAGGGCACAGGAGCAGCCATGAGGCAGGGCCTGGCAGTGAGGAGGGTGAGGAGTCTGCTGCAGCCCCACAGCCTGGCTCACCACTGTCCCGCAACACTTGCTCTGAGGTGCCAAGCATGGCTGTGTGGGCACAGGCAGACAGTGGACACGGTTCCGAGTCTGATACCGGCCCCCACTCAGCTGCCCCCTCTGAGGCTAGTGTAAGCTGGCAGGATGTGGGACCAGAGGACCTGGAGAGTGCCAGCTGGGCCACGGCAGTGGCCTTGGCATGGCTGGAGCACCGCTGCGCTGGCTTCTTTGAGGAGTGGGAGCTGGTGGCAGCCAAGGCGGACGCGTGGCTGCAGGCGCAGCGGCTGCCCGAAGGGGTGGACGTGGGCTGCCTTAAAGGGGCAGCCAGGCACTTGTTCCTGCTGCTGCGTCACTGGAACGAGAACATCAAGCTGAACATGCTGTGCTACAACCCCAGCAACGTCTGACAGCTGCTGGAGGGGCCAATAAAGATGTCTGGCTCCATGCTGCCTGTGCAGGCGTCTCCGTTGCTGGAAGGCAGCTGTTGGCCCCATGCAGGCTATGCTGGGGCTCTCCAGAGTCCTGCACAGGGTGGGGGGTGTCAGCCCCTTCCCAGACATATTGTGTGGGAGGGAAAAGACAGCGGACTAGGAAGAGCCATGCTGGAAGAACCCCTGGGTTGCATCAAGGCAATTCAGACCTTGAGGCAAAGTGGTTTCCAAGATCCTCTGTCCCAGACCTTGCCCTGGGCAGTGTTCAACCAGAGCTGGGAATTTTGGTCCTACAGTCTCTGCCTCCCCACAGGTGAGACAGGCCAAGCAATGGCTGTCCCAACACCGTCACAGTGTGAGGACATCGTGGCCAAGAAAGGGCACATAAAGCCCCTCTTTATTGGGGAAGTCCTGTCTGTCAGGGGTCCCCACACTGCCCTTGTTGCACAGTTCCAGGGCTCACAGCCCTTCTGGGATGGTGAGGGGCAGCTTGGGAACCAGACAGGGAAAGAACAGGCAGAAGGGGCAGTCCTAGAGGCCAGTTCCCATCATCCATCCAGCCACACTCTCACTGGGTCTTCTTGGAGACAGCTGCAGGCCTTCTGCTTGATGAAGGGGTGTGCATCACTGGTGTGGGGGCTGTGCCATACCAGAGCTGAAGCAGGATGAGTCCATGGCAGATGTGGAGGGAGAGGGAGCTGCAGACAGTGGAGGGGTAAGTATTCCAGCAGAGCTCGATCACACCGAGCACCAGCACCCTGCAAGGGGCAAAGCTTAGAGTCAGCATCAGAGGGGATATGCATCCTCGTTGCTTGCTCCAACCCACCCCCAGCAGACAGGACTCCCACCCTGGTAGCACATACTTGGGCATGTGAGCAAGCTTGGTGGTCGGAGTGCACCAGAGTAAGTAGGGCAGTGTGTGGAAATACCAGACATAGAACTGGTAGTGAAGGGAGCGGCTGCAGCAGACACCCAGAAAGTTGGAGGAGAACAGGATGTAGATGATCTGTGCACTGATGTTAAGGAGACAAACACAGAAGGGTGGAGCTGCACTCTTGCCAAAGCTCCCCAGCCATACAGGACAGCTCCTTACCCCAGGACAGGCTAGTCTGGACGGCAACACACGACTGGGAGACTATGAATGCTGATCCCAAAGTCCACCCTGCCTTTCTCCCCCCATCCTTGCTGCCCACCCTATCAAAGGATATTGTTGACTGTCAAGCGAGGGGATGCAGGTTTCCTTTTAGCAGGATCCTTCAGCAGGGCCAGGATGCTTTCTTTGGGTCTAAGGGGCAAGCACAATCACAGACCTTAGACGCCAAAAGTCTTTACCATCTCTACCTTCCCCTGTGAGCCATGATGGTTGGAGAGCATGCTTCCCAAAACAGAACAGTAACTCACCCGCCCTGCCGCCTGCAACCCCAGAACTGCAGTGTTACGAAGGCAGTGGAGTTGTGGACCCATATTCCCATATTCCGCACCACGGGGCCTGATGGGAACCGGCATCCATGGGGAACCCTGAGGCTCACCTGTGCCACCGGTGCAGTGCAAAGAGCCCCAGGCCAGCCAGATGAGTGAGGAGCAGCATGGCGTGGAAAGCCCGATTCTGGAACACCTCTTCTGGGAGGAAGCGCCAGTTCACCGTCCATTTGAACTGAAACTGGCGGCCCAGGTCAAAGGAGCGAGTCAGATACCCCATGGGGTTCACCAGAAGGAAGGGCAGCCCCAGAACCACCTGCCAGAGACACATCAGCACATTTTCAGCAGTCATAAGACAGGTCTCTGTCACCCTTGCTGACTTCCGAGAACCTCAGCACCACATGGGGCAGTCAGCCAAAGATGGGAGCCCTGTCGAGCTTGCTGTGTGGGACCAGATTCTGGTGTCACTGTAAATGCTTCCAGAGGTCTCTGAACCCTGGGACACCCAGGCAGGACACTGTGATGCAGGCAGGGGATCCCACCACCCCCTGTAGTTGATGCAAGGACTCACCTGGAGCAGGGCACAGATGCAGAGCTTGGGGATGCAGCCCAAGAGACCAAACCGCTGGAGGAGGAGGAAAAGAAGTCCAGGTGCAAAGAGAAGGATGTTCATCTTCACGGATACAGCCAGACTGAGCAGGAAGCTGTGTTACGGCTATGGCCCCTAACATTGCTACCCAGGAATTCCCCAGGCCAAGCACCACTTCCTCCCTAGCGCCGAGCTCACCCACATATGCAGCATGCCACGGAGAGCAGCCCCTGCTCCAAGACCCTCACCTGAAGAGGAGACAGCCCCAGGACCAGTGCTCCTCCAGGAAGAGGTTGATGGCAAGGAAGAGGATGGCCATGGCGATGGGGTCATTAAAGAGCCGCAAAACAAAGATGGAGTGGATGCGGTAGGAAGCGCAGCACATGAAGAAGAAAACATATGGGGGGACCTTGGCAGGGGACAGAGAGACACAAGAGAGAGTCAGCAGTTTGTCCTGAACCCCTTGCTCGCACTGAGCCCCTCCAAACCTCAGAACCCTAACCCTGACCTCCTGCCCAGCCCATTTCACCCATGTGAGGACTACACGGAGCAGGAGACACCATGAGCCAGATGGTAAGGAGCCCTGGCTCCAGGCTACCTTGTTGGTTCGCCAGTAGATGCGAAAGACAAGGAGAAGGTTGAGAAGATAGAGGGTGGCAAAGAGGTACTGTGCCAGGCGGATGTTGGTGCCACGGCCTGTGGCATAATACAGGCCCAGGAAGATGTAGACGAAGCCAGCAGGGTAGCTGCGGAGAGACGGCAGTAAGGGGCCGGGCCAGGTCTTGCTACCCCCGGGACCCCTCCCGGGAGCCCGTGGGGAGCTCAGCCATCTCCGTCACTCACACTAGTGGCCCGGTTTCACCCTTCAGCTGGATGTAGTCGAGGGTCCCGTTGGCAAACCCTTCAACCTCCTCCATGTAGGCCTTCCAGTCAATCTCGGTGTCTGCAGAGGCGGCCAGGAGTCAGGTGGGTCAAGGAAGGCACTGTCAGAAGGGCTCGCCCACCTCCAGACCCGCCTTGCGTCACGGTCAGACAAGCTTCTGGCCACCACCCAGCCCCCCTCNCACCTGCCAGAGGGATCACCCCCATACCCACTGTTCCAAGGGGATCTCTTCGGCGCGGAGATAAGCTGTGCCTGCCCGGAGGACCCCGTTCCCGCTTCCCCGGGGCAGGTCCGCCGCCCCCAGGCAGAGCCCCCACCCTTCCTCCGCCGGGCCCGGCTGGGCCCAGGCACTCACAAGGCACCCTACGGATGACCCAGAGGTTGACGCCGCCCTCAGC
>VWZE01004229.1:29012-58900 GCA_013396675.1 Eubucco bourcierii
ACTGGAAGAACAGCCAGACACCCGCTCCTATCAGCACTGAGGCAGAACTGGCCCCTCAGGACCCCCGAGGGGGGCCTGCTGGACTCAGCCAACAATACCGCAAAAAAGGGGGGGCGGGTGGAGCAGGGCTGAGTGGTATCTGTGCTGGGGGTTCTGGCCCCTGCTTTTGCTGCTGCAACTCAAGGAGGAGGTTCTGCCTATGGAGGTCCCCAAGGTGGTGGGGTGGGGGCTGCAGGGAAGGCAGGGTCCATTCTTGGGGGTCCCCAAGGTATCATCAAAAATCGNGGGTTTGGGGGGAGAGGAGGTGAGAGAGGGATGTTTGTTGATCAGCATTGCTGGTAGCTGCTGATGTGGGTTTCTGCATCAGGCAGCAATGTGGAAGGAAAGAGGATTTCTGAGGCTGTGGGGCTGTTCCTGGTGAGGCTAGAAGAGCTTATTTCTGGGGAATGAGGTGGGGGGACACAATCTGAGCGAATTTAGGGGCAATCCCCAGAGTGCTCAGGAGAAATTCCAGGCAGCCTCGAAGGCACTCCTAGAGGTGCCAGGAGGCAGCCCCCAGGGTGCTCGGGGACAGTCCCAGGGTCAGCCCCAGGGATGCAGTCCCGGGGAGAGTCCCGGGGTGCAGGCCGTGGGGGGAAGCACCAGGGGAACAGCGCTGGTGCGTGGAGCTGGGAACGGGAGGGACGGCTGTGATTCTGGGGCAATGCCGAGTGCTAGTCACAAAGCTGGAGGTGCCAAGGATGCCAGGGGTCGGTGCTAGGGATGATGTGGGGCAGAGCTGGAGACTCTGGGGACGCTGGAGGGCCAGTGTTGGGGATACTGTGGACCAGTGTCGGGGGTTCTAGGGGGCAGTGGAGGAGACACAAGGCAGAGCTAGGAATCCCAAGGATGCTGTGGAGCAGTGCTAGGGATGTAAGAAGCCAATGCCGGGAATACTGAGGATGCTGTGGGGCAGTGCCGCAGGTGCAATGGCAGAGCCAGGAGGCTCGGGGATGCTGTGGGGCAGAGCCGGGGATACAAAGGAGGAATCAGGTGTCTCCGGGATGCTGTGAGATGGTGTCAGAGGTACCATGGATGCACTAGCCAGTGCCGGGAATGCCGGAGATGCAAGGGCAGAATGGAGCGTCCCGGGGATGCCGTGAGGTGGCACTGGGGGTGCAAGGGCCAGCGTCGGTGATGCTGCAGGGCAGATCTGGGGGCAGAACCGATGATGCAAAGATAGAATCAGGGGGTCCTGGGGATGCCGTGAGCTAGCGCTGGGGATGCGGGAACCGGTGTAAGGGAAGCCGGACATGCTACGGGGCAGATGCAGAGGGTACCCGGGGATGCCGAGGGGCTGAGGCGGCGAGAGGAAGGGTGGTGTCGGGCGGTACCTCTCTTGGCGCGGCCGATCTGTCCCAGCTTGGGGGGCCGCTTGCTCTGGTTGCCCCCGAAGAAGGCGTTGGTGTCCTGCAGACGACAGCTGAAGGGCAGCTCCCCCGCCTCGGGCTCGGCGCCGTAGCGACCCACCTTGTCCTCGCCGTAGGGCAGCACCTGCGACATGGCGGGGGCCGAGCGGGCCGAGCCGCGCCGCGCCGAGCCGAGCCGGGAGCCGGTCTGCGGCGGCGGCAGCGGCGGCGGGGAGGAAACCCGAGCGGAAGGATGAAGTCATGCATCCGGGGGGAGCGGGGACCCCCCCGGCGGGGGGCGGCTCCGGAGCGCCGCGGCCCGGCACGGTCGGGACGGGGACCGTCGCGGTTAGTGCCCGGTCCCCGCTTCGTTAGGGTGGGGGGATCCCCCTCGGAGCTCCAGCCTCTGCCTCGTCCCCGACGCAGGGTGGCTTTTGCCCCAACACAACCTTGCCGAGCTGGTTGCCCCGAATAGGGGGCTGTTCCTTAAAACGGAGGGTCCCTGTGGAACAGGGAGCCCTGGGCGCCGCCGGGTACCCCGGGTCAGACAGCTGAGAAACACCAGGCACAGGTGGGGCCTCCCCAGTGCACCGAGGTGATGTCAGACAGACTTCAACACCCTGGTCTGGTCTCTCATCTGTCCCCCAAGAATTCCCCCACCCAGCTCCCAGCCTTCTGCAGCCCAGCAGATTCGAGTTACCCCGAAACCCCCAAGTCAGCTCCCACCCGAGATCTCTCCAGCCAAGCCTACTTCCGCAGCCCCCTACTTGCTCAGTGGCCCATCCAGGCACCTCCTGCCTCAGTCTCCCCCAGAGCTGGGATCCCCCACTGAGACCACACTGATCCTGTCCCAGTCTCCCCCGTGTGCAGGTTGCTGCACACGTGTGTGCATGTGTTTGCACATGTGTGCCCATAGCATGTATTCGCAGAACCACAGAGTTCATCACGAGGATGGGCACCGTGCCCCAGGATGCCCTTTGCCCTATGGTTTGGCCCTTCCCTGGGAGCTCTCTGCGGGCAAGAGGAAGTGCCATTCCCCATGGGGAGCCACCATGGGTCAGCAAGGAGAGACCTTCCAGACTAGCCCCAGTCCCCCCTCAAGAGCACCGTTTGTGTCCCCTCTACATACTCTTTGTCCCATTCCTCCTGCATTTTCTGCCTCCAAGACAGTGATTGCACTAATTTGCACTATTGGCCCTGAGCAGCCTCACCTGGGATCCCTCACTGCAGTCACCTGGGGCTGGGGTTGTGGTTTAAACTCAGGTTGGCGTTGATACTTCTTGCCTGACCTGTGAGTACAGCTCTGGCCTCTGGATCTGGGAATGATGATGATTATGGTGGTATGATGATGGTGGTGGTGGTGGTGGTGGCAACTAGTTGGAGAGGATCACCCTTGCTCAAGGCAGCCCTGTTCCTACTGCCTCCCTGCATCCAGGCCCCACTGCTCGTGCAGTTGTGCTGTGTTGCAGTAAAGTTAGAGTCCTGCATGGAAATGATACTTGCCAGCCCTATAGCAGTTGCATGAGGTGCCCTGAGGAGGCAAGAGTGGAGTTTTACAGACAGCCCTATGGTCCATTCCTCCATGCCACCACATCCACAGCCTGAGATCCTGTTGAAAGGTGCTACATAAGAGCATCAGCTGGGCTGGTCAATGAGAGAGCAGATACTTCTATCCTGGGAAGGTTCAGCTGTGCCTTTCTCTTTATGCTCAGCTCTGTCCTTGCTGTCCTCCCAGAGCATGGGCATTACAGCGGTGCCCACTCTCCTGGAAAGGTGATGCCTTTATCCTTGCCTTTTCTGGGGAACCAGCTTGAACTTTTTCATGTGATGGCTTCTGCTCTTGTAAAAGGCGCCCAGGATAATAGGCAAGAGGCCCACGCTGAGATGTGGCCTGTTTTCCTCATTGCCAGGCCCATGTGCCACTGCCTGTGGGCAGGGACAGGCAGGCTGTGGCATGAGCAGGGCCGGGGGTGAGAGAGGAAAAGAGGAGCAGATGGGCTGTGTGGGATGTGAGCAGGACTGATGCTGCACTCCAGGAGGGTTTCCAGCCTGGCAGGCTCCTGAGGAGAGGCTTTGAAAGGGGCACCCTGGGAATAACCCCAGTTATCTCACACCTGTATCTGCACAGTGGTTTGCATCCAAGGAGAGCTGCTTGGCTAGAATATAGGGTGGAGGGGAGTGCTGTGAGGCTGGCTGGGGTTGGGAGGGACCCCCTGTCCAGCCCATGCAGGAGCAGGACCAGGAGCAGGAGCAGGACCAGATTTGTGCTAGCACAGTTGGGCTGTAGGTGGGACAGAGCAGCATTATGGTTCTGGGTACTGCATTTCCTTGGGACATCTCTAGTCTTTGACTCCCCAAGAATGCTGCTGGTCATGCATCCCTGGGGAGGTGGGTACCAGGGATCTGAGAGGAGTGGAGGGCAGAGGGGTGCAGGGTAGACCCCAGCATCCTGCCCTGCCAGTGCATCTGGCATTTTCCCATGGAGAGCCACACCATGTGCCCTCCTTCCTCTGGCTCTCATCCCACTGTTGTTATGCACTTTTTGGCAGCAATGTAATCTCCTTTCTCAAATCCTTCACAGCCTTTTGTCCAGTACAAAGCCAGCTCCACAGTATCACCAAGGTTGGAAGAGACCTCAAAGCTCATCAAGTCCAACCCATTACCACAGCCCTCAAGACCAGACCATGGCACCAAGTGCCACGTCCAAACCTGCCTTGAACACCTCCAGGGACGCTGACTCCACCACCTCCCTGGGCAGCCCATTCCAGCAGCCAATGACTCTCTCAGGCAACAACTTTCTCCTCACCTCCAGCCTAAACCTCCCCTGGCACAGCTTGAGACTGTGTCCTCTTGTTCTGGTGCTGCTTGCCTGAGAGAAGAAAGCAACCTCCTCCTGGCTACAAGCACCCTTCAGGTAGCTGGAGACAGCAAGAAGGTCCCCCCTGAGCCTCCTCTTCTCCAGGCTAAACAATCCCAGCTCCCTCAGCCTCTCTCCAGCCTCGTTGCCCTTCTCTGGACACACTCAAGCACCTCAATGTCCTTCTTCAATTGAGGGGCCTAGAACTGGACACAGGACTCAAGGTGTGGCCTAAGCAGTGCAGAGTCCAGGGGGAGAATGAGCTCCCTGCTCCTGCTGGCCACACTATTGCTGATGCAGGCCAGGATGCCATTGGCCTTCTTGGCCACCTGGGCACACTGCTGGCTCATGTTCAGGCAGGTGTCAATCAGCACCCCCAGATCCCTTTCTGTTTGGCTGCTCTCCAGCCTCTCCCACCCCAGCCTGTAGCTCTGCATGGGGTTGTTGTGGCCAAAGTGCAGCACCTGGCACATTCCAGTGAGATGAAGGGGCCGTGGGAGTGGGAAATGGGAAGTTCTTGCCCTAGCTCCTTAAACCTGGGCCACAGTCCCCGAGTTGGGACACCTTTCAGGGGATGAAAAGTCTGTACTCTGACCATGATTACCCTGGAGTGGTTCTGAGGCCAGGGAGCTAGGCTCACAGCCACAGCGGGGTTGGCAAGGGAAACAGTGCTGTTGCAGTGCTCCAGGAGCCCACCAGGATTTGCTGTGATCCAGCCCCACAGCTGGATGCTGCCCCTGAGCTCTGCACTCCTGGTGGTGTATTCGGGTGCTGGCTCTGGGTGCTGTGATGGAGCTGAAGGGTTTCCCTGAAGTTTCAGGTGGTTTTAAAGTGGAGAAATGTTCCATGTATGTGCAAGCAGCTTGTGGGGCATGTCTTGCCCAGGCTCTGTAGGCACCCCCGCATAGTGAGAGTGGGGCTGGGTAGGAGCATCTTGGTGGTCCTCGAGTCCTAGTAAGGACAGAGTTGGTGACCTGGCTGGCAGTGGCTGGATGCCATGGAGCTTGTTGGAGCAGGAGGCATCAGCGACCAGAGCTGGGTTTTTTTCTGTTGCAGGCCTGAGATCACATTGGTGCCATTGCCTAGAGCTCATGTCACAGGGCAGGGGCTGCAGATGCATGCCTGTAGGCTGGCCTGGGTACCTCCTCTGTGCTGTTTTCGGCACTGCCAACAAATGTGAAATGGCACTTATGCTCCATGGTGATGGCACCTGTGGCCCAGGGGGCCTCAAAAACCACTTGTTGCTGGAACTGCCACTCTCTCCAAACACCTACCCACAGCCCAGTGCAGGGGACTGCCAAAGGTCACAGACAAGGTCAGAGATGTCTCTATCCTTGACTATTTCCACTGGCTCTCAGTAGCCAAAGCTTGGGTGGGGATGCTGCTGTGTGTGCTGCCTGTGCCATGGTCAAGTAACTCCTTTGCATGGTTGTTTTGGGGGAGCTGGGCTGGGTGCAGTGAGGATGGCTGTGTGATAGCCTGGTGATGGGTGTGGTAGCCTCCATCACAGTAGTGAGATGTTGGGAAACAGAGGACAGCCATCCCACTCAGCAGCTGTGCTGGGTGTGAGCCCAGGATAGGCAGCCTACAGGTTGTCAGCAACGTGATGAGTTTGTTTCAGTGCACCACCTGCCTTGGGAAAAAGGCTGCTCCCGGGGTGTTCTGATTCCAAGTCTGGGCCAGTGCAAATGGATGGCACTGTCTCTATCCCTCATATGAGCTGCTCAGGGCACAGCTGTGGTAGCAGTGATGCTTGGACTGCATTTGAACAGATGGGGCACCTCCAGCTGCACTGCCCAGAGAGGGGGCTTCACAGAGGGTTCTCTGGCTGAGCTCGGTTGGGGTGGAAAGCTGACCTTGCTGGGTGGATGAACAGCCCTGCTGCGGTGTGAGGCTTCATCCTTGTCTGTCACTACATCTCTGGTCACCATGACAACAGACAGGGAGAGAAGCAGGAGCAGACTGGCAGCCCTGGGGGTTGGGGTGGGGGCCATGGACTGGTACTCACATGGGCCCCCAGGGGTGGGTGGTAGCCAGCAGGACACCTGGGTCACTGCTTGGTGGTGGAGAGGGAAGTTGGGTAGGGAACTGTGAGCTGCCTGCTCTCCTGCTAAAATCACTGGTGGGAGACAGTGGGTTCATTCGGGGGCACATGTGCTGGGCAAACCCTGTGCCCAGTGTTTTGGCACACTGAGGTTCTGGCTGGTGGTGAGCTGAGCAGTTGAGTCACACTGCCACCCAGAGTGATGCTAGCTAGGCACAGCTGTTTAATAGGGTCTGTGCATCCAGCCCACAGGGCTGGTGGTCTTCCCAGCAGTGGCAGTGACCCGAGAGGGAGGTGGCAGGACAGGGTATAGGGTCATGCCCCAGCATGGGTTGGCAAGAGGGGTGCATGCACTGGCACCCTTCCTGTGTGCTTCCACAACCAAGGATGTCCCTGCCCAGGTAACCCTTGGCATCTATGGGGACAGAGGGTTACAGGTGGCTGCAGGTCCCTCTCCTTGTCCCCAGCTGGCTGCCAGGCCCTGGAGAATAAGACGAGCAGTCTGCAGGAGCATAGGCACCTCCCCGCCCTTCCCGGCCCACGCACCCACTCGCGCCAGCAACTTTTGGCACATGGGTAGTGTGTTCCTGGCAGCCCAGCCCTCTCCCATCTGGTATTTATCTCCTTCCCGAAATCCCTCCTGCTGCGGGGGGATGCCCAGTTCCGGCGGGGGGGGGNCCAGGCTGCAAGACTGCAGGGAGCATGGCGGAGAAAAGGACCCTTCCACACCACAAAACCACAAGTGGATCCCAAGAGGTTTCTCTGGGGCTCCCTGTGGGGCCTGAGAGCAACATCACAGCAGCACCTTTGCCTGAAGCAAGCCCTCAGTCCCAAAATGACAGCAAGGGGGGCTGCTGCCCTGGCAAGGGAGCATATCATCCCCACCCTGACCCCAGCACTGCTGTCTGACTGCCAGTGGCCTGCCAGCACTGCATACCCCCCTCCTCCAAATCCGGGGTGCCCCAAAGCTGCAGGAGCCAGGACAGCCCCCGGGTTGCCTGGGCAACTGCAGCCAGGCAGTGATGGGGAGCAGTCCAGGGAAGCGATTGCCATGGAGACCAGAGGAACAGGATTGCCTTGGAAACAGTCCCATTTCTGCAACCCGGCCCCTCAAGCTGTAATCTGAGGAGGTGTGCCCCAGACAGGGCCCCCCTGCCCACTAGCCACTACCGATGAGCATGCCCTTGGGCTGACTCCCTGAGGAGACTCAGCTCCTGGCACATTTTCCCATGCCTGCACTTCCTGGCACAAAGCAAGAGGCAAGGCTGAGCTTGGCTTCTTGGCTTTATCACTCACACACCACTGCAAGCTGTTCCCACTCCCAGTCCAGGCAGGAAAACTCGGCACAGTTGGGGCCAGAGGTGCAGGCAGGCTCTGGGGCACCCCAGAGCTGTCCTATTGCTCTGGGAGGACAGTGGGCACCCTGCAGAGAAAGATGCCATCCTCCTTCCCAGTTGGCAGAGCAGCTGGTGAAGGGGCATACTTCATTCCCACCAGCGCCTGGATGCCACAACATGGTCTAGGTAATTGCTGTAGGCACACAGATTGTGGAGGGAGGATGAGAGTGGCACCAAGGTGTGGCACTGCAGTGGCTTGGGGAGAGGTTGCATCTCTATCGCCTCTCCATGCCCACTGTGTCCCACCAGCTCTGGTCTTGTCCCAGCTGTCCTTCCCATAAAGCTATGCATTGGAAAAGCAAAACAAGGGAAAAGTCCCATGTGTCTTTGACGAGGGGTCAGGGCTGGGAAAAGGTCAAACAGCCACCAGCCAAAGGAATGGCTCAGAGTGGGACAGAGTACTCGGCTCCTTGGCTCCAGCACTGAGTATGTTTCCCTCAAGCCTTCATTTTCAGGTGGGGTCCATCTGGCAGATGATGGAAGAGGGAGAGGGTTATTACTCCATCCCGCTCACAAAACCAGATGGAGTGGTACACCAGGACCCTTCCCTGCCAACAGGAACCACACAGCTGCACGAGGGGACAGCTGAGATTTCTGCAGGCTCTGGACTTGGCTTGGTTTGCACTGCCCCTCTTTGGGTAGCCTCTAGTTGCTTTCAGGCCTGGTAGAGGGGGACCACGCGGTCAATGGGTCCACGGCAGATGGGGCAGAGGCGGGCAGGCAAGGCCTGGAAGCAGCGGAAGCAGCAGCAGATGTGGCCACAGTTCAAGAGGACACATTCGCGGGGCCGCGTCAGGCAGATAACACAGAAGTCCTCGAGCCCCCCATCTCCAGCTTCATCATTGTCTGGCTCCTTGTCCTCACGCTGCTGCTTGAGGCGGGCACGGCGGTAGGCACGGCACAGGGCGTGCAGGAGGACAGCCAGGCCTGCTGCAGCACACAGCACGGCCGCCCCCTTCCAGAGCCCACTGGCTGACTCCAGCTCTGCCAGCACTGTCTGGCAGTCACCCAGACACAGGAAATACTCACCTGCTTGGGCTGGTGGCTCCAGGTGCAGGGAGCCATCGGGGTGCAGGGCTAGTTCCCCAATGCCTGTCAGCCCAGCCCCCACCCGCAGCATCTCCTCCGTCTCCAGGATGCCCTTGGGCTTCTCCCCGCTCAGGTACTGGCCCAGCAGGTCACGAAAACCATGGACCGGCTGCTGGAACCGCTCATACACTGTCTCCAGCGGCAGGCAAACGGCTCGGAGTGGGCTCTCCACAGTCACGTGTGTTACTGCCTCAGTGTCTGCCGAGGCCAGCAAGAAGGGGACAGTGTAGACCTGCTCGGACAGCACCCGCTCACTCTCGCTCCTGCAAGTGGAAAGCGCAGCACTGCGATGTACACAACACAGAGGAACTTTGTGTTCCTAAGGCTGACCTGAGGGTAGGGACTAGGGCCTTTAACTGAGCCACTTTCTGCTTCTCAAGTGGCCCCAGAGGATGGGCGGTTTGACCTACCAGTGCAAGCCCACCCCTGCTGTTCCCTCCCATCACTCACCAGCTCCGGGCCAAGCTGTTCCAGATCAGCCGATGCTCCCTCACAAGCAGTTTCTGGATCACACCCTGCAGCCCTTCATGGTAATGGCTGGTCAGCACAGCCTTGGCTGGCAGCACTATGCCTAAGGACCAAGAGATGCATCATGGGCAAAGGAGAAGAGCCAAGTCTCTGTCCCTGGTGTGTGGCCACAGGATCTCCTTACCTTCCAGGGCAACGTAAGGCAGGCACCTCCCCTCAGCTGCAGATACCAGTGCTGGTAAATCATCATCAACCTGGAGCTTTGGGGCCTCCTGGAAGAGCAGAGACTGAGTGTGAAGAGAGGCAGGAGCTGACAGGCTGGCAGGCAGAGGGTGGGTCATGCATAGCTTCATGGGGATCTCTGGCAGGATGTGACCTGCTTGGTCCTGGGCATTGTAACTTCAGTAGAGATGCACTCAAATCAAAGGCTCTGGGACGGGCAGCGGGGAAGGGACAGTGGGCAGGAGAGAGCATCTGAGGTACAACATAATGGACAAGGCTACCTGTATATGTGCCATGACTTTGGCTTTCTTCCTGTACAGATAGTAGAACAGGCCGGAGAAGGCGAGGCTGGAGCCCAGACACAGCAGCTCCCCAGGTGTGATGGGTGGCGCATCCATCATCTCAGGCTCTCGAAGTTCACCTGCAAGGTGAGCATGTTGGCTGCAAGAGTCATACCAGCCTAGGGCCAGGTGCTGCCCCTGTCCCCAGAACGGCGCTGTCCCACTGGCTTTGTCCCAGCAGGGCAGGGATACTCCACAGACTCCCAGTCCCTAAGGCGCAGCGGCCCTAGGGTCAGGCTGGCCTGTGGTCCGGGCCGGGTTCAGTTCGGCTTCAGCTGCAGTTCAGCCCGGCAGCCCCATCTCGACCCAACACCCATAGTGCCCCGCACCCGGGCTCGGGCCGAGGCCCAGCACCGGTGATCCAGACCCGGCCCTGCACCAAAGCTCCCACCTAGGCCCGGCACCTCCAGCGGGAGCGCGGCCCCACCCGGTCTCGCCGCTTACGCCTGCCTCCCCTTGCTGTCCCCGGTGCCCTCGAGACCCGAGCGCCCCGGCCCGCACCCTGGCCTTACCGCGCTGTCTGATGGGAAATGGAGTCCGACCCCGCGGCACAGTGATAAGGTTTGCAGTAACCGGGACTACAACTCGCTGCGTCCCCCGCGCCGAACTACAGTTCCCGTCGGGCACTGCGCCCGCCCCTGCCAGCACTACAGATCCCGGTGGCCTTTGCGAGCCGCCTTTGGCCACAGGTCGCCGCGGTGGACGGGGGTGGTTGAGCACCCCAGTACGCGGCTGAGGGTGACTGAAGATCTCAGGAAAGTGCTCAGGGCGCAGTGTGGGCAGGGGCCCTGGTCAGAGCGCTCTGTGGAGGGGACTCGGCCACGGCCTGGCCCCAGGGGCAGGGTGGGGTCACTCGTTCTGTCACTATCGCCTGGGGGCAGCAGGGGACCCTCCATCCCCTGGGCCGAATCTGTGGAGCTGTCCCAGCCCGGATCCTGCCTTCCCGTCACCCCAACCTCACCCTGAGTTAACCTGTCATTTTATGACTGAGGATGAGCTGTCCTCTCCGACCCTATCTGGTCTGCGAGGGCTGAGAGCTGACCACGTGGCTGCTGTTCTCTTTCCCTGAACGTCTGTTCCCCTCCCTCTGTCCCTTGAGACATATAATCATAGAATGGTAAGGTTGGAAGGAACCTCAAGGATCATCCAGTTCCAACCCCCTGCCATAGGCCTCATCCAACCTGTCCTTGAACACCTCCAGAGAGGGAGTAGCCACAACCTCCCTGGGCAACCTGTGCCAGTGCCTCCCACCCTCACTGGAAAGAACTTCCTCCTAACATCCAGTTTCAATCTCCCCTCTGCCAGTTTAAACCCATTGCCCCTCATCCTGGCCCCCTCCCCTCTCTTGCTCCCTCGGGATTTCTCACCTCCTGCTCCTGTCCCTCAGGATGTCTCACCACCTATGCATCCCCTGGATTTTGAGTCACCCCTTGCTCCAGATCACAGCTCTGCCTCCACCCTGACACTGTGAAGCACCTGGAGCCACCAACGTAAGTGGAAACTGCTTTTAATCGTCAAATAAATTTAGCAACAGCCACCCACAACTGAAGGCACCAGAGTCCCCGCTGCTGCCTGCTGGTCCCAGCAGAGGTGGATAGGGAAGCCAAGCCAGATTGGGAGTGGGATAGGGAAGGGCAGGGCCAGATGGCCCCCAGCTTGCATCTCCACCAGTTCAGGGAGCAGGAGAACGTTGGAGCAGGTCTCTAGTGCACTCCTGGGACTCTACTGACCTGCCTGCCCAGCATGGGGAATGTGTCACTGGGGGCGCTGAGCTGTGCCCATCAGGGTGCATGTCAGGGTTTTAGGGCAGAGCTGTGTTTTGGGGTTGTTACGGCTTCTCTGCTGGCCGTGCTGTCCCCCAGGCTGTGGATGGGGGGTACGTTGGGTACCTGGTGTGGGGCTGTGGGTGCTACGGAGGGAGGCATAGGTGTGGGGTGTGTGCACGAGGGGGAGCCGTGACAGAGGGTGACCCAGGAGGTGGCCCTGTTCTCTGCTTGTGGGCCAGCTCTGGCAGCCAGTGAATGCTAGGGGGAAGGGTTAGGGTTAGGGTTAGGGTTAGAGCATTGTCTCCTCTGCCCCCAGCATTCCTCCCATCACTACCACACCTCACAGTGCTTGCCAGGGTTCATGGGGGAGCCCAGGGGGCAGCCAAAATGTTCAACAAAGTCCCGGGAGTTGCTGAGGGTGCCAATGACACGGTACTTGTCGGGGCTGTGGGGGTCGGTCACCAGCCCTTCATGGGAGCTCTCCGGTGTCCTGACGGAGCACCACACCTATCAGAGCAAGAGCAGCCTCAGGAACTGGGAGCCTGTGGAACGGCTCTGAGAGGCCAGGAAAGGATGGGAAATGCACCATCCCACTCCACCCTACCTGCGCAAAGCCCACGAAGAAGAGCTGATGGTTGGTGAGCCCCAGGGCTGGCAGGCGCTTCTCCTCCCCATTCTTCTGCAGCCAGGACTTGTATGCCTGTGGGAGAGGTACCCTGAAGCCCCAGGGGAAGGGACAGATAGGCAGGGGGGCCCCACATTCCCTCGGGACAGCAGCACTCACATTGTAGGCTGCTTTGAGCCCGCCGTTGTCAGCAATGTTTTCGCCCAGCGTCTGCCTGCCATTGACCTTCTCGTGGTGAACAGTGTAGCGGCCATACTGCTCTGTCATGCATGCTGTCCGGTTCTTGAAGGCCTCCAGCGAGGAGTTCTGCCACCATGGCCGCAGGTTGCCCTCTTTGTCGTACTCCCGGCCTGTAGAACCAAATCATGGGATAGGCTGGGATGAGGGAATGCTGGCCCCCTGAAGACCCCCTGCTGCAGGGGGTCCCAAAGCAAGGAGGGGTGTGGTGGGAACAGCACCAGGGTTCACTGGGGGACTTTGTGACTTGGGCCTACGCCCAAGAGAGATGGTGTCCCTCAGCTGCTGCTCCAGGCAGGCTTTGGGCTCAGCCATGTTCTTGGGTCCCCAGCCATCCCCAGTGAGTCCTTGCTATCCCAAGCTGAATTGGTCACCCCAAATTCCCCCATTGACCCCCATCTCAGGTCCAGGGCTGTGGTGAAGGTGCAAAGCAGAGTGGATGTGAGAGGCACCCATCCTGTGCCCCACAGGGAGGAGGATGAGGAGGGGACCAAGGCTGCAGACACTGTGTCCTCACCAAGCGGATGGAGCGAAAGCTGCACAGAGAAGCCAGGGGGAGGTATCAGCAGGTGCCACCTGGGGAGACAGGACGATAGAAGGGGGGGCAGCCGGCAGGGCATGAGCACTCATGATGCAATGGATGGCAAAGCAGGACCCCCTTGCTCCCACAGCACCCCTCCCCACACCAAGGGCCAGGGCGGGGGAAGGAAGGTTCAGGGGGTCAGGGCTGGTGCTGTCTGTAGGCTCTCACCTTGATCATCGAATGCATGGGTCAGCTCATGTCCCATCACCACGCCGATGCCACCAAAATTAAGGGCTCTGTGGGACCGCAGGAGAAAGACAGGTAAGTGCAGGGAGATGATGCTGTTGCAGTCCACCCATGTCCTGGGTACTCTCTCCACAGCCAGGGCACCCCCTCCATAGCCTGGGCTCCCCATCTGTGTCTGGGGCAAGACTCTGCTCCAGGTGACAACCAGTGGAGAATAAGTTTCACTGGGGACACTGGTGGCCCCACAGTGGTTTTATAGGCTGTCTTGGCTGCAGAATGTAAAGCCCTAAGGGACCCTCAAGCTCACCAGGGCTTTCTTTTATGACTGTGGCAAGCTTTGTGGGGTGCTGGCTCTGATCCAGGTACACCTCCCCCCCCCCCCCCCCCCACCCCCAGGAAATGTCCCTCATCCCTGTGTCAGGCTCACTTGGGGTGGTTGCGGGCATAGAAGGGGGCCTGCAGGATGCCGGCAGGGAAGACGATCCCGTTCTTGGTGGGCAGGTAGTAGGCATTGACGGTCTGCGGGGTCATGCTCCACCTGGGGCAGGGAGGTGGGGCAGGGAACAAGCAGGGATGTCTTCCCTCTCCACCCCACCCAGGCACTCTCTTGTGCTGTCTCCCACCACATGTCCCCAGCTCTGCCCTGCTGAGGGCTGGCACTGTTGTCCCTGCCCCATGACCAATGGACCCTAACTCAGGGACAAGCCAGAGCCACCACTGGTGACATACGATGCTGTACTATCCCATGGCGGGAGCTTCCCCGGAGTGGCACTCAAGGCCATGTTGGGGAGAGTGCTGTGACACCATGCTGGCAGGGAAGGTGGGACAGGAGACAGGTGGGACACTGTGCCAGTATCAGATCCTTCTGCCCACCCCACACCCTCCCCCTTACTGGTCTCGGTTGGGGGGTTTCCGGAGCTGGTCAGCCATCACTTTTGCAGAGAAGTTGTAGAAGTTGAGCATATTCTGGAAGAAGGAGTCCTCCGAGACCTCATACTGGTGAGGAAGAGGAGAGATGAGGAGAAGTCCACTGGGGTCATTCCCCCTCCCCTGGCCAGGGTGGCTCCATGTAACACCCCATCCCAAACAGGTCCCCTGAACAAGGACATTGCCTTACCATGGGGCCTCCTAGGGCTTTGTGTGAGCAGGGACCAGACACCCTCCCCACAAGCTGAGTGCCCCCCTACCCCATCATAGACATCATCCAGCTCCTTGTTGTCCAGGATGAAGTCAGGGAAGCCGATCATGTCATAGATGGCATCAGCCTGCATGGGGAGATGCAGTAAGCAGTAAGATAGGACAGCTTACTGGGATGGGGAGAGGTCTCCCACCCAGTGTTCTCCCCGAGGTCACCTTCTCCTTTGCAGCCTGCCTGGTCTTTTCATCCATCCAGTCCAGCTGGTCCAGGGACACCTCGAAGGCTGCCCGGATCTCGCTGATCATCTCCTCAGCCTGGCAGGGGAGGGAATGAAGCCTCCCTGCCACATGCAGCCACTCAGGCAGGGACAGGGTGGGCAGGATGTGACCTCTCTGGACTTGAGAGGACTATTTCTCTGCTCCCTGCCTTCCAGCCCTGGGGTTTAGGGGGCATAGGAGGGGTTCAGTGGACAACAATAGGGAGTAGACAGGGGCAGAAGTGTCCTCACAATGGCCTTGCTGTCCCGGTCAAAGGTGGCTTTGACAAAAAGGGAGCCGAGGGCGAAGCCCAGCGTGTCATCCGTGTTGGAGATGCAGGTTTGCCAGCGGGGCGTGCAGGACTGCAGGAGCAAGATGGGGTGTCTGTGAGACCCACATCTCCGTTTCCTACTCCCCTCCCTTCCCTCAGCCCAGCTCTTCCCCCTGCCCTGGGGAGAGTTGCTCAGCGGCTAAACCCTTCTCCCAAAAGGTGATCCCTGGGTTCTCTCTGCAGCATCTGAGGCTCAGCATCCCAAGACCAGAGGTGGGCCTGGCTGCTTGCAGGCTGGGGAGATAGTGGACTGGTCCTGAGGCCACAGTTACCTTCCTGGTGCCATAGAGTGTCTCCAGCAGCTTCTCCTGGGCTGTCTCAAAGCGCTGGTCCAGGCTGGAGGCTGTCTTCTGCACCAGATTCCAGATAAGGTAGTTGTTCAGGATGCTGTGCAGGCAGAGAGGCACTGTGGCTCATCATGATCCATTGGGACATCCCAGCTTCCAAGCCACTGGCCAGCCCAAATTATGTCCCTAGCATGGGGGCGTCCCCAAGCGGGGCATGACCAGATGCTCATAGGCACCTCACCTCTTGTCGGTGCCATTGATGAGGTCAGAGACCTGCTGGAGGTAAAGGTCCCCATATACCACCACAGGCTCTGTGTCCACCAATTCCAGTGGCGCCAGGGAGTAGGACAGGTAATCCAACCAGTCAATGGCAGGGGCCAGGGCCTGGAGGGGACATGAAGATATGGCCCTGGGGTGCTTGGCATGGTTCTGCCACATCCTGTCTGGAGTCAGGGGATCCCCTGAGGCAGCAGTTGTGCTCCCAGGAAGGTCCCAAGGTCCTTCACTACCTTAGATTCCTTCTCTGTCTCCAAACACCTGTCCTGTGGCTCCCCGCTACTCTCAATGCTGCAGGACAAGGACTGGACCTGGTGACCACCCCCACTCAGGGTGGTAGCTCCCCCCAAATCCTAACAACCAAGGGGATGAGCATTCCAGCACCCAGCACATGTCCCAGAATGGATGGGGCTGCATGGAATGTCTTGGGGTGGGGAGGGCAGCAGCATGCACAGACTCCTCAGTGTTGCACTGGACAACCTTGCTTCATGTTCACAGGGAATTTACCCAGGCTGTGCCCACCTGCAGCTCAGCAATGCTCATCTTGTGGTAGATCTTCTCATCATCCCGCCGCTCGGCCTGGGGCACAGTGATGTTGGCCAGCTGAGTTTCAAAGTCCAGCACCTGCTGCATCTGGAGGTGGGTGGGCTCTGGGGCCCCTCCCAGCAGTGTGCCCAGCTCCACCATGTAGTCCAGGTATGCTGCAAGGACCTGTTGGGATGCCAAGCCACAGCTCACCCCACCTTCCTGGCAGGTTCCAATCTGCTGTCTGGGCACCTGCCACCCAATGGGCAGAGTGCAGTTGCCAGTGCTGCTTGCCCCCCATTGTGGTGAGTTTCCCTCAACTGCTGCTGGCAGCATGCCTAGCACCCAGTCTCACCCTCTCATTGGCAGTCTTGTTCAGGTAGTAATCCCGAGATGGGAGAAAAAGTCCTGACTGGTCCACCTGTGGGAAGAGCAGGGCAACACAGTCACTCTGGTGCCCACCCTGGTTCCTGCTGCCCCTGGGTGCTAAGGTACTAACCTGGATGACATTGCTGTTAGAGCTCTTGGAGTCTGCACCCACATACACTGTGAAGAAGGGGGTTGCCCGGTATGTGCCTGACACCATCTTGAGTACCTCCATGAAGCTGGTCTGGTTCCAGGATCCAGTGACATTCCACCCCCCGATCTGCTGGCAGATGGACCTGGTGCCTCAAGGAGGGATGAGGTCCATCCTCGAGGGGTGTCTCCTCCCCAGTTCTGTGAAGAACTGAGCGGGAGATGTGTTGGGCTGAGCCCTAACAGCTCGGCTCATGTGTGGATGGCCCCTCACCTTATCGATCAGCTCTATGAGGGGCTGGGAGCCCAGCTCCTCTATCCGTTGCTCCTTGAGGCAGGACAGGTAGTACCGCTGTGTCTTTCGTTCTGCCTCGCTGCTTGAGTTGAAAGTGGTGTTCTCTGCAGGATGCTGTGGGTCAGCCTTGGGGACTGGGACTCTGGCTGCCTGCACCCAGAGGTCACCTGCCCAGTAGCCCTGAAACTCCAAAGCCCACCTAGCAGATGCTTCATGATGGCCTGGTTCTGGTCCCAGATGCTGTTGAAGGTGCTCCACTTGGAGCGCCCATTGGGCAGTGGGTTCCTCTTGATCCATCCTCCACAAGAGTATTGGTAGAAGTCCTGGCACGGGTCTGTCTCCACATCTAGAGCCTCCAGAATCTTGCTAGCCACCCGGACACAGGCATCCGTCAGGCACGTGCTGTGAGAGGGATCTGACAGGGAAGGCGTGTCCATGGCTGTGCGCATGCGCTGGGGAAACTGAGGCACAAAGCGGGGCCAAGCCCTGCCTGCACTCTGGGGTGGGCAGAGCACCCAGAGCAGCAGCCCCACCCTGGCCCATCCCTCCCCATTATGCTGTGTCCCCGACAGGTGCTGGGGTGCAAGGGCTGCAGGGCCCCTCCCTACCTCTGCGGTACTGGATGGCCAAGGCGACAACAGCGATGCCAAGTAGCAGGGCCAGGGCGAGTGTGATGGCGCAGAGCACCAGCTCCAGCTGGCTGCGCGAGGCCAGGCGGCTCAGCAGTGGCCCCGGGCCCTTCCGAAACCCCACCTGGGCAGGAGCAGGACCTGCCATCACACCAGGGGGGACCAACCTTGCCAATCCCCCTTCCCTCCCCTACTACCCCCCACTGTCCGGCTTGGTGGGGACCACGCCACCAGCTGGTGCTGATGCCCCACCCTGAACTGCAAGGAAGGACGATGGCCTGGGCATGCTCTGCTGTATTTTGGCCGCTTCCCAGCGTGTCCCTGGGGACAGCCAAAGATGCCTTGGCTCCTGGCCCTGCTCCTGCTGCCCACCCGGCTGTGGGCGTGCCCTGTCTGAGGGCAAGGAGGGGGCTGTAGAGGATGGAGAGGGGAAGGATGGATGGGCAGGGGCAGACCTCACCTCCACGCTGTCAGGAGAGGCGCTGCCTTCCCCTGCTGGCTCCAGCCCCTCCTCATCCTGCAGTGTGGCACGCTTGTAGTCCATCTGCCGAGAGAGGGAGCAGTCTGGGATGGGGACATGGGATTGACCACCCCCCGCCCTGCCATGTCCTCTGGCTCTTACAGCGAGGGCTGTCAAGGGTTGCCGAGGCAGTCCTTGAGCCCCCCTCGGTGTGCCTGGGCCTCCCCCAGACGTTGTCACCAGCCCTGAGTGGCCCTTCGGAGCACGGGGAGAGTGGCTGGTGTGGAGCTCAGGGGCTCACACCAGAGCATCCCTCTGCGTCGCCATGGCAGCCGTGGCATCAGCCCTGCCGACAGGTGCCACATCGCCACGGAGATGTGGTCCTCGTTGCCAGGCAACAGTTGCCTAGCGCTGCTGCCTCACCCCTCCTCCCCCGCCTGGAACTTTCCATGCAGATGTGCACCAGTCCAAAACATCTGGAAGTGCCTCCCGCCCTGTCCTGGCCCCTAGGCTACCTGAGGCACAGGGCCAAGTCTGCGCAGTGGCAGAGGGGGCACTTCTGAGGAGCCAGCTGGCAAAACAGGACCCCCTCTCTCCTGTCCTTACAGGGCAGCCTGGCAGGGGCCCCAGCCATCAGGGCTGTCAGAGACTCAGCCAGGAGGGAGGTGGGGGAGCTGAGCCAGCAGCTTTGGCGTGGGGGATGAGCTGGAGGAAAAAGCTGGAGTCTTTGGTAGAAGATAATCAGCAGTGCTGCTGGTCGAGAGCCATCCTTAAGCTTCAGAGTTAATGCTTGGGTGGGTTGGGGCTCACCCTCCCATCTGTGCAGCAAACTAAAGTGATGCCCTGGGCCTGCCTGCAGGGCTTGTGTCAGTAGCTAGGAAGATGCCAGTGCAGGAAGGGTGAAGCAGAGCAAACGCCCTATGCTCAGCTTTGCCCACTGTCATCCCAGTGTGGCAGGGGGGGACTTAGCCAAGGACTGTCATGGTGGGGGGCTGTGAGACTGGGATCAGTAGTTGGCAGGGTGGGTTCCTGGGAGCCAGTGGCATTGTATTCTGTGGGAACTCGGCCAGCCAGGCACGGCACCCCCACTACCCAGGCTCCCCCAACATGCTCCTTTCCACTCTGAAGTGGTCCTCACCCTCTTGAGCACCAGCTGGCAGCACCCCTTTCTCAGGAAGCACCCTTGATGCAGGAGGAGGAAGGACCTGGTCCTGGAGCTCCTCCTGATATCTCCATGGTGCTGAAACCCATGGAGGCAGCCCACCCTCCCCACTCCCTCCAGGACTGCTGCCTTGGGGGACACCCTACAAACAGCATCACTGTACCCCCATCTCTGCTTCAGGCCTCGACGAGGCAAGGTCTGTGGCGCCATCTCTGAATCACCCTAGCTCATTCTGCCCAACGCTAGTCAGGGATTTGGGAGGGTCCTTCCCTTCCCCCTCTTGCCCCCCACTGTGGAGAACAGATCTCCAGCCACAGAGCCCCACGCAGCTGCCAGCAGCCCCCAAGCTCTCACCCTCTTGAATGCCCCAGGCCCCCAGCCGCTTCTCACGCAGCCTCCCCAGCCCTCCCAGCTCCTTGAGAGCCCCCAGGCTCCCTTCATCTCCGTCTTCCTCCTTTCTCCCTTTGCCGGTGCCCCTCTGTCAGCAACCTCCTCCTGCCCCTCTCCCTGCTCGTTGACCCCGCCCTGCTCTGCAGCTGCCCCGGGCACTCACGGCGTGTCCGAGCTCCTGGAGGGCCACGTTCATCCTGGCCATCCCGGGCCGCCTCCCGCCTAGCTCCGCTCCCCGCCCGGNGGGGCTGGTGCCGGCAGGGCGCGGCCCGCGGACACCGAGCAGGGGGCGGCTGGGGCCGGCGCCCTGAGGGTGGCTAAAGTAGGGGCACCGGTGCCCAGCCGAGGCGCACTGCTCCGCTCAGCCCGGTCCTGCCGCCAAGGTGACCGCCGTGTGAACGAGGTGAAACCCGCACTGGCACCCACACCGCTACCTGCACTAGTACCGCCACCCGCACCAGCACCCCCACCGGCACCCACGCAGGGAGCCGCACCAGCACCGTCACCGGCTATTGCACTGGCAGCAACACCTTCGTCAGCGAGTGATGCACAGTGGTACTGACAGATTAGCACGGAACTGGTACCGGGAGCAGAGCTGGGGCTCACTTGGCAGCACGCTGATACACACGTACCGGCACTGTGCTTCAGCACCACCGAGTGCTGGCACCGGTCCCGGAGTGGTAAGGGTGCACGGCACCCGCACTGATGCTCGGGCACACGCTCAGGTGGACGCACACACGCACACACCCAGTGACTGACACCCGCCCTACCACCCTAAGGCACCTCGAGGTCACCTGCAGACCCGTGGCGCCGCACGTACTGTGACATGGTCGCACATGGGCAGGTGCACACAGCCGCGGTCACCGCCGCGGTGGTGAGCAAGGGGAAGGTCACGGCTGTGCGCACAGCTTCCCTCCCCCGCCTCAGCCCCCAGCTCGGGAGAGAGCTTCGCCGCAGGTAGCACGCCCGGTGCCCAGGGTGCTGCCGGACAGTGCAGGGGCGTCCGGATGCAGGTACCGGGTAGAGTTCCCTCTGCCCTGCAGAGTGCAAGGTGCACAATTGTCATGTGAGTGGGTCCCCACGTGTGCACAAGTTTCGACTCGAAAAACTTCGTTGAGAGGACGCCTGGCCTCACACCCACTGTCGCGGGGCTCCCCAGCAGGCACAGCTTGGAGTGCTCCTCGGGGTTCCCGGGCAAGGCCGTGCTACCCGCTGGAACAACGGAGCCGGGGACACAGAGTGGCACATGTGCGTAGAACGGGGGTGTGTGTGTTGCACAGGTGGAGGGAGCAGGGGTACCCATTGGTGTCCGTGGCGTGTCAGGGCCCCACTGAGCTTGCCTGCCCTGGCTTCTTTTACCAGATCCGGAGGTACTGGTGCCTCGTGCCAGGGTGGCGGAGCTCCGGGTGCCCGGATGTCAGCGCTCTCCAGTAGTGGCGGAGCCCCGGGACGGACCGAGAACCTGCCCGCTGCCGGCTCTCGCCGCTGCGACACGTGGAGTTACCACGCCTCCCACTCCGCCCCCGGCGCGAGGCTGTGTCGTCACGGCGGCGCCGGGCGGTGATTGGAGGTAGGTGTGGCGCAGGCGCAGAGCGGCCGGTGAACGGCGGAGGTGACATGGACGCAGGCGGTGGCGGCGGGCAAAGCCGAGTGCAAGGCGGTCCTGGGTCGGGTGGCGACGAGAAGCCCGCGGCACCTTGGAACCGGGACCGCCGGGAGCCGCCTACGGGTCCCGAGAAGGAGCAGGAGCTGGTAAGCACCGCCGCGCCGCGGGCCGCAGCTGAGTCACGGCCTGGCCGGGCTCGCGTCATCGGTGGGACGGGACGTCATCGCACGTCATGGGGACGACCAGTACCTTTCTGGGGGCGCCTGTGACGTCGCCGGGGGTTCCCTCCGTCGGGAGGTGGCTGATGTCGCTGAAGCGAGGGGCTTCTTGCAGAGGGGAGGCCGTGACCTCACGGGGGTGCCTGCGTGACGCAGCTGAAGGCTCCCAGCCCTAGCGGAAAGGTGTGTGGAGGGGCAGGGTGCTCCGGACTGCACTGTCGAATGGAACGGGCAGAGAGCCGATATGTAATCGGGTTGCATGTATGACAGTGGGGATTCTGAAGGGGTCCTCTCTTTTGGCCTTGCTGCTGAGGATGCCCTGGAGTGGGATGGGCTGCTGAAGGACTGTCTGTGGGTAGGGGGCTACAATTCTCACCATGTGCCTCTCTGTGGGAACAATGACGCCGGTGCTTCTTGCCCCTGCTTCTTTGAGGGCATTTTCAGTAATAGGAGTGTTGAATCCCAGCAGCACAGGTGTAGGACAGTGCCCTGGAGAGGGTGATCATTGTGATCTGGTCCCTCTGCTGCTTGGGATGACACCTTCACACCCGTCACACTGGGGTTCGCTGTGCTGGGTGTCCTTAACTCTTTCTGTGGTGTGTTTTGGCAGTCAGAGGAAGACAAGCAGCTGCAAGATGAACTGGAGATGCTGGTGGAACGCCTCGGGGTAAGTATGCTAAGCCTCTCAGCAAAGAACTGTGGAGGAGCAGAATAGTGGAGGCTTTGAACTGAAGTCCATCCGTTCTCTTGCTTTTGGTTGTTCCATGCAAGTAGACTGGAGGACGTTTTCACCTTGAGCAGGGCCCCTCTGTCTGCTGTGGTCTGTCCCTTAGCCTTGCTGCCTGCCTGACTTGTGTCCAAGGGATCTCTGAGGCTTTCTGCCCTGCTGTGCCCTCCTAGCTCAGCACTTGGGCTGAAGGAGGGAGCACAGAGAACAGTGTGGGGACTGCTTTGCTCAAAGCTTTGTCAGTGTTTGAGGGGAGCTGACTAGGTGGTGGCACAGGAACCAGTCTTCTGCTCTGTGACAGACATCTTCCCTCTGTAGGAGAAAGATACATCCCTCTATCGCCCAGCTCTGGAGGAGCTGCGGAGACAGATCCGCTCTTCCACCACCTCCATGACCTCTGTTCCCAAACCCCTCAAGTTTCTACGGCCTCATTATGGCAAGCTGAAGGAGATCTATGAGAACATGTCTCCAGGGGAGAATAAGGTAAAGATTCTTGGCCCCGTCATCCCATGTGGCTGGGAAATGGTTCTGGGAAAGTGTTTGCAGAGCCATCCAGACACTGTGGTCTAGTGTCAGCCTCTGTGGATATAATCTGGTGGGTTATAATGTGCCAGGACTATGCCTTTCCTGCCTGTGATGGTGGCGCAGGGAGGGTATTGTGTCCCTGCATACCCCTGCTTCCCTGTGCCTGGCCCGTGTTGACCTCCATGTTCTTTCACCAGCGCTTTGCAGCAGACATCATTTCTGTCCTGGCCATGACCATGAGTGGGGAACGTGAGTGTCTGAAGTACCGGCTGGTGGGCTCCCAGGAGGAGCTGGCATCCTGGGGGCATGAATATGTCAGGTGAGCCTGGGTAGGAGGTGGACTTGGGGAAAGACGAGGTTTCAGGGGGATTCCCCTCAGTGCTTCAGCTCTGTCCTGTCTGAGAGTTGTCCTAACTTGCTGGGCTTCTGCTTAGTCGCTTGTGTCACACCTGCACATGCATCCCCTCATCTCTTTTCTCCACTGCAGCTGCAGAGATCTGATGTGGCCTCTGTAATCTCTGCTCTTAACCCTATTCTTTTTCTAGGCTTGTTCTCCATAGCTTCTCACAGAAACATGGAGCCCTTGTAAACAATATACAGCCCCAGCTGTCAGCAGCTACTCCCCATCCTTGGGGCTCAGTGAAACTGGTTTCTCTGGCAGTGATGTCCCATTGTCCCTGCAGGCACTTGGCAGGGGAGGTGGCCAAAGAGTGGCAGGAGATTGATGAAGCTGACAAGGCTCAGAGGGACACGCTTCTCACGCTGGTCAAGGAGATTGTCCCCTACAACATGGCCCACAATGCAGAGCATGAGGCCTGTGACCTGCTCATGGAGATTGAGCAGATGGACATGTTGGAGAAGTACATTGATGACAATGCCTACTCCAAAGTGTGCCTCTACCTGACCAGGTGAGGGGGGTTAGCAGGTGAGACACTGAAGGGGCTCTGGTCTTTGAGGTGGTCATCACCCTCATATCTGTCTCCTCTTCAAAGCTGTGTAAGCTATGTTCCGGAACCTGAGAACTCTGCTCTCCTGCGCTGTGCCCTGGGAATCTTCCGCAAATTCAACCGCTACCCTGAGGCCCTGCGTCTGGCTTTGATGCTCAATGATGTGGAGTTGGTAGAGGACATCTTCACTTCATGCAAAGATGTGTAAGCAGACTCATTCCCTGTTCTCTGAGGCCTTCGCTCATAGTAAAGGGATATGACTCCCTGTCTGGGAAGAGATTGGGTCAGACCCTGCCACCATTGGAGGTTATCTTGGGCTTTAGACTTAGGCTTGTGTCTCTGAAGTCAAGGTGGGCAATAGCAGGTTATCTCTGGGCCTCTCTTGTGTGCCTCTAGAACAGGGTAGATTGGCTTTCTGTTTGGTGAACTTGTGTTTGTGCTGGGGCTGACTGGGCTCCAAGCATTTGTGAAACATCTGCTTTCTGTGCAGAGTTGTCCAGAAGCAGATGGCCTTTATGCTGGGTCGCCATGGGGTCTTCCTGGAGCTGAATGAGGATGTGGAAGAGTACGAGGACCTGACTGAGATCATGTCCAATGTCCAGCTCAACAGTAACTTCCTGGCCTTGGCCAGAGAGGTGGGTGTCTCAACTGGGAAAAGACCTGTGAGCTGCCTCCAGCCGGGGATCCCTTGGCTTCTGGGCTCTGTGGCAAGATCTGGGAACAGATTTTTCATTCACATGAGCTTGGACAGCCTCCTCCTGGAGAGATTGTTCTTGTAGGGCAGTTGCTCTGGGGTGTGCTGACTGGGAGGTAACCTCCTTCTCCCTTATCTCTGCAGCTGGACATCATGGAGCCCAAAGTCCCGGATGATATTTACAAAACCCATCTGGAAAATAACAGTAAGGGCTTGTGTTGTAGTCTCTGTAATCTCTGCCTGCAGGGTGTTCCTGGGGCTGCAAGGCATCTCTGGAACAGGGCAGCTGGCTGTACGACCTGAGGTGGGCAGATGATATGTCTGCAGTCTCTGATCTGGTGTGGAGTAGATTTGTCTCTCTGCTGTGGTTTTGGACTTTCTCTTCCTGCTGCTGGTGGGACTGGTCCTTGTACCCCCATGAGGTGGGATGGCGGAGGGCTGGCAGGGCTTCTTTTGCTGCCTGACTCACCCTGAAATCATTCCCCAGGATTTGGGGGCAGCGGTTCCCAAGTGGACTCAGCACGGATGAATTTGGCCTCCTCCTTTGTGAACGGCTTTGTGAATGCTGCATTCGGACAGGACAAGCTGCTGACTGATGATGGCAATAAATGGTTGTACAAGAACAAGGACCATGGTGAGGGAATCAATTGGGCAGGGGCTGGAGGTGTCCCTAGGCTTGGGATTGCTATTCTATCCCTGTCTTTCAGCAGTCTCTGCTGCCGAAAGGAGGGTGGAGCTGCCACTGGGCTGCCCTGTGTCTCTGGCCACCACCTGCCTCAGGCAGGGCACATCAATTCAGGGTTGACATGGGCTTTTCTCTGGAACCGCAGGGATGCTGAGTGCTGCAGCCTCTCTGGGCACGATATTACTGTGGGATGTGGACGGTGGGCTCACACAGATCGACAAGTACCTGTATTCCTCAGAAGATTACATTAAGGTTGGTGGCAGCCATCCCAGTGCTGGCTCTATGGATTCATGGGGCAGCCGTGTTGCAGGCTGGGCGTGCGTATGGCTCAGGGAATGGATGACCTCACCTTGTTCCACTGTGTGGCTCAGTTCCTGCCTGGAAAGGGGTCAGGTACCCTGCGTTGCAACTTTTTTGGGTGGCTCACAGCAAGGCAGGGAGCTCCTGGGACACCTTTGGGGATCCTCTTGTCGCAGAACTACAAGCTTTAGGCTGCTCAACTGGATCCACAGTGACATTGCTCACTTGATGCTCACTTGGTACCAACTTAGCCATCCCAGGCAGTGGATGTAATGTGGGATGACATTAGTCACTAGCTAGCAAGGAGCTTTCTGCGTTGGTGGCCAGTACATGATGGTGCTCCTGCCTTGCAGTCAGGGGCCCTCCTGGCCTGTGGCATTGTCAACTCAGGAGTGAGGAATGAATGTGACCCTGCCCTGGCCCTCCTGTCCGACTATGTCCTCCATACCAGCAACACTATGAGGATCGGAGCAATTTTTGGGTAAGAGTCTGTCCCTACCCTCCCCACACTGTATAAGGTGGTTCAGCTCCCCACTTTACTGTCCTTTGGACTTTGCAGGCTGGGGCTGGCATATGCAGGCTCAAACCGTGAGGACGTCCTGACTTTGCTGCTGCCTGTGATGGGAGACTCCAAGTCCAGCATGGAGGTAGGTAGTGAGGCAGAGTTTACCTGAGGTTCCTGCTTCCCCACCTAGTCCCCAGCAGCTTCTGGGAATACAGGAACTGTCCTGTAGCCAGTGTGGTCTCCAAGAGCAAGGCTACATATCCCTGCTCAGTGCTGTGCTGTGGTGTGCTAGAAGAGGCCAAAACCCTATTTTCCCTATCTGAGGTGTTCCCGTGGTGGAATTGCAGTGGATAGGAAGGGTGGGAAGGCATCAGCTCTCCCAATAGCCCAAATTTCTGCACAAAGCAGGGACCAAGGGTACCCAATATTGCTTCAGGCTGGGTGCCCATTACTGTGCACACTTGGCCCTGGGCTGTAGGACAGCTCACTCTGCAATGTTCCTGTGTACAACATGTCTCCTTCCCTCCTTCACCAGGTGGCTGGTGTGACTGCCCTGGCCTGCGGGATGATATCAGTGGGCTCTTGCAACGGTGATGTCACCTCAACCATCCTCCAGACCATCATGGAGAAATCTGAGACAGAGCTGAAGGACACATATGCCCGGTGGCTGCCTCTTGGCCTGGGCTTGAACCACTTGGGTAGGACTGGGTAGTACCAAGCAGCTTGTAGCTTTGGGGACAGGAGGCTAGGAACATCATAGATCCAGTTGGAAAAGACCTCTAAGATGATTGAATCCAACCATCAACTCGAGACCACCATGGCCATTAAACGGTGTCCCAAAATGCTGTGTTGCAGAATCACAGAATATATCTGGTTGGAAGAGACCTTGAAGGTTATCCAGTCCAACCTTTGACCCAGCACTGAAGGGTCAACACTAAGCCATGTCCCTCAGTGCCAGGTGCACACGCTACTTGATCACCCCCAGGGATGTTGACTCCACCACTGCGCTGGGGAGACCATTCCAATGTTTGATAACCCTTTCAGTGAAGACATATTTCACAATATCTAGCTTAAACCTTCCTTGGCTCAAATGATCCTCCCTCCACTAATATCTTCTAACTACCACACCTATCTGGGCAGGGAAGGGAGAAGCAATCGAGGCCATCTTGGCAGCACTGGAAGTGGTGTCGGAGCCATTCCGCAGCTTTGCCAACACACTGGTGGACATCTGTGCCTATGCAGGTGAGTTGGGTTGATGGAGGTGAGGGAGGCAGGAGTGGATCATGAGCCCTTTGCCTGCTGATCCTGGTCCTCTGCTTTCCCCCCACCAGGCTCAGGGAATGTCCTGAAGGTGCAACAGCTCCTGCACATCTGCAGTGAACACTTTGACTCAAAAGAGAAAGAGGAGGACAAGGACAAAAAGGATAAAAAAGAGAAAGAGAAGAAAGAGAGCTCAGCTGACATGGGTGCTCACCAGGTGGGGAAATGACCTGTGACCGTGAAGTGGGAATTGTTCCTGAGGGGATCCTTAAAGACCCTGTTTGATCAGAAGCTGCAGGGAAACATCCCCAGCTGCATCTCTTGCTCTCCGTATACCAATGGGCACAGGGTGGATGTAGGATCTGTGAGAACTTGAGCTTTAGGCTGGGTGTTCCTTGTTTGGTGCTCAGTGCCCATATCCTTGCAGGGCGTCGCAGTGTTGGGGATTGCACTCATTGCTATGGGCGAGGAGATTGGTGCCGAGATGGCCCTCCGCACATTTGGTCACCTGGTGAGTGACATTGAGTGTTAGTACAGAGCTGGGAAGGGACCTGGGAATAGGGACTGGGTCTTGCCTTACGTCTGTGTAGACCTTGCTGTCCTTGGTAGAACCGAGTTTGACACACACTTCTCTTCTGTGCAGCTGCGGTACGGGGAACCCACGCTGCGTCGTGCTGTGCCCCTGGCTTTGGCCCTTATCTCAGTCTCCAATCCCCGGCTGAACATCCTCGACACCCTCAGCAAATTCTCCCATGATGCTGACCCTGAGGTCTCCTACAACTCCATCTTTGCCATGGGCATGGTGGGCAGCGGTAAGCCTGGGCCACAGATCAGTCTGGGGCTCATGCAGGGGGCAAGTGGGAGACCTGAGCCATGTACCCTGTTCTCTGCCTTGCACCCCCTTTTCTCCAGGTACCAACAATGCCCGTCTGGCAGCCATGCTGCGGCAACTTGCCCAGTACCATGCCAAGGACCCCAACAACCTTTTCATGGTGCGGTTAGCCCAGGTGATGATCCTGCACTCATGGCAAGGAAAGGGCAGGTTGGGGTCCCTGCCCTGGATGTGAGAGGGGAGTGATGTCCTAGAGATGTCCTCTTCCTTCACAGCAAGGCTGGTGAAGGGTCTTAAGTGTTACCCTACTGCTCTCTCATGTCTTTTTGCTTTTTCTGTGTCACACTAGGGTCTGACCCACCTGGGCAAGGGGACACTCACTCTCTGCCCCTACCACAGTGATCGCCAACTCATGAGTCAGGTGGCTGTGGCTGGTCTGCTCACTGTCCTTGTATCCTTCCTGGATGTGCGCAACAGTAAGTATTGTGGGCTTGGCTGCTCTGGCACCCCTCTGCCATGAGGGGTGGGCACTGCTCAGACCCTTTACTCCTGTCTCCCCTCCAGTTATCTTAGGCAAGTCCCACTACGTTCTCTATGGCCTTGTTGCTGCCATGCAGCCCCGCATGCTGGTCACCTTTGATGAGGAGCTACGACCTCTGCCTGTGTCAGTTCGGGTGGGACAGGTAAAGGACAACCAGAGCCAGGGATGAGGTGCTTCAGTGTCCCTGTGTGTCCCTGACATTTATGTTGCTTCTGTCTTGCAGGCTGTGGATGTGGTGGGCCAGGCAGGCAAGCCCAAAACCATCACTGGCTTCCAGACTCACACGACACCAGTGCTGCTGGCACATGGAGAACGGGCAGAGCTGGCCACAGAGGAACATGTGCCTGTGACACCCATCCTGGAAGGATTTGTGATCCTCCGCAAGAACCCCAACTATGACGTTTGAACTGAGGAGGGGACTGAGAGCGGGTAGATGGTTTGGAAGGGAGGGGGGAAAAAAAACTTAGTTTATTGTTTTTGTTACTGACAGTCAAGGAAATAAAGTATGCAGAGACTCTAGTAGTGCTGTATTCTTGTGTTGGGGATGGGGACTGGGAGTGGGACTCTGATCCACTCAAGGCTTCCAGCTCCTGGGGCCTGGCTGGGCACAGGGCAGACCCTGAGAGATGGGGCAAACACAGAGCCATGGGGTGCCACAGGTGCACCTCGTACCCAGTGGGTCTGGCTCCCACCCCTCCCTGTCCTGTGCCTACAGCATTCAACTTCCCTTCCTGCAGCACTGGCACTGCATGTTGCCTCTCCCTGCATGGCCTTGGGGCTTCTGAGCTTCAGCTGCCTCTCTTGCAGGTGCACAAATCTCTGTCAGCATTTGGTGCTGCTCCAGAGCTGGCATCAGGTTAAATGTGGACTTGGGATAGAGGCCTCATGGAAAAAAAAAATTAAGAGGAAAACTCTTGTCCTGTTCCCAAAACTGACAGTGTCAGCATCCTGCACTGCCTCAGATGGCTATCGGATGCTAGGGCTTGGGGTTGTTGCATTGAGGCTAGGATGGCTGCTGAGTCCCAAGAGGAGTGGTGAGGTTAGGACTAAGGTCCTGCGGCGTTCTGGACAGGGTCCATATCCCTCGTGGGTGCAAGGTGCTGGGTGGGTCCTAGGTAGGTGATGCCAGATAGGTGTGAGTTGGAGCAGATGCTAATGAATACAGATCCTGATAGGGTGCTGGTCCCCAGATGGGGCTGTGTGTGTGGTGGGTCTGGGTCAGGGTAATTCTGAGTCCCAGGTGGGTGCTGGTTATGGGTGGGTACAGGTCGGGTAAGTGTTGGTTCCCATGTGGGTGGTGGGGCTGGGTAGATGTTGTGGGTGGGTGCGGGTCGGGGTGATGCTGGGCAGCGGGTGGGTGAGTGTTACGGTGATGCGGTGTCTCGGGTGAGTGTCGTTCTCGGGTCCGCGCAGGTTTTGCGTGGAGGCCGGGGCGCTGGGTGGGCGCCGGTTGCGGTGGCACGGGCAGAACCGGAGCGTTTGGCGAGGCACCCCAGCGGGCGTGGTCGTGGCGCGTGAGGAGGTGTTCCCCGCGCAGCCCTGCCCCTCCGCCCGTGACAGCGGCGGCCGGGGCGCGGCA
>VWZE01004229.1:61523-77723 GCA_013396675.1 Eubucco bourcierii
GAGGGGATCCTTATGCACAACCCCATGAAATGAACAAAGCTCCACAGCCCACAGGAGGAGCCCCAACAGCCCCACACCCTGCCCCTTCTCCTGGACTGCCGCAGGTAACTGGCCTCTTTGGGTGTGGGGGGTGGGCAAGCAGTCTGCATCCAGGGGCAGTGGTACCATCTCCTTCCTTCTGTACCTCCCTTCAGCCGACATTTCCTCCCGGTCAGACGGCACCTGTGGTTTTTAACCCGGCACCGACCTCACAAATGAATACGCCTTCTCAGCCACGTCAGGTAAGGGCTTTGTTCCCTTTTGGAGGGGGAGATGGGGTGGATCCAACAGCTTTCTGTCTCCTGGCTGAGCAGCCTCCACTGCTGTGGTGCCTAGGAGTGCAAAGAGCCCTGTGGTGCCCCTTGGGGCTGGCGTGAGTCTGTGAGGGGGAGCACAACCACGATCCAGACCAAGACTACTGACCAGGGACCTCCTGGCTCTGGGGTGGGGGTGCAGACTCCTCCAGCCAGGGATGCCCACCGAGTGACTGCTTTTCTCTCCTTCCTCCCCTGCCCTAAACCTCCTCTCCTCTCAGTTTCCAGCAGGGCCTCGGGCTATTCACCAGCAGGTACTAACCCACTTCTCCAATCCTGCATGCCAAGCACCCTGCTCTGACACTGCACAGGAGCACCCATCCTGGGCATGAAGGGGCTGGGGAGTACATGGGGACCCTAGGGCTGGGGAGCAGGCTAGCCTGAGGAAAATAAGGGAAACCCAATAAACTTTTTTGGGGAGTTTCCCTGCAGTGTCTTTCCCAATTTCCTCCTTGCATGGAACCTGCAGCATGTGGCTGTGCCTGTGCTAACCCCAGCCGGGACTGCTGCTTCTGTCTGTGCACTTTCTTGTTCTTCTCCTCCTCACTATTCAGCAGAGGTCTCCCAATGTCTTGCAGTGCTGTGCAAGGCTCTAGACTCCCATTAGCCCTCTTGTGTGGAGGGCTTGATGGGGGTATATCTGATGACATCCGTGGCTGTGCCAGCCAGTTGCCCCTCAGACCCCTTCCCTGCCCCTTGCAGGTCCCTACAGGGGACCCTGGCAGTTGTGGTGTGTGGGCATCAGGCAAAGGGCTCCTCAACCTTCTCTCTGCTCCTGTGCCGTCTACCCTGCACCCAGACCCTGTCCCAGTGCGGGTAACTCCTGTCTCTCTTTCCCCTTTTCCCTTTGTACACGTGTGCTTGCTAACAGGGAGGATTCAGGTCTCTTCAGGTAAAGCTTTCTCCTTGCTCTGGGGTGGGTGCGTGGACCCTTCCTTTCCCTCTCGCTGCTGGGCTTGAGCTGCTGCTCCCAGGGATGCACCTGCCCAGTGGAAAAACTGGGTTGGGATGAAGGGCACGGGCCAGGGTGGAATAGCTGACTCCAAAGCCCTGAATGTCCGGTTGTGGTGTGGCTCGGCATGATGGGACTACAGGTCCCAGCATTCCATGTGAGCTCCGGGAGCCGGCGCGAAGCAGCCTGGGACCTACCACCACCGAGTGGAGGCATGAGCTGGGTCGGGTGGACCCAGGTGGTCCCCAAGGTGTGTGGAGACAGGACAGTGCTGGGGTGGGGGACTGAGTGTCCTCCTGGTGTGGGTTGGGGTGTCCTTCCCTCTCCTCATTCCCCATGGAGCTGCTCCTTGTCCCAGGCTGGCTTTTTGGGGTGATGTGCACAGCTAGGAGACTCCCTCTGGTGTGGGCAGAGCAGGGGCTGTCCCACCCTGGTTGTGTTGGTGCTGGGTCAACACGCCGGTGCTCCACCTGACACTGTGCCCCATCCTTTCCCAAGCATTTCTACCAGAATAGGGCGCAGCCTCCTGCCAGTGCGTCCCGTGTGCCGAGTAACACGACGGCCCGGCCCGGCCCCCCTGCCCATGTTTATCCGGCTGCTTCCCAGGTGATGATGATACCCTCCCAGATATCCTACACACCTTCCCAAGGAGCCTATTACATTCCTGGACAGGTGAGGGCTGTGCCCTGGGCTCTACGGGAGGGGGCTGGGGTGGGCACCAGGTTGGGGGTTGTTGCCTGGGTTTGTAGCTCAGGTCTGTTTTGGGAGGGCAGAGGGGTTCTCTGGGCTCCGTGGGCACCCACTGATTAGAATTGGGTGTTGCTTGGCTCTGTAGAGAAACAACAAGCAGCACTGTTCACCCTCCCTAGCAGGCCCCTGAGGCACCTGGTGCCACCTTTGCCTGAATTCTGTTCCCTGCCCTGGTGCCCAGCTGGTTCACAGGCAGCTCTGGGGATACATCAATGATATGGGGGTTCACCTCTGCCCTGCAGCATCAGTAGCTGACCTTTCTTCTCCCCCATTGCAGGGTCGCTCCACGTATGTCGTCCCAACCCAACAGTACCCGGTCCAGCCTGGCGCCCCTAGTTTTTACCCTGGAGCCAACCCCACAGAGTTTGGGACTTACGGTACAGACTGGGGTGTTGCTTTGCTCTGCAGTGCTCTTCAGCCCCAGTGCTCCCCTGTTTTTCTGCTCCCTTGGTTTTCCTACAGCCCCTGCGTTCAGGAGCTGAGCACAGACCCCTCTGCCACCTTGCTGGAGCTGTCTCTGTGACTCCATTAGAGGCTGTTCTGGGGTGCAGGGGATATTGCCTGTCTCCCAGCCACACTGAAGGCTGCATTGTGTCCCACTGGTTCAACCACCCCCACCAAATTGGGGCCATTTAATGTTTAACTGTCCTGGCCAACGGCCAGGGCAGACTTTATCCTCTGCTCACCATCTCTCACTGTGAAGGTGGTGAGCAGTTTTGTGCTTGCTGATCACCCTTCAGCTCCCAACTCCCGAAGGAACCAAGCTGGGGCTGTTGGGGTGCTCTGTGCCTGCCCTCTCCTGGTGCTGGAGAACCACAGCATGAGCAGTCCCCCCTCTGCCCTCCCCTCGCTTGCATGTGGCCACCCGGGCTGTGACTATATTTAGGCTTGGTTGGTCCCGGGAGGCCTGGCAGACACAGAAATGTGAGCTGAGGCCTCCAGCCCAGCCCCAGCATTGCAGCAAAGCATAATTGGGGCAGAGATGGGCTTTTCCTGAGCCAGATATGTGCCCATTCTCCCTCCCTCTTGTCTCAGGGCCCAGCTGGCCCCTGGGAGGCGGGTGGTAGCCCTTAGCGGAGACTCTTCCCCCATGCTCGGGCCAAAACACAGCTGCTTCTTTGTGCCCGGTGTTGGGGCATCCCCAGGGTGTCTCTGCAGGGTTCTGGGATGAGTTTGCCCCCAGGGTGTGCTTTGGGATTGCAGCTGTTCCCAGAGGAGCTGGCAGCAGCATGCCTCTTGCTCACAAGACTGAGTGGCCTGGCAGATCACATCCCAGGCTGGCCTTCCTGGTCCCCAGAGCTGAGTGTCTCAGTGTCTCAGTCCATCTCCCTGTGCCTAGCCCATCCTGAGCTAAAGTCTGTTTGGTGCCCCTGTGTCTTCTCGGGACAGAGAGGATTCCCTGGCTCAGAGACCAGATAGTCCACAGAGCACCTTGGAAAAGTTCCGGGCTCAGTGCAGCCAGGAAGGCATTGGAGCCAGAAGGGCCTGGGGCCCAGCTGTGGGCATCCAGTCCCCAACATGTCCTTGTGGTACTGCTCTGGAGGTGATGCTTGGGGATGCCCTGGGAGGAGTTGAGGTCTGTGCCAGCACTGGATGGGATCCATCTCTGCCTCTGGCCCCTGCATAGCTCACTCCTGTGGGCTGGGCTTGCCAGAGGCTCAGGAAGCTGGAACCCCTCGACATGGGTGTGAATGGAGGGTGCGGACAGGGCTGGCTGGTGCTGGCTGTGGGGAGATAAGGACACCAACGGGAAAGCAGCTGCCTGTGGAGCAGGGACGTCCATATTGGGCATGGCAGAATGTCCCAGTAAGGCCATCGGTGGTGTGGAGCTGGTGGGCACTGTGGGTGCTTGCAGGACCATGGCTGGGCGTGGGGGTGGTGTGGGGACGCTCTGCTTCATGGGGAAGGAATTTGGTCAGGCCAGTCAGGCAGGTTGGGAAGATCTGAGCCGGATGCGATGGAGGTTTGCTGCAGAGCAGCACGAGCTCCCCAGGCTCCTGACAGACCCCTGTGTTTGGGGCAATTGGGAGAACCCCGGAACAAGCTCGGAGGACCGGAGCTGGCCAGTCTGACGTTCTCTCCTCTCCTCCAGCGGGTGCTTACTACCCAGCACAGGGGGTGCAACAGTTTCCAGCGGGGGTCCCTACTGCTCAGGTCATTGTGAGCCAGCAGCCACCGATTCCCCCAAAACGAGAACGCAAGACGGTAAGGAGCTGTCTGCCTTCAGCTGTGGGGGGAGGCTCGTGTGCAGGAGGGGACGGTACCAGCCCTGGGTGCCTGCGGTGTGTGGGATGGGCTGTGGTATAGCAGGGAAGAGGGGTGGCATGCAGCCATGCTACCCCCTGGCTGGGGGGCTTGGCAGCGGGACTGGCTTGTGTGGTGGGTGCTGGCGACCTTGGCTGTCCCAGCGAGCAGCATTGTGCTGAGTCACTGCTCCGGGGAAGGGTGTAGGGGGGAGGAGAGGGTTGTGTGTGTGCGCTGTACCGCGGCTGCCAACTGCTGTCTGCTCCCGGAGATGCCGCTACTTGGAGGCCTCATGTGGGGCCTATTTATAGTGGGGAGTAGGGTGGCTGCCGTCATGGCCCTGAACTGCAGGGTGGGAGGTGCTGACATTTCCTCACAGAGGGGCCTTGATGCCCTGTGTCTTCTGCTTGCTACCCTGGGAGCAGGTCATGCTTAGGAGGAGGGAGAGAAAGACCCTTGGTTGCACTGTACCCTGATACTGGCGTCCCTAACCCCAGCACCCCTCACTCCCCAGCAGGGTATCCTGCAGCTCCTGATGCATCCACGATGGCACTGAGGCTATGGGTGTGTGGGCTGTGCCTTGTGTGACGTGGAGCTCAGTGTGTCTTGGGCATGCCAAGGCTGTTCCTCTGTTGTGCCTGAGGCAGATGAGTGGACACTGCTGTCCCATGCCAGTATGGTTATGCCTTGAGATCTCCCAACCCCTGGAGATGGGTGCTGGCCTAGAGACATGACACTAGCTCTAATGACCTGGCATGATGGCTCACAAGACTCTCCCTACCCCCTGCTGTCCCTTCCTGGTGACCATTAGAACATTTTGGTGTCTGAGGGGTGCTGTGCCTTGTGGGAGGGAGGTGGCAACTGCTGATCCTCAAACTATGTAGTCAGAGCAGGCACAGCACTGAATGAGCCTCTTGTCTCTCTCCTTGTAGAAGGGGGTGTCCTGGGAGTGTTTGACCTAGGGAAAGATAGTGACCTATGTGTTGTGTTCCCTACCCTGTTGCCATCTTCTCCCTCTATCCCCTGACCTGTGGACAGATTCGGATACGAGACCCCAACCAAGGAGGCAAAGACATCACTGAAGAAATCATGTCCGGAGCAAGGACCTCATCCACCCCCACCCCGCCACAGGTAAGGGGACCTTTTGCCTCCGTGGCTGGGGTAGTGGGATGTGAGCAGGGCCCTGCTGAACTCTCTTTGCCCCCACTAGGCTGGAAGTGGTTTAGAGCCCCAGGCCAATGGAGAGACCTCCCATGTAGCTGTTATTGTCCGACCTGGTAAGTGCCTTCACTTGGGTTGAGTGTGCCAGCTGGCATGGCTACTACCAGGGTCTCTGTGTTGACGTTGCAGGGTATGAGATGCCAGTACTGCTGTTCATTGGTTTACCTGGGGTATGTGGGGTCAAATGTGTTCTCTGTATACCTGGGGACCAGTGACTCTGTGGTGGGTCCAGAAGAATTTACAGGGACTGTCTGCTTGTTCCAGCTGTCCCCTAGGCACTAGAGGAGGACCCCCATTGTGCGTGCCACCCATTTGTTATGTGAGTGGGCACTTCTCCTACAGGCAGAGGGATCTGGGGGAGGAGGGATGGTGAGTGGGGAATTGGAGAGCTGCCTGTTAATGCTGCCTACCTTGCAGATGACCGCCCAAAGCCGGCACTGGTGGTGAGCAAGCCTGTCTCCCTGGAGCCCAGCAAGTCAGCATCCCCATCGCCTCCCCCTCCCCTCATCCCTGAGGTGGAGCCTGTGGTGCTTTCAGAAGTGCCAGTGATGGCAGTGGAGCCCCCCGTGGATGTGGACACTAAAGTGGAGCTGGGCGAGGCGCCGCCCGACCCGCACAAGACGTTTAGCGCCATCACTACAGTGCCAGGGCCTGTGGAATTGCCCCTCGTGCCCACACCTGTCATGGACACGGTGGCTGTGGAGGAGGAGGAAGAAGTTGCCATTTCCCTCCCAGAGCCTGCCCCACAGGCACCCGTGCCCCCTGAGGTGCCACTGGTGCCCATTGTCTCCTCTGTGCCCATTGTCCCCTCCATGCCAGCCGTGCCCCTGGTGCCGACCATGCCGTCACCACCACCTGTTGCAGCACAGGCCCCTGAAGCGCCTGCCAAACCCGCTTCCCCCAGCCCACCATTACCCCGGGAAGAGCCCTGCCCTGAGCCTCCTGCTGAACCTGCAGCTGAGGCCAATGGGATCTTAGAAGAGGCTTCTGAGCCGGTCCCTGAGGTGCCCGTGTGCCAGCCAGTGTCCGTACTGGTGCCCATGCCCACCCTGGACTCTCCCATTGCCCATCCTGAAGAGCTGTCCCTACCCAATGGAGTGGAGGGCCCCAGGAAAGCAGAGCCGAGTGAGGAGCAGCCAGAGTCAGATGTCAGCCCCATCTCAGAGCCTGAGGAACCAACTCAACCTGGCACCCCTGCCTCCCCACCGGCAGAGGAGGAGGAGGAGGAGGAAGAGGAGGAGAGTGAAGGTCCCTATGAGGCCCAGGAGCGGAGCTTGAGCTCGACCCCTGCTCCTTTGCAGACCTCGGAGGCGACTGCACAAGGTTGCAGGGGATGCAGGGCTCTGGTGTTTGTGGGGCAGTAGGGTGCCCCAGGGTGGGTGTTGGGTGACATGACCCAGATGTGGTGCTTGGCATGGAGTGTATGGAGAGTATTAAAGAAGGGGTGGGGTTAAGTGACCCAGGAGACATGGATGTAAGGTTTCTGTGGATGGGGAGATGGAGGGAGATGTCTGCAGAATGCACCTATATAGGAGCGTGGGGCAGGTATAGAGGGGTGTATGTATGGGTCACGGAGTGCTACGAGGGAGGTGTGTTCTATGTGGTGCCTTCTGTGTAGGGCAGGTGTATTTGAGTTGTAGTTGCAGGCTGTCCCCAGCTGTGTAGAGGCACAGGGAGGTGCAGCAGTTGGAGGGATGGCAGGGGAGATGTCAAGTTTTAGCTGTATGTGACATCTGGTGTAGAAGTATGCAAGTACATGGAGGTGTCTGGGGCAAGTGGAGTGTCCTGAGGACATGCTGAAGTGAAGACATATTGGGATTTGTTGTTTGGTTTTTGTTCTTTTTGAAGCACCCTGCCGAGAAGGGTGAGGGTTAGGTAGGGGTGTGGGAGGGAGGGTAAGGAAGGGGACTACATGGGACATGTTCATCCACAGTACCCTGTACAGGCATGCAGAGAGGCTATAGGAGGTTAACCTGAGGACAGACCTACTTCTGAGGAGCACCTCTATGGGGTGGTATATAGGGGTAATAGAGGAACATATATGGGGGTAGAGGTGTGTCTGAGGGTGTCTCTATAAGGGTTGCCCTGTAGAGGGTAGTTGGTGTCGGCAGAGATCCTCTGAGGAGGTTAGGGAGCACTTTGGAGCGGCACAGGGTAATTTGGGATGTAGCAGCTAAATGGGGAAAGGTGTGGGGTGCGTCTGTATGGGTTGCATTCTGGGGTGCATACCTGGGAGACAGGGGTAGTTTGGTAGGGCAGATGCCTGGGTGGGTCCACAGCATATTTGGGGACAGTGCTGGCACAGTACACCTCTAGGGCTTCTTGTGACCATGTCCTGAATCTTACCTAGTGTTAATTGAGGTATTAGTGGTGGCTTCTGGGCTGATGCAGAGGTACGCTGGGGACTGGGAGGATTCCCTCATTTCACCTCGCTGCCTCTCTTCCCAGTTGCTGTGTCGGTGCCAAAGAAGAAACGAAGGATGAAGGAACTGAACAAGAAGGAGGCAGTAGGCGATTTGCTGGATGCCTTTAAAGAGGTGAGTGTCCCAGGGCTGTCTCTGGGTCCCCCTGTGTCCCGTCTCCTCCTGTGATGAACTGTGCTCTATGACATTGTGTCTGGGCCACTGATGCTCTGTGATAGTAATGAGGATCTGAGGAAGGGAGTGGACACCTGGGTCTGAGATGGAGGGAGCAGGACCTGGCTCGAGGGATGACTGCTATCCCTGTCCTTCCCAATGCAGTCTCAGATCAGCGACAGTGCCTCAGAGGCAGAGAACAAGCCCCCAGCATCCGCCCCTGCCTGTGAAGTGGAGGATGCGGCCCCTGCCCGTCCACAGGAAGAGTCAGAGGAGACGTGGGAGGAGAAGGAGGACAAGCTGGCCCCAGAGAAGGGCAAGACCGCTGACCAGAAGTACCGCTACAAGGAAGGTGAGCCATGCCTTGGCCCAGGTTCTCTACTGGGACTCACACTGCCTCCAGGCTTGGTGGTAGGAAGGGTGGAGGTGGTGTGGTCCAGCTGTCCTAAACCTCACACTGCCCTTCTGTTGGAAACCACCTCCTGGCATGGGATCGGGGACAGAAACCTCAGGGCAAGGGTCTTGGCAGGAGGCAGAGTGACGTTAGGCTTTCTGTCTAAGGAAGCAGAATCGTTGTGGTGTACCAAGCTGGAACAGCACTGTGGTTGACTACATCCCACCTTGCTAGTCCCTGGGTGGGTCCAAACCTCTGCTATAGCATGAGTTGGGGGCTGTGGGACAGGCCACACCAGGATCTCTCTCTTGCCCTCCACTTCAGAGCAATGGAAGCCACTGAACCCTGAGGAGAAGAAGCGATATGACCGGGAGTTCCTGCTGGGCTTCCAGTTCATCTTTGCAAGCATGCAGAAACCTGAGGGGCTGCCCCAGATCACAGATGTGGTGTTGGACAAGGTTGGTGCGGCCCTGGAAATTGGGGGAGCGTGGGCGGTACCCAAGTGGGAGTCTGGGTCCTCTGTGTTGTGTCAAGGCAGGGCAAGAATTCACTTGCCATGCTTAGGGTTCTCTTGCAGCATCTGCAGTGAGCCTTGAGTCTGGGGTTGGTGTGTAGGAACACCTCTGGGGCCTTCTTTTCCAGTTCCTTGTCCCGGCACTGAGGCTGGGGGATGGATCCATCCCGCTCCTCTGCCCCCGGGCATCCTCAGCCCTGTGTACCTTTGCAGGCCAACAAGACCCCACTGCGAGTGCTAGACCCCATCCGCCTCAGTGGCATGAACTGCAGTCCTGACTTCACCCCTTCCTTTGCCAACCTTGGCCGGCCTGTCATGGGCAACCGGGGCCTGGTGAGTATCTGCTCGCTCCACCCATGCTATACCATTCTGCCTCTCTGTGATGATCAAGCTTTTCAACCCGCTGTGTCTGGGCCACTGATGTCTGTGATGGAGCTGAGGATCTGAGTAGGCAGTTGGAAATGCTCTGGGAGCTGGTCTGGCTGGTCACAGAGCGAGAACTGAGTCTTTTTTCTCACTATGTCAGCCCTCAGGGTTGGGTCCTCGCCGCTCCCAGCAGAGCCAGAGGAAGGAACTCCGCAAAATCATTGCTACTGTGTCCCTCAATGAGGATGTTAAGCTAAACAAGGCCGAGAAGGCCTGGAAACCCAGCAGCAAACGTGCCTCCGAGGAGGAGGATCCTGAGAACATTAAGACACAGGTTAGAGCTGGGACAGGTGGGTGGTGGGAGGGCAGGGAGGTATGTGCTTGGCTCCTGCTGACTCTGCTGTTGTCTCAGGAACTGCTCCGCCGTGTCCGCAGTATCCTCAACAAGCTGACGCCTCAGATGTTCCAGCAGCTGATGAAGCAGGTGATGGAGTTGTCCATTGACACGGAGGAGCGACTCAAGGGCGTCATTGACCTCGTCTTCGAGAAGGCCATCTCGGAGCCAAACTTTTCTGTTGCCTATGCTAACATGTGCCGTTGCCTTATGGGGGTGAGCAGGACCTGGGGAAATCTGCTAGCTTGGCAGGATTTCATCTGGGGACCTTGACAGGGCTCAACAGGATGCAGATCCTTCTGTATAGGGTACAGAAACTGGGCAGTATGGATGGAGGTCCAAGTCCAGAGGAGGGCATCACAAGGGTATAGGGTGGTGTTTCCCTGGTTTGAGGTGTACCTGGATCTTAGCTGACCAGATTTTGGGAAAGGCATGACTCATGCTTCTTGCTTGGGTTGTACCTCACCCTACAGCTCAAAGTGCCCACAACAGACAAGCCCACAGTGACTGTGAACTTCCGCAAACTGCTGCTCAACCGCTGCCAGAAGGAGTTTGAGAAGGACAAGGACGATGATGAGATCTTCGAGAAGCGGCAGAAGGAGATGGATGATGCCAGCGCTGTAAGTTGTGGTGGGAGTCTGTTGCTGAGGGCTGGTGTAGGTGTTCTTGGAGCAACTTTAGTCTCTGAGCTGCCCTGCTGTGCCACTCTCCCCTTCTCCATAGCCCGAGGAGAAGGCGCGCATGAAAGACGAGCTGGAGGAGGCACGGGACAAGGCTCGCCGGCGATCCCTGGGCAACATCAAGTTCATTGGAGAACTCTTCAAACTGAAGATGTTGACAGAAGCCATCATGCATGATTGTGTGGTGAAGCTACTCAAAAACCATGATGAGGAGTCTCTTGAGTGCCTTTGCCGCCTGCTTACCACTATTGGCAAGGACTTGGATTTTGAGAAGGCCAAGGTACTCGTTGCTCTGCTCTGCCTTGCCTTGCTCTGCCCTGCCTGTGCCTTTTGGACAGGTGTGACCGTAACTCTGTCCCTCTGTAGCCTAGAATGGACCAGTATTTCAATCAGATGGAGAAGATCATCAAAGAGAAGAAGACATCATCCCGAATCCGTTTCATGCTGCAGGATGTGATTGACCTCAGACGGGTAAGTTACGTGGCCTGCTGTTGCCTGGGGATTGTCCTCTGTCCCTGGCCTGGTCCCATGAAGTTGCTGACCTGTGTCCTCTGAGTGCTAGCAGTTTATTCATTTCCAGGAAGGCAGAGGTGACTATGTAAGATATGGCCAGCCCCAGAGACACCATGCTAGCTCCCAACCCTTGGCTAGCATGGTAGTGGCAGTGGGCACACAGTAATTAGCAGCTGTTTAATGCAGGAGGGCTCTGGATACTGAGTCCTTTTGTGCCAAAAGCTGCCACAGCACACAGGATGCTGTGATGGCCAAGGCAGGAGGCTGGCCTAAGGCTTTGAGAGTGGGATGACAGGGAAAGGGGAATGTGTCTGCCTCAGTCCTCTAGCCAGCTCAGTGTCCTCTTTTCTCCTTCCTTGCCCACTGCAGAATAGCTGGGTACCACGGCGAGGAGACCAGGGCCCCAAAACCATTGACCAGATCCACAAGGAAGCAGAAATGGAGGAGCATCGGGAACACATTAAAGTGCAGCAGCTCATGTCAAAGGACAAAAGGAGAGGACCTCCTGGGCCACCCTCCAGCAGTGAGTCCTTGAGCTTGAGGGCACTTGAGGCTGCCAGGGGTAGGTTGCTGCTGCTGAGCACTGAAGCTGAGGCGCGTACCTTTGTCTCTCCCATGTGCCCAGGTGGACGTGGGAGCCTAGTTGCAGATGATGGCTGGAACACGGTGCCTATCAGTAAGGGCAACCGACCCATTGACACCAGCCGGTTAACAAAGATCACCAAGGTGAGGCTGAGGGTGCAGTATGGGTGTTTGAGCTGGCTACCTGGCCCAGATTCTACCTTGCTGTGGAGTTCAGAGCTGACCCTGTCTCTCCACCTGCAGCCTGGATCCATTGACTCCAACAACCAGCTTTTTGCACCGGGTGGGCGGCTGAGCTGGGGCAAAGGTAGCAGTGGAGGATCTGGCACGAAGCCTTCAGATTCAGGTAGGCAGTGTCAGACTGGCTGGGTGCCATTGGACAGGCTGGGAGCAGGGTATACTTTCCCTGGCTCACTCTGTACCAGGGAGGCACTGAACTCTGAGTCTCGCCTGTTTTTCACACCCAGCGTCTGATTCAGGGCGACCAGCCACGAACACCTTGAACCGCTTCTCAGCGCTCCAGCAGTCGACGCCAGCTGAAAGCATGGAGTCCCGCCGCGTGGTGCAAAGGTGAGGGCTATCCCTGCATTGGCATGTGTCTGCAGTTCAGGGAGGAGCCCCCTGGACTGGGCAGTGGTCGATCAGTGTCTAGGCAAACCTGTGGCACCTGAGCTGGAATAATGCCTTGTGGCAAGATGGGACCTTTGGGAATCTTGCTGTCTGAGTCCTTGTATTAAAGAAGTCTGATCCCATCCTGGGCTTCCTCCCTGCCACTTGACACTTTGAGGGACCACATCTCGGTGCTAGGTCTGGTTTGGGGGTTGCAGGACCAGACAGACATTTGATGGACTGGAGGGAGTCCTGTGGATACTGGAGCACCAAGTCCTGTTGGGTGTGCTCAGGAGAAAAGTGAAACAAAGTGGGATCTCCTCTACGATCTGCAACAGGGGGAAAATGTGGGTGGGATGAGGCCAGGCTGTGCTTGACCAGAATCTGCTGACCCATGCCAGGCCACAGAACGAAAAGTAAAGGGCATGAGCTGGAACAAGGGAGAAACAGGGTTATGTGTTTTCCTCTGAGTGGCCAAGTGCAAGAACAGGTCACTGGAGTGGGTCAGCTTTGCATTACAGAGCTCTGCAGTCTGCAGTGAAGGAGGGTGGTTATAGGTTCTTGACATTGTATCTGTCCTCCTCCCACCCAGGAGCAGCTCCAGTCGTGACAGATTAGAGAAGGCTGGGGACAAAGGAGACCGGGAGTCACGTTTAGAGAAGGGCAGTGACCGCTTGGAGCGTCCCGACCGGGGGGAGAGAGCAGACAGGAACAGGTCTGCGCTCACCAAGAGGAGCTTCAGCAAAGAGACCGAGGACAGGAGCCGAGAACGAGAGAAGCAGGCTGGCCCCGAGGCCGTGCGCAAGGCTGCCAGCATGACAGAGGAACGGGACAGGAGCCGAGAGAATGGTGAGCTGTGGAGGAGTGGTGTCCTGGGGGTCTGGCTGCAACCTGGGGCTCTACCTGTCCCAGGTGCTGCCTGACCCTTGCTCTCGCTTGTAGTTAAGCAAGAGCCAGCACCTCCTGCAGCATCCCTCAAACCTGCCCTGTCAGAAGAGGAGATGGAGAAGAAATCCAAGGCGATCATAGAGGAGTACCTGCATATCAATGACATGAAGGTGAGAGGAGGAAGCAGCCAGGCACAGCACCATATGTCCCCTGTATCACACGGTCTGCTTCTCTGGATGCTTGGGCCGGGTATTGGTGGTGCCTGGATGAAGAAGGACAGTGCTGATCCCCTCTTTTCCCTGCAGGAGGCCCTGCAGTGTGTGCAGGAGCTGAGCAGCCCCTCCTTGCTCTACATCTTCGTGCAGAATGGCATTGAGTCCACACTGGAGAGGAGCACCATCTCCCGCGAGCACATGGGGGTCTTGCTGTGCCAGCTGGTGAAGGCAGGCACACTCTCCAAAGAGCAGTACTACAAAGGGTGAGGGGCTGGGGCCACCTGGTCCCTAAACTGCCTCGACCAGGGCTTAGCATTGAGACCTCCTGAGATCCCTTGCCACTGAAGGCACGGGAACTACTGGATCCCAATGGCTCCACTCTGCTCTGCAGGCTGCGGGAGATCCTGGAGATTGCAGAAGACATGGAAATTGACATCCCACACATATGGCTGTACCTGGCTGAGCTCATCACCCCCATTCTGCAAGAGGAAGGCATCCCCATGGAGGAGCTGTTCAGGTTAGGCCTGTGCCCCTCTGCGGGACTGCTGTGGGATCCCAGGGGGACTCAGGGGGATCAGGTAGCTCAACCAGTTTTGTTGTGCCCCGCAGAGAAATAACAAAGCCTCTGGTGCCCATTGGGAAGGCCACCACGCTGCTGGTTGAGGTGCTGGGCTTGTTGTGCAAGAGCATGGTAAGTGCATGGGGATCACATAGGTACTGGCTGCTACCTTGGAGGACTGACAGCTTGCTCTGGACAATGCGGGGATTGAACTCCTCTGCCACTAGAAGAGGTGGCAAGGGACATCCTTCTCTGCTCTGGTGGTGCCTCACCTGTATTAGTATGTTCAGTTCTGGGGTCCCAGTGTAAGGACATGGAACTTCTCAAGCAGTGCCAGAGGAGGGCTGGAGCCACCTTCCATATGAGGACAGGCTGTGGAAGAGTTGGGGTTGTTCAGCGTGGAGAAGCAAGTTTCCAGGGAGACTTTATAGCAGCTTCTCAGTACTTAAAGGGAGCCTGCAGGAAAGACGGGGACAGATTTCTTAACCAAGGGCTTGTTGCAACAAGTCACAATGTTTTAAACTGAAAGAGAGTAGATTTAGATTAGAGACGAGGAAGAAATTGCTTGAGATGCTGGAACAGGTTGCCCAGAAAAGTTGCGGATGCTCACTCCATGGAAATGTTCAAGGCCAAGTTGGTTGGAGCTTGGAGCAACCTGATCTGGTGGAAGATGTCCCTGCCCATGGCAGGGGTTTTGGAACTAGATGATACTTAAGGTTCCTTCCAGCACAAACCATTCTGTGATTCTACGATTTCTTGCCATGCCTGGCTCATGGAGATGGCGTGGCCAAGCCACAATATTCCCCTCTCTGGAGATAGAAGGCATGTGGTCCTGATGCTGTCTGTCTGTCCTGCAGACCCAGAAGACTGTAGGCAAGCTCTGGCGGGATGGAGGTCTGAGCTGGAAGGAATTCCTGCCTGAAGACCAGGATGTCAACAAATTTGTCACAGAGCAGGTGGGAGCAAGATAGAGCCAAGCTGTTGAAGGGGGACTGGGGGGGAATTCTGCTGCCAGCAGCATGATGTTTCCCTATACTGCTTTTAATGGATTGTCTCTGTCTGCTTGCCCCAGAAATTGGACTACACGGTGGGGGACAGCTCAGACATGCTGAGCCACAAGGAGCTAACCTCAGAGGAGCTGTGCAATCAAATGGATAAACTGTTGAAGGAGAACCCAAACAACCAAAGAATACACGACTGGATTGAGGTGAGCATGTGGGCACAGCATCTGCAGGCCCACAAACTCCTCAGTGCCCTCTCCACCTCACAACCCCTCAACCTTCCCTTCTTTAGGCCAACCTGAGTGAGCAGCAGGTCTCATCCAACACGTTTATCAGGGCCCTGATGACATCTGTGTGCCACTCAGCGATCATCTGTGAGTACCAGGGTGAGGTGGGAAGGGGTCCCCCAGCCCATGGTGCCTCCCCTCTTACATCCCATCTCCCACAGTTGAGAACCCCTACCGCGTGGATGCCATGGTCATCCACAACCAAGCCAAGCTGCTGCAGAAGTACCTGCGGGATGAACAGAAGGAGCTCCAAGCACTCTATGCCCTGCAAGCATTGGTGGTGAAATTGGATCAGCCTCCCAGTGAGTGTTGTGGGATGGGTGGGCTGAAGAGGGTGTGGCAAGTGCATCCCCACCTGAGCCAGGGTGGCTGGTGGCTGGGGAATAGCAGGGTACCCCTTTGTTCCCCCCTACCTAGATGTGCTGCGAATGTTCTTTGATGCCCTTTATGATGAGGACGTCATCAAGGAGGAGGCTTTCTACAAGTGGGAGTCCAGCAAGGACCCATCTGAGCAGCAAGGCAAAGGGGTGGCTCTCAAATCAGTGACAGCCTTTTTCACCTGGCTTCGGGAAGCAGAGGATGAGTCCGACAACAATTGAGCAACTGTGAGGAGAAGAAAATGGGGCACTCCGGGGAGCGACTCCATCCTTTCCCACCCCTGGCCCCCCGGACTTACTGATGCCAGGGCCGAGGGACTTGCTGTGCCCCTCACAGGCCTCCTTCTCTTTTTGGTTCTCCTCTCCCTCTTTTCTCTGTCCCAGTTCTGTTTGAGGCCTGTACTAGTTTGTCACGATGATAATAAATGGATGCTGACAGAGACGGCTGTTGCCGTCCTCTCCTCCCTCCCAGCAAAGGCACACCAGGTCTCCAGGAGTGGGTCAGAGCACCCCCAGACTCATGTCATGAGGAGAGGGGACAGGATGGGGATGTATCTCCCCTCTTTTCCCCCCTCTTCTTCCTCCTCCCCACTTCATGCTGAAATACAGAGAGATTATATATATATAAACTTATTAAATTTGGTTTGGGGACAGGAGCGTGATTTCTTCTCTACCCTGTCCTCTCTATTCTTCCATCACTGCCTGAACACCCCTTTCCCCCCCCC
>VWZE01004229.1:78193-109650 GCA_013396675.1 Eubucco bourcierii
TTTTTTTTTTTTCTTTTTTTTTTTTTTTCTTTATGGAGTATTTAATTGAAGATTTAAAGGCATCTTTTCACCTTAAAAACTGGAAATAAAAGAACATTGCTAAATAATGCCCTGTGTGCCGCTGTTGCCACCCACCCTGTGTGTCCAGTCTGTGTGTGTGTCCCCCGTCGCCATCCTGTCTTATAGGCCTGGGCTGGTGTGGGCGTACTGTCAAGCTGGAGCCCAGGCAGGTGCCAACCTGCCCGGATACCACAAGGCATATGGTAGGCGCTCCCTACCCTGGGGCTGGGAAGAGGGTTGAATGTACTCACTTTGAGCTGCCCCCGGCCCTGCTTGGGGGTCTCTGGCAGGTTGTCTCAGAGGCTGGACCTCATCAGGGGGGCCTGATCTTTGTGTTGGTCTGCCTTGTGCTGAGTCACCCTGGCCATGGCCCAGGATACAAAATAATTAACTGGAGACTGTTCCCTCCCTAGATTAGAGGCTGATCTGTCTGAGCTGCAGCCCTGGCAGCACTAATACTGGGAAGTGGTTGGCAGGGAAGGGCCAGCAGGGCCTCTATGTTTGTGTGGGGTACGGGCCAGGAGCTTTCCCCCACCCCCGCCTGGGACTGAATGAGTAAAGAGGGAGGCCCTTGGGCTGCTCTGGTGCTCTGCTTGCCAAGGAGTGGGGTGGCACCCTGACTCTGCCCTCCTGTGCTCCTTTGTGCCGGGGAAGAGGTGCTGCAGCATTAATTGCCATCATTAGGTTTCAGAAAGAACATATTTTTTTGGCTGCGAGTTAACCCAGCAGCCTGGCATCGCTGCTGGCCTGTATCTCCTGCAGCGGAGGTCGCTGTGGTGCTGTGAAATGTGATGTCCTGAAGCCTGCACCCACCTGCCCCAAGCCCAGGCACAGCGAGGCAGGACCCCCACCCCTCCCTCGGCGGCTATGTGCCCCCTTCCGCACCACCAGTCCCTCGCTGCAGGGCGGGATGCACCCATTTCGTGGGCCAGTGCTGGGGCTGCCACGTTGATGATGGTCCCCTGTCTCGCCCGGGGCGCGCAGATTGGGGGGGCCCCGGCCGGGCTGGGCGGCGCTGTCCGCGGTGCTGGCACGGCGCTCTCCGCGTTGACCGGCCTTCCTCCCCTCCTCCTCCTCCTCCTCCTCCTCTTCCTCCATCCTTCCTCTCTCCCCCCCCTTCCTCCATCCCCCTCTTCCTCTTCCTTCAGCCCCCCTCTTCCTTCGTTCTCCCCAGCTGCCTTCATTCCCCTTTTCTCTCCTTCCCTCCAGCCTCCCCTTTCTACCTCCCTCATTCTTCATTCCCCTTGTCCTTCTCTTCTCCAGCCTTCCTCCTTCTCCTCCTCCCTCCGTCTCCCCATCTTCGTCCTCTCCCTCCCCATCTCCCTCCCTCCTCCCGCCTTCCCCTCTCCCTCCTCTTCCTCCCTCAGCAGTGACGTCTCTGGACGTGCTGGTCTCCGGCCCGACGCAGGCACCGCTCGGGGCTCCAGTATCGCGGCCCGACCCGGTAACAGCCTCCGGTGGGGTGCGGGCGCTGCCTGGGGCCGCCCATGCGGTCGGGGGGCGATGCGGGCTGCGCGGAGCCGGCGGTAGTGCCCGCACCGGGACCCCCCGGGGAGCATGGGCTGCATCGGCTCCAAAACCACCATCGGTGGGTGAGCGGCACCGGGATGGGGCCGGGGAAATGCGGTCTTGGGGTCCATGGAGGGTTTTAGGCTGGGGGGCGGTAGGGGCTTTTGGGAATGGGGGACAAAGGGGGAGATGTGGGGGCTGTGGTAAGGCTGCTGGGGGAGGACAAGAGTGGTGCAATTAAGGTGCTGGGGACTTTGAGGGCTGTGAAACAGGGGAAGATGGGGGCTGCTGTGGGGGAGCTGTGGAGGTCTTGGGGCTGGATGTATGGAGATGTTTATTGAAGCTATGGGGGTTGGGGGATATGGGGAAGTATGGAGATAGAAAGGGGAGCACAGAGGATTAGGGTGCCTAAAGATAGTAGAGGGGAATACAAAGAGCTTCAGGGGCTGTGGAGGCTCAGGCACACATAGAGGAATGGGGGCTATAGGCAGGGGGGGGTTTGGGGTTTGTGGGTGCTATGCTGGGGCAACTGCATGGCCCAAGAGGTGTGGGGAGATAGGGGAGGTGAAGATGTGCAGGGGGTGGGAGAGGCTGGAGGTGCAGCCTTAAAGGAGTGGATGGGTGGTGCAGGGGATTGGGAAGGCTGTGTGGGACTGGGGTGCTGGTCAGAGAGGTGTGGGAGTGTGTGGGGATGCTGTGAAAGGGAACAGAGGTGCTTGAGGGGCTGTTGGAGAAGCTATGTAGGCTTGTGGGAGGGTGTTGCAGGGTGTAGAGTGCCAAGTGGATGCTGTGGGGGTGCCGCATATGTCTTGAGGGTGCTGCAGGAGGGATAAGGATGATGGGGGCTGCAGCCGTGGTCCAGGGGGGTTTTGGTGGGGACTGGGGCTGGTGATGGCTTGGGCAGTGCTGGGGGTGGTGCAGGCATGCTGGGGGTGCTCTAGGGGTGTTGTTGACACAGGAGCGGGAGTGTCAATACCAGGACATCACCATGGAGTACCCCTGTCCACAGCCAGGGGTGATGCTATTAGCACTTTCTTGAGGAACCAGAGGATACCCCCAGAAAGAGGTTTGGGGAAGCACTAATTTTTTCTGCTGTATCCCACTTCACCATGTCAGATGTGCCCACCTTGGTGCATGGGGAATAAGGGTTCTTGGGGATATCCCTGCCCTGGCACATCAGGGGATGGCATGGTGTGGGAGCTGCAGTGAAGGGGACCCTCACTGGCCAAAGTACTTAGGGGGGTCAGAGTCCAGGGGGCTGGGGAGTCATTTATTTGGAGTGCCAGTGCTAGCAGGTCAGCCTGTTGGGGTGGAGGATGGGTACTAGTGCTTTTATTGCCCCTACCCTTTTTTACTTTTTTTCTTCCTTCCCCAGAGATGGGAATTGGGGAGGGGGATTTTGGTGATGGTAAAGGAGTGCCAGCCCCCCCAGAGCATGGCCCAGTGCCATATACATGCACACAATGCCTGTCCTAGTCTGCTCTCTACTAGCCTAGTCCGTCTGCCCCCACCACTCTCAAAATAGCTACCAAGCTGGGATGGGCACCCGGTCCCTGGTGCCAGGCTGGGGCCCAGCGTTACTGCTGACACAGGTGGAAGAGTTGCCCAGGCGTGAGTCACCCATGCAGCAGCACCCGGCCGCTCCAGAGTGTCCCCATAATGAGTTGTGTCTAGTCTCAGATCGGGCAAGAAGCTACTAGCCTAGGGTGGGAGAGGCTGAAGTGGTTGCCAGGGGGATGAGGGTGCTGACACCTCCCAGTCTCTTCCCACAGTGGCTGTGGACACGACTCTGTGCGTGGAGTGGAAGGAGGTGAAAGCTCTGTCACCGCTGACTGCTGCCCGCCCGCTGCCCCGCTTGGTGCGCCAGGCCTCCTTCGACAGCCAGGACTTCCTCCAGGTACCACTGTGCCCAGCTGTGCCCATGTGCCCATATTCCGTGGTGGGGCACCGGTCCTGGCTGGGGATGTGTGGGGTTCTGCTGCCCGCCTGGTCCTGCCAGCTCGCAGCCGGCTCTGGGGTTGCTCTGACGTCAACCATGAGCAGGGCTGTATCCTGGGAGAAATCAGTCCACGGTGCCTTGTTGCTATGGCAATGCAATTTGTTGCGCGCCTCCAAATCCCACATCACTTCCCCCATGGCCGTGGGCCTGGTGCAGCTCGGATGGGCAGTGGGGACATGCAGCAAGGTGTTATGGCATAACGTGTTCTGCTAGGGAGCCCAGATGTGGTGGCCTTCTGTGCACCTGTGTGGGGGACGATACACTTGGTGGGACTAACTAGCACAGGGTATACACGCAGGTCCAGATGTGCATGTGTGCGTGCACGTGTGCGTGCAGAGCACGTACCACAAGCATGCGTGTGTGCAGAAAGATCCTGTGTCTGCACAGTGAGGAAGACCCTTCCTGCAACAACATATGTGCGTGTACAGTGGGTGCACGCCTGTGTGTGTGTGAGAGCCCCACTGTGTGTGTGCTGGTGGCTAGGTGAGCAGGTGTGTGCGTGCTGAGTGGGTCTGTGTGTGAGAGTGCAGCTGTGAGCAGGCTCAGCGTGTCTGCAGCAGCAGCAAGCACATGGGCATGGGTGTGTGTCTGCCCAGCGCCCCACATGGAGTGACCATGACCATCTTTTTGAGCACGTGTGTCTGTAACATGTGAGTGTGCACAAACACCCTAAGACCCCTCCCTGTGGCACGGGGTTGGGGGGGTGGCAGGGGATAGACAGGGTGGCTTGGAGGCCGTGATGCCTCTGCCTGCTCCTGCAGGTCAATGTTGAGGACACCGTCGAGATGCTGCCCAAATCGCGGCGCGCGCTGACCATCCAGGAGATTGCTGCCCTGGCCCGCTCCTCGCTGCACGGTAACTGCTTGTCTAGCCCAGGGCATGTGGATGCCTAGCAGGGAAGTGGGGGGGTTCTCCTCTGGGTGAGGGCACATTCTGGGGAGGGCACTCTGGGGTTTGGGAGGCTCAAGATGTTCCTGGGAGTCCCTGGTGGCACCCAAGAGGAGGGCATGGGAGTGTGTGTGGGTGGGGGTGTGTGGGCTCTGTGGAGGGGTCTGAGGCTGCCCTGGGGGTGCTGATGGTGGGGGTGCATTTTGCAGGCATCTCACAGGTGGTGAAGGAGCATGTGACAAAGCCAACAGCCATGGCACAGGGCCGGGTTGCCCATCTCATCGAGTGGAAGGGCTGGTGCAAACCAGTGGAGTCGCCCACTGCCCTGGAGAGCGCCTTCAGCTCCTACTGCCACCTGAGCGAGGGAGAGCAGGAGGCACGCTTCGCTGCTGGTGGGCACTGTGTGGTGCATGGCTGGCAGGCACACTCCTCCACTTGGGCTGAGGGCAGGGGTGGCAGAGAGGGTTGTTTTCATTCAGCCTTCTGTCCATGCATGCATGCTACAGCACTGTGGGTACAGAGGTGCTGGAGCAGGGGAGTTCTGGGGACACTTTTCAGTGTGCTAGTGACCCATGCCTGTCCCATGCCAGGAGTGGCGGAGCAGTTTGCCATCGCCGAGGCCAAACTGAGAGCCTGGTCCTCAGTGGATGGGGACGATTCAAATGATGAGTCTTACGATGAGGACTTCATGCCCTCCACGGAGAGCTCCCAGCCCACTGGTGAGTGCCACAGGGATTGGGCACCCGCCAGGTGGGCAAGTTGTCCTGATGTCAGAGTCCTGCTGCTGGTGCCAAGGGTTGAAGGGGCAGGCTGCCTGATGCCTGACCACCCCTTTATGGAACAGTGCGGCTGCCTGATACTATGGCAAGCAATGCCTGTGCCAGAGATGGCAAAGTGCTTCAGTGTGGTACTTTCTCTGATGCCAGAGTGTATTTTACTTTTCCTTTGATGATTGGCAGTGTCACACATGCATCAGCCTGGGCAACGTGAGCACAGTGCTGCTCCCATCCCACTGCTCTCAACCTGGGGCATACAGGGTGAGGGGCAGCTGGCAGGCACCGATGCCATCAGCCCTGGACTGACACCAGGCATCCCATTTTCCTGCAGAGCTGCCCAGCACGGTGCCTGCCAGCGTACTGCTGCGAGACCTGCTGCAGGGCCACCTGTGCCAGCTGGGTGTGCGACATGGTTCCTGTGAACCCGAAAGTGACTCCTCACACACCCTCTCCCCTGAGACCCTGTGCTCCAGCCTCTGCAGCCTGGAGATGGTGTCCCCCTCTGAACTCACTGCCAAACTGCTGGGCTCCCTTGGGGGTGAGGACCTGCTGCTGCCCAAGTTGCCCCCCCCGGCCAACCAAAGTGCCTTGCGGGGCCTGGCACGGCTCCGGTGCCAGGACTCCCTCTACTCCGTGTCCTACGCTGAAGCCTGCCTCTCACCTGCTGAGGACGAGGTGGTGTTGAGCAAGGACTTCCCGCTCCGAAGGAAAGTCTCTGACGTCGCATCCTCTGGGGTGGCATCGCTGGAGGAAGAGGAGGAGGCTGAAGAGCCCTGATGCTTCACTGGGGTGCCCTGCATCTCCTGACGGGGGTCCAGCCCTGCCACTGCTGCCCTCTGGCTGGACTCCCCGCTGGGCAAGGGATGGGTTCTGCCGCTGCTCCCCCTCATTATCTGGGCACGGGGCGGGGTTTGGGGGTCCACTACAGCCCACCCCAGCCAGTATGCCCCCACCGTGCTAAAGCCCCGCTTGGCCACATTGTTGCCCTCCTGGATTTTTGCATGAAGCGGGGAAGTGGTGTAGGGAAGGGCTTGAGGGGATCCGACCCCCACCCTGATGCCCAGATGTGCCCCCTAAAATCTATGAGACTGAATCAGTGGGACTGGTTTTTCGCATGTTCCCCCCTCAAACTGCCCTGGGCTCCCCTTCTGGGCATGGGTGTCTCCCCGCCATTGGCATGGCTAAACCTCTCTGAGNTGAACTGCTGCCTCAGGGCACGGGGCAGTTGAGGGTGCCAGGGGTTCTGGGGTGGGGGGCTGTGGATGTGCTATGGTGCCAGGACTTTCTATACTTTTGTACTCACGTGTGGGGCTGGCACAGGGGGACTGTGGGGTTGGATAGGGGCCATGTGGGCACAAGCCCCCAGACTGGGGACTTTGGGCCACCAGCAACAACAGTCCCAAGCCAGCCCTGTGGCAGGGGACTCAGTCCAACCAGGGTCCCCCAAGTCTGCCGTTGGGCAACACGGGGTGGAGAGAGGGGGGAGGTGGCAGAACTGACGCCCCTGTCCCTGAGTCACTCACCCCTAGCAGGGAACCAAGTGCCTACATGAAGGGCGACCAGCCCCCCCCATCCTGGCTGGGGGTAGCACCCTGGCTCAGGGGCTCCCTAGGGCTGTGCCAGAGTTCTGGGCACATCGTTTGTGGGAGGAATGCCAGTTTTTGCCAACGCTTGTGTCCCCCCTTCCTGCATGGCATATGTTCTCTTAGGGCTACTCTCCAGCTGCATGCTGCTCCTTGCCCAGCCTAGTCATAGCCTGCCAACCCCACACCTCAAGGCTCCCCAGCACCCACTCAGCCCCTGCTCCTGCACCTCTCCAGTATCCCATGTCAACCTCCACTGAGTACAGCACCCATTCCCCCTCCCTGTTGTGGGGTGCCTGGTGTGGGACTGATTCCCACCTCTCTGCATGGCCAAGCTGTGAGGCGATTCAGGGGGCACCAGGCCTCATACCACCCGGATAGGCTCCCAGTCACTCACCAACATCCCCTTTCTGGGGACACTGGATACTCCCCACGGCGCTGGGACGGACTGGGAAATAGGAGGTGCCCGCGGATGGGTGGGGGGAGCTTTGCTCTGTGTGTGTGTGTGAGAGAGAGAGAGAGAGAGAGAGCACACCCGGGAGCAGATATGCATGTGCACGAGTATGCCTGGGCTCCTCCATCCTGCTGCAGTGGTACCTGTGGGGTACCCCTGGGGTGCCCACAACCCTGGCACCCCTCCTGCTCCATCCTGTCAGGTATTCAATAAAGTCCATTGTGTGAGCACTGTGCCAGCCCCCTCTTCTTGCAGGTGGGGGCACCACCTCCTCCTCTGAGGGCTGAAGTGGGTGACATGCCCCCTTTCATGGCCCCACAGGGTGACAGTGACACTTCAGCCCTTATCTTGCATTCCTGGGGCCGGGGTGCCTTATTATGGGCATTGTGGTAGCAGTGGTGACAGGCGTCCGGCCCTCTCCCCACAGCTGAGGCTTTGGGGAGTGCAGGCAGCAGGCACCATGGCCTCGCTTGGCTCAGCCTCCACCTACCTTGCCTACAGCCAAGGGCACGGCGATCCCTGCTTCGAGGGTGACCTGCGGCATGGGCCCTTCGGGGCACGGGTGCACGAAGCCTTTGGGTACCCAGGTACTGGGGATTGGAGGAGGGGGGGGGTCTGTGCTGCCTCAGAGGGTGTTCCCCCAAGGGTTATCCAGCTGGCCTGTTCCTGGGTGCAGCATGGCACCCTCCAGCACAGAGTAGAGGGGCTGAGAGGGGAGTCTCAACTATTCCTGAGATGCCCCTTGGCTTTCTGTACTGTCCTCCACCCCTGCCCTCTCCCATTGTCCCCACCTTCCCCAGGTCCACTGTGTCTCCAACCCTTCTTAGCCTCCTGGTGTCCACAGACCCCTGCATGTTCTTTCCCGCCTCCCCAAACCTTCCTAGATGCTGTTATGGCCTCAACATTCCCTGTGCCCCAGATCCTTTACTGTCTCCTGTTAGCCTGCCACTTCCCTTGTATACCCCCAGAACCTCCCGGTAATCCCAGTGTTCACCCCAGCCCACTCCCCATAGACTTTCCTGGTTGTCCCCTGTGTCTCCAGCCTCCTGCTCCATTTCTCTGCTGTTCCCAAATCATCCAGTGCTCCCAGACATTCCAGTGCCTCTTGCTACCCCTATAACCCCACCTCAGACCACTCAGTACCTGCCATATCCCTAGGGTCCCCAGTTGTCCTTGCAATCCCCCACTGCCACTGCTGCCCTCCCTAGCATGACCAATCTTTCCCACACCCCCTTCAGTGCCCTAGCTCCTGGGTACCATGCCCCTGTGTTCATCATCCCCCCAAATGCTTGCAGGGTCCCCAGGTGCTATGTACCCCTGCAGCCTGGGCACCTGGGTGCGTGTCCAGGGTGACACCTACCAGGTGGTAGCTGACGTCGGCCAGTTTGAGCCCCCTGACATCGTGGTGACCATCTCCAACTGCCATGTCGCCATCCAGGCTGAGAAGGTGAGGGCCCCTCGGGAGGCAGAATGCCCCACCCCAGATAGCACAGGGTAATAGAAGTCCGGCCCCACAATAGCTGGGAATGGCCCCCGATGGCACTAGGATTAATGGGAGCTGTCCTTACTGAGAATTGGATAATTGGGCACTCCTGTCCCGTTGTGGTGTCAAGCAATGGGGAACAGTCACAGCTGGCATGGAAGTAACTGAAAATTATCCCGCTCTGCAAGACTGAGGTAACTGTAAGCTGCTCCCTGCTGGCAGCCTGAGAATGGCCTTTGAGTCACTGCCCTGTTGGTTTCCCTTGCTGGAGATGTGGGGACTGGGAGCTGCCCCATCACTAACACCGGGGTAACAGAGTGTGCTGCCTCCCGATAGGTGGCTGAGGATGGCACCATCTGTGACACCTTCACCCACAAATGCCAGCTGCCTGAGGACACAGATCCGCTGTCGGTGAGCTGTGCCCTCACTGAGGCTGGCACACTGGTGATCACTGCCCGGCGGCGTACTGGTGCCCGCCCTGGCGAGCCCCCGCAGCTGCTGTACCGCAGTGAGGCCACCCTGTGAGCTGGCACTGGGTAAAGAAAGGCTTCTTGCCTCAAGTGGTGCCAGCCTTGGCATTGTGTGGAGGCTTGGCTGGTGCCCGATGGCTGTGCCCTCTCCCCACCTCCATTGCCTGCTCTGTTTATAAAGTCCTTTTATTAAATTAATATAAAAATCTCTGTATTTACATGGAGAGGGGTGTGAAAAGCAGAGGCAGAAGGACCTCCCCACTTCCCAGCCATAAGGTGCTGACGGGGGGGACATGTCTTCACACCACCCTGAGCAGGGACACTGCGGCGCCTGTGGGCAGCAGGGTGAGGGTGGTGGCTGTGCTAGAGGACATTAGGGGCTGAGGTGGGAAGAGGTAGAGAAGTGGGAAACTCCCACTGACAGGGAGGTGGGGAGCATGGGCAGGCTGAGGGACACCTGGCCAGCCCGTGGCAGAGGGAAGGGGCAGAGGCACTGGATTGAGAGTTCCCACCCTTATGCCAAGCCCGATATGAGTGGACGCAGACTGCGTGTCCTCTGGCACCTGCCAAGGGTCACTGCAGCACCTGGGGACACGATGGGGGACACCCTGTTTCTCTAGCCCTTGGGGGTGTTGTCATCTTCATCACCCCTGGGACCGGCCTCACGGGGCATGGAGTGGTGCTGGTGGCGGTCCCAGAGCTGGCGCAGGGCCGTGGTGTCAGGCTCACTGGTGCTGGCGGTGCTGTCTCGGAAGCTGGCGAGCGGTGGGCGTACCTTCACCCCCTTGGCCGTCAGCGAGCCTTCAATGGCCTTGCGCAGCTGCAGGAACCCCACACCCATGAGCTGGTGGCTCTGGGGGCTTTGGGCCCTCCAACCTCACTGCCCCATCCTACCTCCTTGAGGGACACCATGCCCACCAGGCGCCCGATGCTGGTGACATATGCGTGGTCCAGGCCCAACAGCGAGAAGATAGTGTGGGTCTACAGGAAGAAAGGGCTAAGTTGGAGGCCTGGCAGTGAAACTGGGCGGAGGTCTGAAGGGGCATGGTCTCACCTTGTGCAGTGAGGTGTGTTCCACAAGCTGAAAGGGTGCAGGGTCAATCTTGGCACTGCTGAAGTCTACCAGCTGGTCCAGCTGCTGTTCCTCCCACTCCAGGATCTGATGGGGGGGTGTCATGGGGCAGAGTCAGGGGCTGTGTAACCCCCACGGTGCCTGAAAACCACCACCCCTACACCTAGTGTGATGGGTACATTAAGGTCATCCATCAGCCCTGCCCCCACCTTGCATCTCAGCACCCCATTGGAATTTCTCAGGTCACAATGGGCAGGAGAGACCTCCCTGGCCCTGCCCAACCCTCACCTGTGCTGGGGTCATCCTGTCACCTGGATCCATCTCCTCCTGCAAAAGATGTGTGAGCATGGGCAGGCAGGCTGGCAGCAGACAGGGGCAGGGAGTGTGCAGGGTGCGCTGAGGTGCAGGCAGCAGTGCCTGGGCAGGGCAAAGGCAGCACATGCAGTCAGGGTGCAGGCAGCTTGTGGGTAGAGCACCAGTCAGGTAACAAGATCGGTTGAGAGGACATGGGCCACACCATGATTGGCCAAGATGGGACAAGCCCAGGTTGTGACTGCTGGATGGAATGCAGCTTGTGCTGTGATTGGTTGAGCAAAGTGGGGCAAATCCCATGACTGCGACTGGCCAAGACCTTCCAGGTCACACTATGATTGGGTAGGAAGGATTGAAATTGGGAGAATGCACACTCTGATTGGCTGAGCAGAATCAGGAAGTCTGAGATTGGACACACAGACATAGGTCGGATGTGATTGGCCAAGCAGAATCTTTCCAGGCCCCTGATTGGTTCAGAGTATCCATGCTGGGCTCCAATTGGCTAAGAGGAGCTGTGCCCAGCCTGTGATTGGCTGCAGCTTACCACGATGGAAATGCGGACGTGTTTGGCCTTGCGATAGGCCATGCCCTGGGCCTGGCACCACATGAGGAGAGACATCGATGTTAGCACGTGGCAGTGAGTGATGCCATGGGCAGGGCAGGGGAAGGGAAGGGACAGGCAAGGATTAGAAGAGATGGGCAAGCATAGTTGAGCAGGGATGGAAAGGGATGGGATAAAAATGAGCACAGGTAGGTGGGCTGGGGCAGGGATGAGAAAGAATGGAAAGGGATAGGTAGGGATGCAAAAAGGTGAGCAGGAGTGGTCAGGAGTGTGGAGGGATGAAAAGGGGTGGGAGGGATGAAAAAGGATGTCAGAGTGGGCCAGGTAAGGATAGGCAGGGCTAGGTAGGGCCAGGCACTCACCTCGGTGGGTTCTGTGGTGGTGTTGGCACAGAAGAGGTTCTTGAGGGCAATGCCAGTGTGGTCAGTGGTGCCAGCTGCAGACGGGGAGGAGGTGTCAGCAGAAGGGCACAAGTGGGGTTGGAGAGACTGGGTGCATACTCACCTTGGAGGCTCTCAACTGGGCTGCTGGGCACCCGCTTCAGTGCTGGCTTCAGGGGCTTGCGGGGAGTAACACGGGTAGGGCCACCCGAGGAGGTCTCTGTGCTGATCTGCAGTGGGGGATGGGGTGGTAGCGGGCACTGTGGCCAGGCATCCCCCAAGGCAGCCATCTCACTCACCTGGAAGTGAATGCTGGCATCGGAAAGCCGGTGTCCATCCTCAGCCAGTACCTTCTGCCGCAGGGCCAGAAGCCGGCGCTGGGGGCTGAGCTGCTGACTGAGCAGAGCCCCTACCTGCGCCCGCTCGATGGAACCCAGCAGGATCATGGACTCTGCCGGCGGCAGTGAGGTGCATTGGCTCTCGATACCCCTTTCTCCATCCCACCCTTGATATCCTGGCACAGCCACAACCGGGCCGGGCATCGTCAGAGCCCCCTGCCCACATCTCACCAGCAGACTCCACCAGGGGCAGGCTTTTCATTTTGGTGCTCTGCAGCACATGCTGCAGGTCCCGGTACTTGCAGTTGAGGGTGATGTAGTGGATGTCTCGCAACATGATGTCCTCCACCCTCACGTTGTATTTCCTGCCCCGGGAGGGAAATGGCAATGCTATCCCCTCACCTTGTGTGTGGTTGGAGACTTGGGGATAGAGCAGGGGACGCACACTCACTCGTGGTGCCCCCAGCCCAGCTCAGGGAGGTAGGGCAGCTTTTTGATACGGATGATGCTGTCATAGAGCGACGGCTGGAGGCTCTGGGCCACGGCGTTGGCCAAGATGACAGCGATCATGACGGGCAGGATGTGTGAGATCTGCCCTGTCAGCTCGAAGACGATAACGGCTGTGGACACTGTGTGGGTGACGGCTCCCGACAGGGCAGCTGCCCCTGGGCCCATCCAAGGAAAATATGCAGGCGTCTGTCAGGTGCTACTCAGCAGACTGGGTCCCCACCCTTAGGGCATCCACTACACCCAGAACCCTTGGGATCTCCTGGGGACATCCCCATTGGTGGTGTCACCTCAAGTTCCTGATGGCGCCACCTCGGCCCTGAGGAATCTGTCAGCACCAAGTGATGCCCACTACAGTGTGCCCATGCTGGCTCAGTGCTTACCCACCACGGCATAGCCACCTGGCACTATGCGGTACGTGTTGCTGTTGGTGTGGATGCCATCAGGGAACCAGGCTGCCATGCTTTCTCCAACCAGGCGCCCAAAAGCTGCCCCTGTCCACAGAGAAGGGCTGAGACTGGGCATGGGGTCTCTCCCAGAAGCTGACCCAGTCTTGCACCCTCTGCTCTACCCTGATACTGCCAGGGAAGGGGACAGCTGGGGATGTTCATGAGTGTCCCAGTGTGGGCTGGCAAGAAGCTCACTTCTCCCACCCTACGCAGGGTGCAGACTCTCACCAATGACAAAGACAGGCATGAAAGCTCCACAGGGCACTGGGATGGTGGTGGCCAGAGCTGACATCCAGAACTGTATGAGGGATACAGACACCTGTTAATTACCCCATCCCCATTCCTGCCCTGCCATTGCTGTGCCACATAGGTGGCTGCTGTGGAGCAGAACATGAGCACTCTACTCCCAGGGGGCACCATGCCAGAACTTCCTTGGTGGTGCCTGATGGCATCTGGCCAGGACCTCCCTGGTGGCACCTGAGGGCACCTGGCCAAGACCTCCCTGGTGGCACCTGCGGATACCCTGCCAGTACCTCCTGCTGGCACCTTGGTGGATCCCAGCCAAGATCTCTTTGCTAACATGTTGGCAGTACCAGCCAACACCTCGGTGGCCTCTGGAAGCAGCCAAACAATGCCTCTTGGTGCCACCTTGGTAGCAACCACCCAACACATGCCCAGTGGCATACAAGATCCCCTTCCCAGAATTGTCTGGTGGCATTCCAGGGCTAGCAGGGGCAGGAGATACTTACCTTCATGAGGATGAAGACGACCAGGGTGACAAAGATGTTGGAGCGAGGGTGACGCCAAGCTTCCAGAATGCCCAAATATTCAAACTCGTCACTGAGCCCCTGCTTGGCCCATGTCTGATTGTCGAACAGTGTCACCAGAGTGTCCTTCTGGGTGAGCTGGTGATGGACAGGAGTCAGGTGGAGCTAGTGGTGGTCCTGGGATGGGGACCATTGTGCCACTCCACAGTGCGTACCTGGCCAGCCATGAATTGTCCAAAACCGGGTGGGAAGGTCAGTGTGGAGATGAGCAGTGTCACCAGGGCGGGAAAGAGCAGACGCCTGGGGGTGACACAGGGCAGGGGGTGAGTGGTGAGCTCTGTCTCCACTGCCACAACGCTTGGAACCACTGGACACCTACTTCTTCATGAGGAAGCGATTGATGGTCTTCTGGCGGCGCATGAACTGCACAATCTTACGGTTGAGGTAGACGAAGAGTGCTCCCCCGAAACCACTTGCAATCCTGGGCAAGGCAAAAGGTGACCATACAAGTGTCCCACTTCCACCACTGCCACCACCAGCACTTCCACTTCACCCCTGGGGTCATGGGATGTGGATCGAGGGGGCTGCACTCACCCAATGACGGCAAAGGCGGGCAACTCCTGTAGGTCAAAGGGGAAATCGAGGCGGAAGCGAGTTTTGAACAGTGCAGTGATCGTCTCTGGGGGATGGCAGAAATCAGCAGGGCTGGGTAGGGGCATCCCCAGGCCTCCCACCCTGCCAGGAGTACCTTCATCCTTGTTCCAGACGGCGAGGACACGGAAGATGAAAGCACTGAAGGTGGCAGCGAAGAAGCCACGCCAGTAGTTGCGGACAGCGAAGAAGGTAGAGGTGACCTCAATGCTGAAGAGGACGCCTGGCACCAGGGGGAGAAGTGCACGAGGGAGGTGCCAAAACCCAGGTGGGCCCCTGGCACCTGGTATGCTTCTTGCCCCAAGCCCACCCTCATGCATGGCCTGCAGATTCTGGCCAGCCCCAAGGACAATCTGTGGGGCGGTTCAAGGGCTTCCCTGGCAAAGCACATGGCTGGTCTCCGGCTGGCCACAGCAGGCACGGCAGAGCAATGGTCAGCGGGAGCAAGAGGGTAGCACAGAAATGTGAGCAACAATGTAGTGTGTGGCACTGGGGTGGGATGCACACAGATGCATGGACAGGCAAATGGGGCAATGCTCTGGGCAGATGGGGCAGCACAGCAGGCAGAGGGCAAGGAAGGAGTTAGACACATCACCAACCTACGGGAAGGGCTCAGCTGGGCTGGAGCAAGGAGCTCCCTGGAGCGCAAGGCGACAGGGAAGAGGATGAGAGCAGATGTTATACCTCCAGGAGGATGGTGCCCACTCCCTCCTTCCTCCTTCCCTGTCAGCTGCCCTGTGGTCCTCCTGGCCTCACCAGGTAGACCCTGATGCCTGTGCAGGAGGTGTATGGAGGCTGGGGGGGCCCAAGGTGACCCTACCTCCAATTGGGGCGGCAAAGCAGCAACCGACACCAACAGCACAGGCAGCCGCCAACATTTCAATGTTCCTTGCCTCGTTCTGTGGACGAGTGGGGGGTGAGTGGGCACTGCCTCCTTCCCCCTAGACACTGCCAAACCTGCCAGGGGGCACAAGCAGAGCCCCTGCTGGGCCAGCCTGCCCTGCTCACCTCATAGATGCCTCCAAAGAGGGAGAGGAAGCGGCTGAGCAGGGCTGCGCACATGCTGGCAATGTGGACAAAGGGACCCTGGGGAGATAGTGGGGAGGTTGAGGATGGTGTCCTCCTTGGCCTTCTGCCTGTCCTGCCCCAGGCAATGCTCTCACCTCTTTGCCCAGGGGCATGCCACTGCCCAGGGCGCATGTCAGCCCAATGACCTTGGCCAAAAAGGTCTTGAAGGTGAGGTATTCCTTCAGCACAACACCCCTCAGGATGGTCTTCATCTCAGGTATTCCTGAACCTGACATCAAGAGGACAGTCTTGACCCAAGGCCATGGAGGAAATGCACTGAGGACCCCCTACCCCATAGTTCTGGGGAGAATCCTTGACTCTTCCACATCTCAATGTGACCCCAGAAACATGTCTGCCCACAGTACAGTCAGCTGGAAGAGTCCCACAGCCATGTAGGAACAGCTCAGCCCATACCCCTGGGGGGCACTCCAATTCAACAGCACCCGGGAGATCCCCTGAAGACCAGCCCTTAACCCTAGGGAGATCCCCTGAAGACCAGCCCTTAACCCTAGGGAGATCCCCTGAAGACCAGCCCTTAACCCTAGGGAGATCCCCAACCTTAATAGCCTAGAAGGCTGTCCACCCTCTGAAGACAAGACCACAGCCTCTGCAAGACCTTCAGGATCCCCAACCCCATAGCCCAGGAGGACATCCAGACAACTCCCAGCCCACAGCCACAGGTAGAGGATGTAGCCAGCCCCCCCACCCAGTGCCCTACCCACAGCCTGAGGGGCAAGGATCTGAGTGAAGCCAGCTGAGAAGGTGATGAGCACAGTGGGGTAGGTGACCCAAGCCAGGTACTGCAGCAGAACGTTGGTGTCCAGGCCCCCATACATCCATTTCTGGGCTGTGGGTAAAGCCAGCCAGGTGGGTCACAGATGGCAAAGCCCACGGCATGGCCCTGTGGCATGGTCAGCCCATGTTGGCATGCCATGGCCCTGGGAACCCATTGGTGCCCACTTACCTTGGAGACAGGTGGCAATGGCGAAGTCCATGGCCCAGCTGACCAGTGCCATGACCAGCCCCAGAAGGATGAGGAAGACCCAGTCCTCACCCACCTTGGAGATGAGGAACCGCTGGCACTGCAAGGCGCAGACTGCAGGCACAAGGGCAGGCTCAGTGCCAGGCACCCTGAGGATGGGCTGCTCTGGGGTGGTGGGGCCAGGCTGGCAGGGACACAAGTGCTCACAACCAGTCTCGCTGACCCAGCCCTGCGGGCACCATCCAGTGCAGGAGCACCATCACAGCCATGCCACAGCCACCAGTGGGCAGGGACGGTGGGCTCTGCCGCGCCAATGCTCACAAGGCACTGCTGGGTATGCACCTCCCTCCAGCACGGCCCTCCTGGCATGGCCCCAGGCAGAGGAGCTGGGGGCCCCAAGTCCCTGCGGCATGCCTGGCTATTTTGGGCCATTGTGTGCCTGCTGCCCGGCGGGCAGGTGGCATTGTCCTCGGCGCCGGTGTCCCATGACAGCCAGAGAAACCCTATCCGCCGCCACTGTAGCAGGGTGGGCAGCCTTGCCCAGACCGAGTGCAGCCGTGAGGCGGTGCCCACCAGCGTTCCCATTCCCCCGTGGCCCTTACCGCGGCAGGGGGCACAGCGGCCCTGAGTGTACTCCAGCAGTTCAGAGGGCCGGCGGGGCCGGGGGGAGTCCCCTTCTCCATGTCGCTGCTGCAGCCGCAGCCGAGCTGCCTCATCCTTGGCGAAGGTGCCCAAGTCCTGTGTGTAGCGTCCATACATCTGGGGGAGAAGGAGACGGTAGGGGTATCATGGGAGGTTGGCACGCCAGCTCCCGTGCTCGAGTGGGGAAACTGAGGCAGGGGAGCAGTGGGCATGCTGGTATGGCGTCCCAGCACTGGGCTGTGCCAAGTTCCCCCAGGGGAAGAGGACCAGATGCCTCTGGGGATTCCTGGCTGCCATCCAGGACATGGGAAGGGGCTGGGCAGAGAAGGTGCATGGGCATCATTGCCAATTGTTTCACCCGATACCCCTGCACAGGCAGCTGGTACCGCTTGGTACCAGTCACCGGCCCTGCCCAGGTGCTCCAGGCACCGTGTTGGGCTGGTGAAAGGTGAGGAAGGAATTCCAGTGTTGAGCACATAGCCAGCCTGGCCAGCAAATTCTCTGAGGGCTGGTATCGGGCTTGTGCTGGTGCTCTGCAGGCATCTCCCTTAAGCATCACTAAAAGAAGGGCTGGGGTGACCCACAGGAGGCAGCTTTGGCAGGTCACAAGTGACATGAGCTGGACAGTCTCTGACAGCAGCAGGGAGGCAAAAGGACAGTGAGGGTCAGGACATATCCCCAGACCAGGGGAGAGGGAGTCATAGCATCAGGCACAGCATAGTCCCTGAGCTGTGAGGAGGAAATTTGGGGAGCAAGTTGCAGAGTGGCTTTGTGCCCACATAGGAGGTATCTCTTCCTCCTCGAGTAGGAGGAGGCCTGTCCAACTGTGGCACGTGGCCTGGCCTGGGTCGGGAGGGGGTGGCCCTGGCAGTGCCCCTAGTGCTGGCCAGGAGCTCTTTGTGCCCGTCCTCCCCACCAAGCTGGGGGCATTTGTCCCATGCTGGCGGGCACTGCCAAGGACTTGGTTGCTTGGTTTCCGCCTCACTCCCCCCGGCACGACCTGAATGCCAAGTGCCAGGGGTTGGCTCAGCACAAAGGGAGGCTTCAGGGCTGTGGGGGCCCTGCCAGGCTCCCACGTCGGTGCGACGTGAGTCCCATGCCAATGGAGTGCCCACCCGCCATGCCATGCCAGTTCAGCACGTGGCTGGGGTACAGTCGCCCTCCTCAGCACAGCCTGTGCTTATGCTTGATGGAGGGGCAACACCATGGGTGGGCACCATGCATGGCACGTGGGCAGCCCAGCCCTGGCTACTGGCAGAGGCATCAACCCTTGATGCCTGGAACCTGTATGCACCCCTCAGCCTGGTGGTATGGGGGTGGTCTGAAGGTGCATTTCACATGGGGCATCACTCCTGCCCAGGTCCCTTTGGCAGGGATCGGAAAGCAGCCAGAGCGGCGCCAAGTGGATTCTCCACTGTCTAATAACCAGGTTGTGCTCAGCAGCAGGAGGAAGGGTGGGGAAGCAGGCAGGGAGTGGGGGGCACATTAATTTCCATTGCTGATGCCTCTCCTGGCAGGAATTTCCCTCCAGACTCCTGCTCAGCATGGGCTCAGAAACCCCTTGCCCTACGGAAGTGTGCTGGGGGACAGGAAGGGAGCTGACACATCCACCTCGGCTGGCCAAATCTGGCATCTGCCAGAGGAGGACCCTGGCCCCGCATGGGTCCCTGAGTTCAAAGGCTCCCTTCGGGTGAAGCTTGTTTCCTCTGGAAGACAAATAGGGCTGGCATCCCAAGGAGTGCTGGCCCCCTGCCAAGTGCCCTCCTCCCCCGGCCTTGCTGCTGCTCCGTGGCCAGCCCGGGCTGGGATCGGAGCACCCTCAGGTTGGAAGTTCCCTGAAGCAGCTTCATGCCCAACTCATGGGGCTGTGCCAGGGGCTGCCACGCTGACCCCTGTTTGTTGGGGCACTCAGTGGGATGTCCAGCTTCAGAAGGTCTCGCTGCTTTCAGTGGTGGGGGTGGGGTGGGATTTTGTTCCCCTTCCCTTTGTTTTCAGCCAACCCCACCTGCAACAACAGGGACGTTAAGTGAAGCAACTGTGTCAGCCCGCTGCCACCTGCCACCCAGTGCTACGCTGTGTCACCACTCTGCCTCGTGCCATGGCCTTGTAGGCAGGACATGGGACCCCAGGGGTGCCCCATGATGGGCAGTCAGTGTGTCTGCAGCTCTGGTATGGCTGTGAGGACACAGTGAAGGCCAGTGGTGGGCTTTCCCCTTCCTCCACCTCCTCCTCCACCTCCTCCTCCTTCTCCTCTCCTCCGCCTCCCGCTCGGGTTATTTTTCCACAAAGGCCTTTTGAAACACAAACAGCCCCGGGACTCCGGCCTCCGCCACAAAACAGCTGAACAATCACAGCCCTGGGCAGGCAGGGAGCGGGCACGGGGGAAGAGCCTGGCGGGGGGCACTTGGGGACACAGGCAGGGGCCAAGGCCGCTATGTCTGTCCTGGGCTCCTGCACTGAGGGCACTGGCCACGCCACAGCTCCCTGAGCAGTGCCAGCCCATGATGTCCACTGCACCCGGGTGATGTCGTGCCTAGGGCGGATACTGGCATCTGGCACTATGTCCCTGTGCCACCCTGCCCCATAGCACTGAGTTTGCCTGGCAGCAGAGCCCACCTCCACACGGCCAGTGCTGGGCAACCTTCTCCCCAAACCCATGATTCTAGGGCTCCGTTATTTAAAGGCAGGGGGTCCTCTGGGATCGCAGCAGGCAGGCAGAGGCTGTGGAGTGTGTGTCACGATGCCCGTCTTAGCTGGGCTCTAATCACCCTGAGCGGCTCCGCAGTGAACAAGGGCAGTTTGTCAAGCTTAATCCCACCCCCGCCTCCCGAAGGTCCCTTGTTCCCCATCACAGCAGACTGGCACGCAGGGGACACTTGGGCTGGTGTGCATTCTGGTACCGTTAGCACGGCTGGGGTTTCACATGGGCACCTGCCCAGTGTGGGATCCATAGGGAGGGATACTGTTTCTTGGGGGCATATTTAGGGGTGGGGTTGTGCCAGCGCCCAGTGGCACCATGGTCATGGCACCATGGCATCCCAGGGGTGGTGAAATCTAGTGGGGAGGTTAAGGACATAAGGTGGAACTGAGGCTCTTTAGGCACAACTAGGCACAACCTGGCTGTCATGCCCAAGTTGTGGGCATGGGCAAGAAGAGCTGTTCCCTGGGCTATCCTCAGGGTATTTTAGTTCAGACAGCCTATGCCAGTCTCCGGCTGGATCCTAAGTCTCTTGGCAGGTGCTAGCAGGAGCTGGTGGTAGCTTGGATGCACTACAGAGGGCTGGGCACCCCTGCTGCCCAGCATGTGCCCAGGTAGCTCCCAAAATCCAGGGGTAAAACTGTGGGACAGGAGCCCACACCCAGCCTCACCCATGAGCCTCAGGCGGTTTCACAAGCCTTGTCACAGCCCAGAGGCCATGGGGATGGGTGCCTTGGGGCACCCAGGGCACGGGTGCTACCCCGCCCGGAGGAAAGGAGGGCAAAGTCTGCTGGTGCCATGCAAGACTGCCCTGATGTCAGCCCAACGTGCCTTTCCCCTCACGCACTGCCTGCAGGCTCCTCCACCCCGTGGTGCCTGGCCAGGCAGGCCTCTGTACCCACCCACCACGGATACGGCACCCAGGAGGGCAGGTCGGTGCCAGGGTAAGGGAGGAGTAGCACCCTGGTGGTTTGCATTTGATGGTGCCTGCTTGTGGCCCCAACTGTTCCTTGGCTCAGCCCTGCCAAACAGGCATCACTCGCAGCAACTAGCTCAGGCTCTTGGCAGACTTGGGCTGCCATAGGCACGGGTAGCCTGCAGCGAATCAGCCCCTGCTTCCCTGCCCAGCCTCTCGCCCTGCCTGATGGAATGCCAGGGCAAAGTACCCATTTGCTGAGCTGCCCCAGGTGCCTTCCCAGGCACCCAGAGGGAAGCACCTTTGCCCGGACGTCTGAGGGCCATGGGCAGCAGAGGGGAGGGAGGACATTAGGGACAGCCGGGCATCCAGCTGCCAGCGGGGAGGCCCCAGAAGGGAAGGAGTTGTGAACTTGGGGCTAAGGTAGCAGGCGGGGGAGATAAGCTATCCTGGGGGTAGAGGGCTAGGTGGTGACAGGTGCCCAGGTAGTGCCTCTGGGAGCGCACACAGTGTGGGCATCACTGCCCAAGTGAAGAGGGTTTTGGGGGGGAACGATGCATGGTCGAAAGTCCTGCCCCAGGGAGGAGTCCGAGGGGGCTCAGCTGAGCTCTTCCACCGCCGGTGGGGCTGTGTGGAGGCACCCTTTTCTCTGGACACAGCCCGAAGACGGACACCCCAATCTGGACATAGCAGAGCTCATCAGCACCGTCACCCTGAGCAGGGCAGCCCTCCCAAACCGCTCATCTGCCCCTAGGCGCGCCGCCGTGAGCCGAGTCACTCCGGTGCACGGTGCCCCCCGGTGCCCGGTACCGGCCGCACTCACCAAGGTCTGCTCATACTGCAGCGCCCGCTGCGCCTCGCTCTCAGAGGCCATGGTGCCGCCGGTGCCGCCGTTCCTGGCCGTGCCGGTGCCCGCGGCGGCTCCTCCCGGGCCGTACAGGGCGGGCCCGGGGCACTGGCCGGGGGAGGGACCGGTCGTGCTCCGCCTCTGCCGGCAGCACTCAGCATCCAGCACCGGGCAGGGATGCCCAGATGGGGCGGGGGGGGGGGCTCTGCCCTGCAGCAGGGTCCCTTCCATCCATGTTTTTTCCCCATAGGTTTCCCAGCACCCGTGGGCAACCGCTGTCTGCGAGTGAGGGGTAAAAGCTGGCGTGGGGTGCCCGCGGGTACAGTTGCCTGTGGGACACACTGCTTCTTCCCACGGACACAAGGAGCTGGCAGTGCCTCCGGTCCCTGCTTCCCCGTGGTTTTGGCCCGGTGGAAAGTGGGCAGCAGCGTGCTGAGGACAGCACAGGCAGCAAGTCACAGGCTCATGGTCACGCCTGGCTAGCGATTGACTCTGGGGATGCAGAGTGCCCGAGGTCTTGGCATTGATGGCACAAGGGGATTTGCAGATGCCCATGGATGGTTGGGAATCTCGGCACAGTGGGGAGTTGCCAGAGACACCCCAAAGATGGCAGGGAACTTGTCCTTACCGTGGTGCTGCTCAGCATCCCCGGACTGCCAGCCCCAGGGAAGGAAGCCGGGTTCTGCTCTTCACTGCCAAACCCGCTGGGCAACAGTGGCTCAGCCCTCTCCAGAGGGGCACACGGGCAGAGCATGGCATCAGCAATCCTTGGGCAAGGTGCTCCGGCATGGCAGGCTGGTTGTCTCAGGAGCGGTTGGCAGGGCCGAGCTCGCCCTCCTCCCTGGGGCACTGCGGGACACCTTAGGGGCAAGAATTGGGTGCAGGGAGAGACGCAGTTGTGGCACTGTCCGACTAGTGTTGCTGGGCAGGGAATGGGCTAGTTCTTACTGCTCGGGTGCCACCCTCTGCTTTGACGTTGGCATCTCCAATGGAGGGTGATGGTGTCCAGGCTAGGGGCTGGGATATGCCCTGTGCCAGGCTGGGAGGGTTCATTGCTGGATACGAACTGGTTTGAGGCAGGGTGGTGATGAAATAAGCTGCCCACTCATTGTGTCCCTGTGCACAGAGCTCCCTCTTCACTTGTCAGCTTCTGGCACTGCCCCACAGCAGTCAGAACACTCATCCGGAGGGACATTCCTGTGCCAGGACACACGCTCTGCCTGTTGCTATCAGAGTGCCCAACTCTGGGCCACCAGCACACTGCAAGGCCACCACGGGTGCTGCCACCCTACTGGCATAGACACTCATGCGTCCACGGGCATATATGGGACAAGACACCTGTCTCAGTACCCAGGACTCTGTACCAGTTTGGCATGGCTCAGTGTCCTTTTCCTGTTGTCCTACCATGACCCAGTCCAGTGCAGACTAACACTGTCTCACTTTGGTGGTGTTGTGCCACTATGCCTCACAGAACCCAGTGTTCCACTGTGACTCTTGGTGCTGCCCCAGTACAGCACAATGACACCACCAGAGGTGCCACAGTCCCTCATACAGGGGGACAAAAAAACAAGTGTCAGCCCTGGAGCTTCCATGGGCCCCGTGAGCCATGTGAGGTTTTAGACCAGGGCAGCTGTACCAGAGTGGCTGGGGGAGTGCTGCCCCAAAGCATGTGCTGTTGTCTGCCCTGGCACTGGTACGAGTTGCCATGTGGCACAGCCAGCTACAGGCACTCAGCTTTCTGTGGACAGGCACTTCTGTAGGCATCATCTGTAAGCATCATCTGCGGCTCTGGCCTGGGCTTTTTGTGCCACTACCGAGATGTCAGGGACAGAGCCTTGCTGTCCTTGTGCCAGAGGGCACTATCACCAGACTTTGCATCCTTAGTCCTTGCCATGGGCACAGGCAAGACTAGCATTACAGCCCCAGCCATGGGCACTGGATTCTGCCAACCTACAAGCCCCATCCCATAGGCCTCTCAGGGTGCCTCCAGCCTGGCACTGGCTCCCAGATCTTTTATGTACCAATACCCCCGGCATACACATCTCTAAATCCAGCAAGCTCAGGTCCCATGGGAGCCTGAAGCAGGACACAGTAGCACAGCCCTGTGCCTGCTGGTACTGGGAAGAGGCAGGCATCTGGGTTGACAATATCTCTGTTTTTAATAAATACATCGGGACCCCTGTCAGTGGGCACCATAAATTATTTGATGAGCTTGGCCAAGATGAGGGCCAGAGAGATTTTACACTATGTACAAGGTGGGCATGATGCCCACTGTGCCTGCCAGCTGGGGGAACTCAGAGAGGGAGGGTAGTGGGTGCTTCCAAGGCTCTGTTAGCCTGGTCACTGCTCACTGGTATGAATGGGCAGGGGAGCCTCATCATCACAGCTGTGCCCAGGCTGGGTGCCTGGCCACATTCACTCTGCCATGCTCCTCTGTGTCCCCAGCCCTGCGTGGGGTTGATGAGCAGCAAGGACCTGCTTACGTCTGCCCCATCTCACACCGCTCCAGGCAGTGCTCCCTGCTCAGCGACTCCACGTCTCCGCCCTGCTGTCGTGGACCTTCTCCCGCACATCTGAGGAGGCATCTGGGGCTGCAGGGTTAGGGAAAGTGGGGATGAGAGACGGGCATAGTGGGTGTCAGGAGGGTGCTTGGGTTTGTTGCTGCTCTGGTTCAGCACCCAAGAGAGGTGGGGAGGTTCAGGGGCCACAGAGGGAGTTCTGGGTGAGCAGTACCCACAGGTGAGCACTGGCACTCACAGTGGCACTTGGCGCAGCAGGGGTTGTCTTTCCTGGTAGGGCTGGCACAAGCTGTAGGCGGGCACTCTTGGCGCTGGCAGTGTGTCTCCCCTGACTAGAGGGCAGAAATAGGGTGTAGGGGATGCTCCTCAGGGTGCAGCGGGTTCCCAGGATGTCATCCTGTGCTGCTCTCCCACCTATTGGCAAAGCACTGGGGACAGACACAGAGACTTCTTTTGCCTGCCCAAGGCCTGTCATACTCACCACACACCAGCAGAGGATACACTTCATTTCTCCAAAGGGTGGCACAGAGGGGTGCCAGCTCTCGTTGTTGAGGTACCAGCGGCGCCCAAAGCGGCACGCTCGTGGCCCATCTGCCTGCATGGTGTCAGCCAGCTCAGGGGCATTCTTCTCTGGGGCTGGAGGAAAGGCCACTGGGAGGAAGCATGCACTGGACAAGGGCACCCCACTGATGGCGGCATGGGGAGGTGCAGGGGCTGTGACAGGGGTGCTAGGAGGTGCAGGTACCTGGGCATTGTTTGCAGCAGTCAGAGGGGCTGGCGCGTACAGGGTTGGCACAGGTGAGCCGTGGGCACTGCACCTTCTCGCAGTGCACTTCACCGGTGGCGCCCTGTGGAGAGCATTGGGGGCTCATGGGGAGCACAGGGAAGCCAGTACAAGGCACACAATTCCCTTCTTGGTTTTAGCCTCTTCTACCATGCCGGGCATCCATTGGTGGCAGAGGTAGCTTTGCCAACAAGCCAGGCTGGGGTCTGGAGGGGACTAGGACCCATGTTTACCTTGCAGGTGCAAATGGCACATTTGATGAGGCCAAACGGGGGCACAACAGGGTGCCAGCGGGTACCAGAGCCTCGCCAGGTCTTGTCCCCATCAAAGTAGCAGCCTGAGAGAGGAGGAGGAAGTGGATACACTCCCAAGAGGGTGACGGGGAGGCCACAGAGGTGGAGCTGCCCCCTCAGCCTGTGTTTACTGAGACTCACCCTCGCTACTGTCCCGTGCCCGCTCCAGCTTTACGTCCTCCTGCCCTGTCTTCTTCTCTGCAGGGAAGAAGGAGTGCATGGAGTGGGGCAGAGGCTCAGAGACGGACTTGGTACCTTTAATCCATGGGGAACTCAGTTGCTGCCTCTCCTCACCCAGGACCTCCCCAGCCCCCAGATACCTTCACAGATGGGGCAGCACAAATCCTCGGGGTGCACTTGGCGGGTACAGTTGAGAGGCTGGCACAGGATGGGGTCACAGATCACCGTGCGCTTCTGGGGGCAGCACGTATGGGGCTCATTACAAAGGAATGCTACAAAAGGTGTTTCCCCCCAACTTGTTCCCACCCTGGGCCATACCTGGCAGCTGCAGATGGAGCATTTCTTGTCATACTCGGGTGCCCAGCGAGTACCATGCGCCCGGTGCTGCCCTTCAAAGAAGCAGGAGTTTGGGTCCTTCTTCAGTTGTTCCAGATCCCTGGCCTTGGTGCCCTCAGAGATCTCGGTCTCCCCTGGAGAAAGGCGGGTCCCTCCTGCATGGCACCGGTTGGGGATGTGCACCTGGATGCAGGCATGGAGCAGGACAGTTGGCACCATTGGAATACTCCAATTCCCATGCCAATGATCAACTGCTCTCCATGGTCAGGGCTGATCAGGGCTGAAAATGTTGACGACCACAGTACACACCACATTTTTATTCCAGGACTATACTATGCTGTGCCCCTTCCCACCCAACTCCGGGCAGTGCTACCCGGTTGGAGACCTCTGATGATGCTGGGGATAGGTAGAGCTGTTTTGTCCAGGTAGAGACCTACCCATCCCCGCAGCTCCCCGTGGGGGTGGGCTTTGGTGCTGACTTGCAGGAAAGCAGTGCCTTGGGCCAGGTGCCGCAGCAGGTCGGTGTCCAGGTCCTTCACCACTCCCTGAGCCTGCCAAGGTGAGAGGGGCACCGGGGTGGGCATGAGGGCTGGTCTGGTCCCCACTATGTAGTGCCCCAAGCAGGTACCAGTCTCACCTCAGTGCTGTAGAAACCCTTGAGCAAGCGCTTGTGCTGGTGGGGATGGGCACCCATCTCGCCCAGCTCAGCCACTCCGTGGAGGTGGGCGCTGACAGTGCCATCAGATGGACGGCCCAGACCTGCCACCGTGATCTCGTAGTGCAAGTGGCAGTGCTCATCCAGCGAGAGCCAAGCATGCCCTCCAGCCCCGCTGCCCACAGGAGGGGACACCAGCTGCCCTGCCAGCACCACAGGCATCTCTGCACACAGAAAGGAGCCACGGAAGATAGTGGCCAGGAGGTTGCCACACTGTTCATGCCATCACCCCTGGTGCCCCCCAGGTACCTGTGTAGCGGGCGAGCAGCCCGCTGTAGGGCAGGGAGATAACCTGGCCCCGCAGCTCCCCCTCTGCCCAGTCCTTGGTGGCCACATTAAGGAAAAGCTCATTCTGCAGCAGCATGTGGGCATCACGGGCGCTGGGGCTCTGCCAGGTGCCCTGGGCCTGCCAACAGCAGATCACATGGGTTAGAATGGGGAGATGCCCTGAACCCCTTTGCCATTCCCTCCCAGTGCAGCTCAGCACTCACCAGCCCATCTGTGTAGCTGGGTGTCATGTCAAACAGGACATTCCTCTTGCTCTTCCGTCGAGGTTTGGTCTCCAGTGTAATGCCCACCACCTCACTGGCAGTGCCCACCACTTGCACCTGTGAGGAAGATGCTGAGGGGCAGTGCTAGGGGAGAGACACTCTTGGGGCCCCCAAGGGGGAGACTGGTGTCCCCTGCTTACCTGGTACTCCAGAGTGCCATTTTCATGCAGTGCCAGCTTGGCTGAGCCCACGGCCCCTGTCTTGGTTGGCAGCAAGGCGTCCGCTCCACACAGAACGCTTTGGATGGCTTCAGTCCAGAGAGAGAAGCACAGGGTAGGGATGAGGCTGGCAGGGAAGAAGGCATGGCCAGTCCCCCACACCCTGGGTGTCCGTGCATGGCCAATCCCCCCGTGCCCTGACGCTCACTGTCACAGCTGCGGCGGGTGGTGATGGTGCCTGCCAACTGCCGCGCGTGCTGGCCCTCTGTCTCTGCCACGATGCGGAGCTGCCCCTGCACCAGCCACTCCAGCTCATCGATAGACAGATCGCTCAGCACCTCTGCAAAGTCAGGGTCCTGCCAGGGAGGGGCAAGGTGCCACAGATCAGCCCAGGCATGGCAGGCACCATGGCTGCTGGGGCAGCTGGGGGTAGAAGGTGACTTTACCTCCGCAGTGATGTTGGCACGGACCTCCCGCAGTGTCTGGCCCTGGTGCAGGATGCGGACTCGCAGTGGGACCCTAGGGGATTCTGGCCACGGCAGAGGAGGTTGGACCCACTGAACTGGGAGCCTGTAACCACTCTCCTTCTTTTGCCCAAACCCACCCCTCTGTGCCCAACGCCCTCACACCCTGCACCTGATTCCCTACTTCCTCAACACTTGCCTGTCCTGTGCTGGGTGCTAGAACCCCTGGGCACACTATGACTCTCTTGGTTTGCAATGTATTCCCACAAATCCTTGCACAACCTACATTCCAAACCCACCCTTCTGCACTAATCCTCACAACCCATATGCCCTCCAGCATCTTATGCCCCATAGTCCCCCATAGGTACCACATACACCCCTAACCCATGCACACTCTGGGTTATGCAACAACCCCTATGCACACCTTAACTCCCACTTGTGCCATACACAGCCCCTAAACCCACTCTAAGCCCTACAACCCAGCCCATGCACTCACGCCGACTCCATCGATGCTGACCCCTACACATCACAAGGCATACAGGTGCTTAAACCATCCTCCCATCCCTACACTGCCCCCCTGGGCAGTGTCAGGCCCCATGGGGTGCTCGTGCCTGCCCTCACCACCAGCGCTAGGCTCCAGCAGGCCCCGAGCCATGAGAATGAAGTGCAAGTTGTTTTCAGTGTCACTCAGTGTCAGCATGGCCATGCCCCCAGCACCCAGGTGCGTAGAGTCCGATGAGGTCAGGATGGCACCAAATGTCTCTGTGCAGGAAGAGAGGGCATGAGATGCATCTCGGTGGGTACCCACTGAGTGGGTATGCAGAAGCTGGACTTACCTGCAAAGAGTGCCCGGTGCTTGAGGATGTGCCCATGGACCTCTCCAGAGGGTTGTGCCCGGGTTATAAGGGACACACGGAGCTGCTCCCCCCGCAGCAGCTGGACGTTGGCCTTGGACACTGTCCTCCACATCCCACAGAGCTGTAGGCGAGGGCAAGGATGGGCAGGGGCTGGGGGCACTACATACCCAGGCAGAAAGAGGAGGGGGTGCTGTGCTACCCTGCCCTCCTGGCCCCTCTCACCATGCCATCTGCAGGGGCAGCACTCTTCTGCACGGGGTGTTCAAACAGCACATTGCCCTCAGGATCACTGAAACGCACTCGGCTTGGCCGTCCCAGCCTGTGGGCACCCAGGGAGTGAGAAAGGACCTCTGCCCAGACCTTCCTCCCCTGGTAACACCTTTGCTCAGCACCAGGCACAGAGGTGTGTCAAGGAGGGCAGAGGAGGTCATCCAGTGATTTGGAGTGGGCAAGAGAAGGATGATATCCTCTCTTGAATATCCAGTACCATGCTCTGCCCATCCATGCTGGGGCTGGTACAATTTTGCCATCCTGCTGGATGCCAGCTTGGCATAGGTACCTTGGGCTCTCCTGCCCCAGAGGGGTGCCAAACTGGCAGCAAGCAGGAGGGGGATCCCTGCCGGGAAAGGCGGCAGGGCCGAGCACTCGAGCCCAGTTGTAAATTAGGAGCATTTCGGCTCTGTTTGGCTCTCCCGGTCGGAGCTGGAAATTAGTCACCACTTTACTATGCAAAGGGGCCTGGAAGCAAGGAAGAACAGAAGAAACTGGAGTGGGAAGAAGGGAGGGAGAGGAGAGGCTCTGTTGCTGGTGGGCATCTGGGGAGAGCAGAGCGAGGACAGGGAACCCCAGCAGCAGTGCCTTCTGGCAGTGTCTGCAAGGCAGCATGGCACCTCTGTCCTGCTGGGCCCACGTCCTCTGTTGAGCCCTGGAGCCGTTCCTGTTTGTTCCCACTCCAGAGCTGGAGGAGAAGGGGTGAGGCTGGGCTGTCACCATGGGTGTGCCGAAATTCCGGCTGCTTGCCTGGGCTGGACCCCCAGCGCACTGTCCACCCCCCCAAACCTCTCGCCTCGCCAATGCAAGGCTAAGGCACTATGGGGAGATGTTGAAAGGGAAACTGAGCAGCAAGCACTTCTGTATCCTTCCATTTTCCAGAGGGTGTCTGCTGTGCCAGCCTGGGCAGAGGATAGGGGGCAGAACTCACCGCTCGTAGCTAATGGAGAAGAGCAGGTAGGAGCGCAGCAGGGTGAAGCGAGCCTTGGCCACAGCACTGGATGTGGGGTGCCATGGCTCTGGGCCACTTGTCAGCAAGGCTACAAACTCTGGGGAGGGGATGAAAATAATGGTGGGGAGAACGGAGGAGTAGCCCACATCAGCACTGCCGCCCACCCACACAGGCAGCTTACCTGTGCGGGCATCATCACGGGCCAGCCCCTCAGAACTGAGGTAGGAGCGGTCATTGTAGGGCTTGTCCAGGTTGTCCTCCTTGTCCTGAAAGTACTCAAAGGTGCTGAAAGGAGGTGCAGGGCTCTTCTCTGGGGGACCTGGCAAAGCTGGCATGGGGTGAGCACAGGAGGAGAGCATTGCATCAGGTTGCTTGTGCCCAAGAACTTGGAGTGGGGGGCAATAATGATAAAGCTCCCAAGATAAACCGAGATCTGCCCTGTAAATCATCATGGAGCTCTGCACTGGGGTATGGGGGGGCAAGCTGGGCACAGGCAGAGTGTTTAGCCCTGTGCACCCTCTCTGCACCCCTCCCAGGGTGATTTGGGGACAGCTCTGCCCATCAGGGCTTCCTCCTTCCCAGCACCTCCCAGGTATCCAGAGGGCACAAGCAATCCCTGCAAGAAAGCTAGCAGCTGGTTTTGAGGATGTGTGCACAGTGCTCGCTTTCCCATGCCCATGAGGAACCCTACGGGTACAAAGAGGCTCTGTGCAGTGAGGTACCCTCGGGCCTCACCTTTAGGGCAGGTGTGGCAGCAGTGCCCGGGCAGCAGTGTGGGCCGGGGGCAGGTGAGCACAGGGCAGTCCTGCTTCATGTTCTTGCAGTTCACTTTCCCGGCTGGCTTGCCCCGGCGGTTCCTCTGCTGCGGGGAGTAGGGGTGGTGGAAAGAGTTCGGAACAGCCATGCCAAGGCGTGCCAAACCTTGCCAAGGTGTGCTCCCCCGGCACGGTCTGTCTGCCCCTATCCCAGCCTATCCAGAGCCCCCCTAGGCACCTTGTACAGACCCCAGCTGCCTGTACGGCTGCCAAGCCCGGCCCCACTTCCCCTCCCCACGGCCCCCAGCCCCTTGCCCAGCTGTGTACAGCTTCGCCAGCCCCGGCCTCAGAGGGGCTGCTTGAAGGGAGGGAGAGAGACAGGGGCCATCCCGGAGGAGGGGGAAGAGGAATTAAGCCTGATCCTTTAAACCCCTCTCCTCCTCCCCACTGCTGCGGGGAGGGGGACGACATCCAGGTGTCTGGCTGGCTGGAGAGATTCTGTTTCCCTTCGCCGTGAGTGGGGGGTTTATGGAATTAAGGGGGCGACAGCCCTGTCGCCGCCAACCTCCTCCCCGGCACGGCCGGATCCTAGGAGATCTCCCGAGGGAAGGAGGGGTCCAGGGCTAGGAAGTGCGGGAACACTCACTGGCTCGCAGTGGCAGATAACACAGCGCATCACCCCGAAAGGCTCCCCCAGGTCCGGGTGCCAAGTTTCGTCCAGGGCATAGAAGCGACCCCCGAAGGTACAGCCTGTGGAGACCACCCCAAACCCCACCCACCACCACCACCGGTCACCTCCGGGACGGGAACACCCGCACAGCGGCCGCTCCCCCTCCCGGTCCCAGTCCCGCTCTCGGTCAGCCTGGGGCGGGTGGCAACAGAAAGGGGAGAGGGGTGCAGGCGTGCGGTGCAAGGACGGGGGTGAAGGCAGCAGGGACGGCAGCGCACGGAGCGGGATGCACGAAGTGAGGGTGCGGCTCGTACAGAACAGGGGGTGCCCAGAGCGTAGGAGAAGGAAGAGGGGTGGGTGTTTCCTACCTGCCGCTCCCCCGGGTGGCAGCGGGTCCATGTCGGGCCGGATGGGCAGGGTCAGCTTGGGGCGGGCAGCGCGGCCGGGCAGGAGCTGGGTGAGCAGCAGGAGCTGGGCGAGGAGCAGGAGCTGGGCGGTGCGCATGGTGCCGGCCGGCCGGGGCGGGCAGACGGTCGGGGC
>VWZE01004229.1:109667-170373 GCA_013396675.1 Eubucco bourcierii
AGGCGCAGGCAGCGGCCGGTCCGGGGGTGGGGGGAAACGGGACGACGGGAAAGACGGGGACACGGACACGGGACGCTCACCAGCCGCGCTCCGATACCCCCCACCCTGGAGCTCCGGCCCCACCGGGCACGGGCTGTCCCTGCAGCACTCCCGGGGCACGCAGCTGCCCCGCTGAGCGTGAGGCACCCCTGGACTCGAGGTGTCCTGGGGCACCACCCCCATCCACCATCCTCTCTTTCCATGGGCACGGGGCACCTCCGGGTGCAGACCATCCCAACTGACATTCCAGTCCCGGAACACGGAGTACCTGAGGGAAGCCTTCATCCACATACCCTCCCTCAGGGCATGGAGTACACCCAGAGGTTGGGCATTTTGGCGACATTACCTCTCCCAACCCGCACAACACCCACTGGAATGCTGTGGAATGAGAGGTAGGAACACTGTGGAGACACCACCGCCGCTATCCCCACAGAACTTGCTGTGGTTTGGGGCATTGAACATCCTGAGTATGCTCCCATCCACATTCACCTCCCAGAATATGACTGCCTCCCATAAACCCCTTGGGAATAAGGCATTTGTGGGGCACCCCATTTGAATACCTCCCTTTTCAATCCATATACTCTCCACTGGCAATGGGACACCTCAAGGGCAGTAGGCATACTGGTGACTCTCCATCCACACAGCCCATTTTCAACCATGAGCACTCCCAGGGCTTATTGGGCCCCTCCAGGCGTGAGGACATCCTGGGGACTCCTCCATCCACTCAGTCCCCTTCCAGGTCACTTGGCACCCCAGGACACGGGACACTGCAGGGCATTATCCATCCACAGAGTCCCCTGTGCCCCATGGACTTGCTGCAGAACCCCCTTCTTAGCCCATACAGATCCTCCATCCACTCAGCAGCCCTGAACATGGCCCCCCAAAGCATGTGCAGCCCTCCAGATCTACAGTGAACCCTGCAAACTCACATGTACCCCACAGCTTGTGTCTTTAACATCCCCAAGTCCCTCCAGCCACTGCCCTCCCTGGGCAGAGGAAGGCTCTGGAGTAGGACCCCAGGCCTACACTGGACAGTGGCAGTGGTGGCACAGGGACTTGGATGTCTGAGTTCCATTATCCAGGGAAGGGAGTGGGCAGCTGTGGAAGAGGGTGAGAGAACAGCACCCAGCACTGGTCCCGCTCTTCACCCACATGTGTGTGGGATAGTGAATGGCAGCAGCGGGGACTGAGGAAACACTGTAGAAAAGCCCAGAGAGAGCATCATCCAGCTGAGGAAACTGAGGCACACACTGTGGGATGGGGCAGGGGGGCAAAGGAGACCAGCACGTGCCACCCATGTCCCTGTCCTGCCACTCCCACTGAAGGTGGCAGGCAGAGGTGGCAGATAGTGGATGTGTGGCAGGCAGGCACCCGGACAGGGGAAGGAGGGTGGGGAGGGGAGGAGGGGGAAGCACGGGGCTGCCAAAATCAACTCCGGGCGGTACAAACACCCGGCCAGCTGCTCTGTGTAGCTAGGGAAACACGGCACAGCTGGAGCACAACAGGCTCTGACCTCCCCAGAAAGCTCCTCTTGGACTGCCCTGCAGCCCAATGAGGAGCCGGGGGGGCTGCAGCCCACTGCCCCATGCCCCCAATGTCTGGCTGCGTGGAGCTGCCCATCCTCAGCTTGCCTGAAGCCACTTCGTCCTATTCCTGGTCACGGTTTGGTACGTGTCCCCATGCAGTGGGCAGCTCTCCTAGGGAGGGCAGTGGGGTGCAGGGGCAGTCCTGTGACAGGAACCTGGCACTGGTGCAAGGCAGCAAGGAGCAGCTGGGCGTCCCCTGAAGGGATGGCCTGCTGGCATAACCACAGCTTGGACACTGCCTGGGCCCTGGGCATCCCTGGGCATGGCTGTGCTTATGGCCTGCTCCTTGACAGGACTTTCTGTAAGCAGGGACTATGCCCAGCAGCATGGCATCCCCAGTCCCATTGCCCTCCTCACTGTTCCCAGCAATGCCACTGACCTGTCCTTTCTCCTCTGTCCTGATGTCCCTGTTGGTCCAGGATCCAGCAGTGTGGTGGGCAGAGAAGGGTTGGGGTCCATGTGTCTGTGCCAGTGTCGTTGTGTGGTGCCCGCTGTGGCACAGCAGCGGCCCTGGAGGACAGTGGGATGTGAGCAGAGCTGAGTAGGGAGGAGGCAGGCAATGGCTCCCAGCCGCCCCCCTGGTGCCAGGAATCCAGTGCTGGCTCTGGGAACCCAGAGCTCGTCACAGTCTCCTGGCTTGGCTATGGGAGCAGGGAAGCAGAGAGGGAAGCACCCTTCCCTTTCCCAGGGAGAGGAAGGAGAGCTGGGGAAACATGCCTGGCTGCATCCCTTCGCATGGGGGAAACTGGAAACTGAGTGAGGGAGGGTTGGGAAAGTGCCCTGGCATTGACAGGCTGAAACTGGGGCCTGGCAAGGCAGGTTATCTCTGCCCAGTAAGGATGGGACATCACTGCAGTAGGAGCACATGGGCAGGGAGAAAAGGAATGGCCCAGCTGTATCTGGGCATCCCTCATCCACCACCCTGGCTGCTCCTGGAAATGCCAGGGAGTACCCCCAGGTGAATGAGACAGCTTATCGGAGCCTTGGGGGTCCCTGTGCTCACGGCGAAGGGGTGGTGCCAGCCAGGGCCTGCCCTGGGAAGGTGTCCCAGTTCCACTAGCTGTTTCCCAGCACCTGTGTCCTGGCATCACCCAGCACAAAGGTGGCTCTGAGGCACTCTGGAGCCAAGCCTGGTACAGGTCCAGGCCCAGTGGGGATGCCCACTGCAGACAGATGGAGCTGCACTGGGCTGGAGTCGGTTGTCCATCAGCATCCTCAGCTACCCTACCAGGAGTGGGTGCCCAGTTCATTCCTAGATGGGGAGGTGGTGGCCCTGTGGGGTCCTGGCACAGTGTGGGTGGGATGACCCAATGGCACTCTCCAAAACAGCCTGCAGTGCTGCTGTGGCTTCATGGGTACGTGCCCTGTCTGGCAGTGAGGGTCCCACTGAGGGTCTTGGTGGGCCACGGGATCAGTGTCGTGGCACGCCCGGCATGAAGGCGTGTGGCAGGCACCGATGCCAGTAGTCCTGCCCCACACAGCTGCCTATTGTCTGGTCTCATTAGCTGCTGCCTGTTGGTGGCTTTGAAAATGAGCCTGGCCTGGAGCGGCAGAAAGGAGCCTTCACTCCCCGGGCATGAGGTTGAGGCAAACCCACGTGGCCTATTCTCCCTTCCCACGGCCTCCCACTGCCTCCTGGGCACCCCAATACCCCCTTCTCGCCCCCACGCCAGGCTCGAGCCCAAAGCCAGGAAGGTGCAGGAGGCACCCCCTCTCTTCCAAAAAAGCCCCCCCTTGACCCACCCACCTCGGCACGGGTCGTGGGGAGCCACGGAAGCCTCCTCAGAGCTCTGTGCTGAGAGCGGCTTTGCCCCGTGACTAATCCCCCCGGCCCCGTGCACACGCGGCAGGGAGGGGGGGGCTGTCGTAATGGGTGGAAATATCTCATAATTCACGTTGGACACGCGGATTACAGCCCTTCCCGCAATATTTGCACAACTGGCAGGCGGCTTGCAGGGCCAAGCAGCCCCAGACGAAGGCCCGGGAGGGACGTCTGGAGATGGAGGAGCTTTTAGGGGTGACAGGTATGGGGAGGAGGATGCAGCTTGGTGGGGTGATGGAGCAGGGGGAAAGGGTCTGTTTTCCATCTGCGAACGCACGGAGGACTCATTGCTGGCATAGCAGCGTGGCTGAAGCTCTTGCCTTCATCCTGGACCGCTGTGGTGGGCATGACTGGGGGGCTGGGATGGAGACCCAAAAGCAGCCTTGTGCTCCAGTCCCTGGCCATGCTCTGGGTTACTGTGCCTGCTCTCAGTGCCCTGTCCGCTCCATAGAGCTCCCTGATTATAGCAGCACCCAAAGGTGCTGCTGTCCCCTGATCCCAAATGTCCCCTTCTCAAAGACCTTGTGGGGTGACCCTGGCAGGAGAAGGCAGGGGGGCATGTGGGGCATGGGGAGGCTGTGTTTGGTATGGGGATTAGCAAGCTCCCAGAGTGATGGTGGTCTCCCCCCTCCCCACCACCGGACATGCAGGCAAATATTTGTGCCCAGACTTCGCAGGACAGCGAGAAGGAATTTCATTCTTGCGCCCACCTGCGGCTTGGCTGCCTGGCATTAACCCCTTCACCACCCTGCAAGATGGAGAGAAAGGGATGAGGTGCCCTCTTGGCACATCCTGTGTCCCCTGTTTTGGGGTGGGGAGCTGGGCCAAAGAGCAGGATGAGGAAAGTGTTAGGATCACCTCAGATGCCAGCACGGTCACTGTTACAAGGTGTCCCGGTGCAAGGCTGTAGGGTTTGCCCATGGGCATCCTCTGGGCAGCACTCAGAGGTTTGTGATGGGATGTTGGACAGTGTAGCCTGCTGGGAACCAGAAACAGGGGTGAAAAGCCTGCCAACCTTCACACCTTAAAGTGCATCATCCAAGCCAAGGTGCTTCTTGCTAGCCCCTTTGCCCAGCAGGACCGTGGTTCTTTTCTGGGCCAGGCTGTGGGCAGCATGCAGGGCATGGGGAGCAGGACTTGCCCACAGATGTTTATTGGAAATTTGCAAATGTAAAGGGAGGCCCGGAGGAGACAGGGAGTGCCCAGCTCCCAGAGGCTGCCTCTGCATGGGGCAAGGGCCAGCCGGGCAGAGGGTTCCCTGCTGCCTGGCACCCCCAGAACCCTGGTGTTCTCCTTTCCCTGGCCCCGGAGCCAGCTGGGCCCTAAGCAAACGAGGGTGTTTGCTCACACCAGGATTAGCTGCTCTCTTTGTTCCTTTGACTTTCTCCACCCTTTATGCCGGCCCCTTTTATGGGGGCTTCAAAGGGGGTTGGGATCCCCCTCCCTGTCCCTGGAAGCCTAGGTTTGCTTCCCGTGCCCCCTTGCCTTGCACTGATATCCTGGGGGTGCCCACTGAGCACATCTGGGTGGCCTGTGGGGACAACAGCTGTGTCACCTGTCCAAGCGCTTATCCCCCTTCCCCTCCCCACTGCCTGGCACCTCCAGCTGCCCTCAGCACCTCGGTGAAGTGGGTGTGAACGGCTGCCCCCCGCAGTGGGATTCCTGGCACTTTGCACCCTGTAAGGAAAGGTGGGAAACTTGTCACTGGGATCCGGCCAGCTGTGCAGCCTCACTGCTCCTGTCTTCCTGCCAGAGCCCTGTTCATCTCGATCAGAGCTCCAAACCCCTCCAGGGTCCCTGAGCCTTCCTCACTGGCCCCACACCCTCTTCCTTCACAGCATACAGCATCTCAGGATTTAGGCTGAGGGAACATCATGTCCCCTTCTGCCTCCCCTGCCATGGCCCTTTTCAATACCTGGCTGCTCACTATCACAGGTTCTGCTCACCAACTTCTGACATGGTGGAAACGGAGCATTTTGGAGTGAAGGAACTATTGTAGGCATGGGGTGCCTTGGTGCCTACTGGGGTCCAGTAGACCTCCAGTTTCCAGCTGCCCTCTGTTTCCCCCTGATAGGTTCTTTTGCCTGATTATAAACGCAATGAGGGAGCACAGGGCACCAGAGATCTCCAGCCTGAGATCTTAAATAGTTTTGCAGCCAGGAAGGAGCAAGAATCCAGGCACGGTGGGAGCCTAGTGAGGACTGGCAAGGGGACAGTGGTGGGAGCAGGGTCAGTGCTGGCAGAGGGGCTGAGGGTGTTCGTGGGTGCATTCGCAGCTTGTCACGTCCGCAGAGACAGGACACAGCCGTGTAGGGGAAGACTGTCGGTGCTTGACCTCGGTACGCACATCTCCTGCTGCCCTCCAGCCTCATCAGCTGTCAGGCTGCCAGCCTCATCCCCAGAGCCAGGACATCCACTGGACCCTATGTCCAGGCACCCCATGACCTGCAAGGTGGGCTGCCAGGGGCTGAGGAGGGCATGGGGCACGTTGAGTAGGACTGAGGTGTTTACTCTTGACTGTTGTCACCCGGCCAGGCGCTGCCGGGAACTGCCGGCCACAGGGACAGGGGTGGGAGTGTGTGAGAACGTGCGAGAGCAGGGCTGCGAGAAGGAAGCGTGTGGGGGGCTGCCCAGCCCCGGGGGTTATCTGAGCCTGCACCCTGACGTGAGCTGGGGGAAGCATGTGTGTGCACACGTCGCTCTGGGGGTGCACACGTGGGGAAGGTACACGTGTGTGCCATGTGGGCACACACGTGCATGTATGCACAGGTATGGGTGTGTGCACCCCTTACCTCAGCAGCCAGAGTGCCCTGGGGAGGCTGACTTTGCCGCTGGGTGTGATGGTCATGCCTGGTGCCAGACAGACAGTTGGACTTCTCCCAGCCAGGGAAGGAGGAGGCGTTTTGTGAGTGCTTCATCCGTCCCACTCCCAACCAATACCCCTAATGAAACAGCCCTGGGAACCATATACCAGCCAGACTTCTGTGCTCTTATCACCCTCCCCAGCATGGTGGGATTTCAGTACACAAGCCACACGTCTGTCAGGTGCAGGGGTCAGATTTCACCTCTGGGTGAGGGTTATAGTGCTTGGGTTCCAGCTCTGGGTGAGGATGACCAGGGGTGAGGTCCACCTGAGAGTAAGGGTCGCAAAGGTTGGAGCCTGCCTTTAGGTGAGGGGGTTTGGGATCTTTCATGCCTGACTGTCACAGCCAGAAGCAGAGCCCCATCAGAGCTGATGGTCAGAGACACCAGTGCCATCTCTCCTGCAGGTTCCAGAGCCACCTTCGCTCCCCGGACAGGCACAGCCGAGGGGCTGAGCGCCCAGGCCCCAGCAGCTGAGAGCTCAGGCCAGGGGGCAGGTGAGCAGCACGGGGACGCCCTTCCCGCGCCCTGAGCCAAGGGAGGAAGCGGCCGGAGGCAGGAAGCCTCCCCCGGGCCCGGGGCCCCTGCTGCGATTTCGCTCGAAGGTCAGCGGCGACACAACAGGAAATCGCGCTGCCACGGCCGGGCAGCCGGGCCGGAGCCGGAGCGCCGCGCCGTGCCGTCCCGGGGCTGCTCCCGACCCACTGTCCCGACTGGGGGGCTCACGGGGAGCCCACACCACCGCCACCCTCCATGGAAGGGGGACGGGAGCCGGGGAGCAGCCGCTGGCCCCAGGGTGGAAGATGCAGGGCCGAAGCCCCCAGCTGAGCATGGAGCTAAACAGTGAGTGCACGGCTAAAAGGGGGGTCGGGACTGCACAGGATGGGGCACGGCGCTGGCAGAGAGCACTGCGCCCACAAGGCCAGAGGGCCCTCCAGATAGGCAGGAAAAGAGATGAGCCCCACAGGTGGGCAACAAACCCCAGGGGTGTCTCTGGTTTGGTTGGAGCTAACCTCTACCAGCACACAACGAGAGCAGCTGAGCATCTCTCTATGCCCAGCCTACGGAAAGAGGCTGCGCGCAGGGTTTTTGGGCTCAGGTGTAGTACCAAGGTGGGCAGCAAGGCAGGTGGACGCACAGAGGGCCTTTGGAGAGATGACTGTTGCCAGGAAGGGCAGAAAAGGAGTCTTGAGGCAGCGGCGTGCCGGCAGGCAAGCTCTTAGCCAGTGCAGACTCTCGCTGCGGGATGCTCCAGGCAGGGATTCCCGGAAGCGCACGTGACACCCTCCTGGCACAGATCTGGAGGGCTGGCCCTGGTCTGCTCCCTGCCTGCAGTGCAGCTGTAAAACCTGGCACAGATGTGGCCGTGTGGCCCCTCACCAGATCATCAGCACAGAAACCTTGGCTCTCCCCAGGGAGCACTGGGTAGCACCATGCCCTCCTCAGCCTCTCTAGACCTTCCCCTGCACCCCTCCCGTAAAGTCAATCAAGGCCAGCATCAGGCTGAGTTGAGTGGTTGTTACTGCAGGAATGGCTCTGGGCTGGAGCTGCCCAAGGTAACCCTATCTTCCCCAGGACTACTCCTCCTCACATCCTTCCTCCTGCACGTGGAAGACAGCCATGCCAGCCCAACACGGCTGGTCTGTGACAACAGACTCATCCAGAAGTACATTAGTGAGGCCAAGGACATGGAGAAGAGAACGGTGAGGATACAATCCCTGCGAAAACCCAAGGTCAAGGACAGGCACAGCTCCTGGTCCCTCACCTCAGTATCCTCTCTCCCCACCAGGGCCAGTGCCAGGCACTGCCTACACTCAGCTGCCCTGCAGTGCTCCCTTTGGTTGACTTCAGCCTCCAGCAGTGGAAATCCAAATCGGTGAGAGGGGCTGGGAGTGCTGGCACCAGGATGCCCATAAGACTGGGAAGGCTTGGGTTGGCACAGGCACCAGAACTACTGAACGAAATACCTGTGGATAGGGCACATCGGGTGGCACAGGGGGTGGAGGACCCCACTGAGACCTAGGGTGGACAATGGAATGTATCAGGACCGGAACTCAGTCCACTCACTTCCTGCTCCCCTAGAATGAGACCAAGCGGCAGGAGATCCTCTGTGACCTGGCACTGCTGGTGGGTGCTGTGGTGGAGGCCCAGGGCCACGTGACACTGGAATGTGGGGCCAGGCAGCTGAGCCAGCTTTACCAACATGCCAACTTCTTCTTTCTACTCCTGCAGACCTTCAGCTGGGAGGTGAGACTGCCTCATAAGCCAAGCTGCCCTGGCACAGGTGCTAGCTGTGCTGAGCACAACAGCTTTGTTACCTCTCTTGCCCCACTGTCACCCCACAGGCAGGACCCCAGGAGCCAGGCTGCTCCCCACGCACCGTGGAGCAGACCCATGTCAGCAGCATCTTCCTCACCTACCGAAAGTTGGTGCAGGGCAAGCTGCGCTTCTTCTTCCATGATCTGGCCAAGGACTTGTGCAAGCAAGGCCAGGGGGGTGGCAGAGACCCTCGGTGTGGGGCCAGGTGAGGCTCTGCAAAGGGCTCACCCCTAGTCCCAGGTCAGAGCAATCCTGCCAGTCACTGAGCTGTGCTCTGGGTGCCCAGCAAGGTCCCTGCAGGGGAAAGGTTGGCTCCTTTTCCTCAAGCCTTGAACAGCTGGGCAGGCCACAGAGGCAGAGCACAGAAACGTTTGTGTGTCAGTAGGCACAGGCCCTGCACCCCCACCGAGGCAGGCAGGCCTTTCTACTGTGAATGCTTTACGATTAAAGAGGTATTTTTCTAGGGAGTTGTTTGCATTATCCTTTCCCCCTTGCTGTGCCACTGGCAGGACAACCGAGCACGGCAGGGGCCTCGGCAGGAGGAAGCCCCTTGGGGACCTGCTGCGGGTCTCTGCCGAGCACCCAGCTCCCTCCTGCGGCAGTTGCCAGCTCTGCAAGCCAGGCAGCTGCTGCCAGGCACGGGAGCTACCATTAAAGCACCCAGCAGGTTTGGACTGCCCGTTCTTTAGGGAAGTGGTGTGAGCCCCCTTTGCCTCCCACGCAGGTGTAGCCATTCCCTGCCAATCTCATCTCTCAGCCAGCGGAGCCAGATATAGAAAGAAAATCCCAGTTTAATCAAAACTAAGCCCAGCCTAGCTCAGGATGGTTCCTCGGCAAGTGCATGCCATCCCTGAGGCAGACAGGCAGCTGTTCCAGATGATAGGTGGGACTGCACATGTTTTTTGAAACAGAGGAAGGCAGGGGTGAGGAAATGCCCAGTATGCAGGACCACAGAGTACCCAGCATGGTGTTCACTCAGCTGTCAGGCACCTCTCTCCACACAGGAGACGGGGCTGCAGATCCCAGCAGGTATCAGAACAGGTCAGGATGAGAAGGGGGGGTTGCACTGCACTTTCCCAGTTCTGAAGAGGCCAGACCACGACTGCTGGGGCAGCACTTGGGCTCACAGGTCTCCCGGTTGCATCTTTCTGTGCCAGCAGAGCATCTCTGGGGCAGCCCGCAGAGGCAGGTGTCCTAGAAGGCCAGCTTCTTCATCAGCAAGTAAACTCGAGAGTCCACTTCAAACCCATGCAGGTTGTTTGCATCTCCCTGCAGCCGCATGAGAAGCCCCCCATAGGACGCGTAAGCAGAGCTGGAGCAGAAGGACAGAAGCAGTGAGTGTGAGGAATTCCATGGGGAGCCCAGGATGAGATACTGGTGCCTGGCCCATGGCACAGAGTCTCCCCCTCCTGCTGACAAGCACTCACAGGCGCGTGGCTGCCTCTGTGGAGGTCTCATCCCCTTCGATCCTGTATACTTTGCCATACATCACGTACTCGAATTGGTCTGCCCTGCGATGGGATGCCAGGAGTTCAGAGAAGCATCAAACCTGGCTGTCCCCCAGGATCTGAGCATCCTTTGGCAGAAGGTACCTCACAACCCCTCAGTGCTTCACCTTTCCCCTCACCCAACCCCAGGTGAGTCCTGGCTGGACCCCCATACCTAGACGGCCGGTCATCTGTGGGGTTATATTCGCCATCATCTAGGGTGCCATCTTCATACAAAGTGCTGGCAATGACGAGGCGGAATTTGTCCCCTAGAAGGAGAGGGCAGAAGAGCAGTGAGAATGCAAGGCACACAGCCAGAGTAGCAGTGGCCAGAACAGATTTTGGGGTAGTGGCAAGGAACTACTCTGCCCCTCCTTAGCTCTCCAACAGGATTGTGAAAAAAGATGACACTGGATCGTCTGTCTCACCGTGAGACATTGACCACCAGGATGATCAATGCTGGAAACCAGAGTCACCAGGACATTAATGCTGCTGTTTTCATAAGATGCACCAAGAGATTTGCAGGGAGAGTCCCGGAAGGCTTGGCTGAGTCCTGAGCAGGTACACAAGACTCTGCAGTACCAGTTCCAGTCCTTTTGTACTTCACTGAGGGTAGGAGTCTCTTTTTCACCTGTTTAGTGCATCTAGTCCATAAAAGCGCTTCTCAAAAGATCTCTCGAGTCTGGTTGCCACCACCTGAAGCAGTTGCACTAGACAGCACCTTTAGAGAGCTGGCAGGAAATAAGCATAAATATAGGAAAGTGGACCAGATGCAACTCAGCCCCAGCACACAGTGCCCACTATCTCCTTGAACTTAGGGGTAGTATTCTAGGCACCCAAGGAAGTCTGAGAGTACTCATTCCTTGCTTGCGGTGAACTCACTCTTCCACCTCCAAGCACCGTTCTAACCTCACTCCATGCCAGCGTGCTCTGGATTAGCAGCCAAATAACTTACCAAGGTCCACAGGATAGATCTGGATATTCACATCCAAGATAAGGTCCATCTTGAAGGACTCACTCTCACAATGCAGGCGGGACACTAAAAAGAGCAGCAGAGTGAGGGACAAAGGCAGAGAAGTTGTCCCAGGGACTTGGTGGGAGCAGGGCCAGGCCATTATCCACACCCCACCGGAGGCTTGTATCGGAGCTACTTGGGAAGAATGGGTGCACAGCGTTTAGGGATGCATGCCGGAGCCTGAGAGCAGACTGAGGTGCACACAGGCAAGAAAAACATGCTGGGGAACAAAGCACGCCGGCGAGTGCCGAGTGTGCGGGGGGCACGGAAGCCGGGCACACCGGGTGAGGCAACACATGTCAGGGCCGGTGCCAGATGATGGTTAGAAGAGGGGGCACTGGGGCCACCGTCGGCGGGAAGGACAGACAAGGAACTGGGACAGAAGGTGAACAGGCCGTTCTGAGGGGGGACACAGGACGCCGAGGGAGGGTAGCGCAGGCCCGTTATGAGGCCCAGAGAAGAGGCGGTGGGAGGTCCCACTCACCACGGTCGAATTTCTTGCCCTCAGGGTCGATATCCTTCACGTCGAAGATATCCTCGAAGAGGATCCCCGCCATAGCGGCAGCTCCGCAACCAGCACCCGCCTCGGCGCCCACCGATGACGTCCACTCACTTCCGCCCCATGACGGAAGTAGCCTCAGGGTTTGGGCTGGGCTACTCCGGCGCCTGCGCATCGCTGCTGACCGGCGGCTGCACTCCGCGCGGCCCTAGTGCTCGCCGGCCACAGTTGCCGGTAGGGGGAGCTGCGAGGCCGCAGATGGCACCTCGCGGGTTCGCGCAGCTCACGGACTTGGGTGGTCCCAGTCCGGGAGCCGTCGCAGGCACCGGCTGCCACGTAGGGAGGGCCGAGGTGCGCCACGGGAGCTTTGTAGCTCCCCAACAGCCCCGAGGCGTGAGGCTGCATCTGGCCCTCGGCTATTCTTGGGCATTAGTGCGATGAGCTGCGCAGACTCAGCCAAGGACGAGGCCGAGGAGCTGCGGTCCCCACCGACTCTCTCCCTCCCACGCCAACGGCGTGGGGGAGGGACGGGCGACGGCCATCACCTGTGGCCTGCCGATGAACCGTGAGGGGAGGGGATAGCACGGCACGGCAGAGGCCGACTCACACATTGGGGCGCCACAGGGTGCCCGCACGCCTGGCATCTGGTCGGGAGCCACCAGCTCGGGGTCGAGAGTTCAGCACTGTCCCCGCCTTGGCCCCCGACTGCTACCACCGGCCTGCCTTAACTACTTAACTGATTTTTCCCTGGCTGGTGCGAGCTGTGGCAGGGGGGACCCTGTGTGGTGTTTGGGCAGGGAGTGCCTGCCCAGACGTGGCACCAGGGTGACTGGCATGGAGGTGGATGGCAGGGACAGGTTTGATGGGGACTGAGGAGGATGAATGGCATGGTGCCGTGTGTATGGGGGACGTGCCAGCAGCCCGCTGGGCACCACAGAGCTGTGAACAGGGACATCTGTGCCTGTGGCGAGGTGGCTGTGAGGGGACATAGCCCACGATGACCCTGAGAACCTGACATCCCAATTGTGGCTCCATCCCTGGAGACAGCCCTGGTTGGTATCTAGAGCCCAGGTGTCCCCAGCATCTGCACTGAGATTCCTGTCATGAGTTGTCTATGGTACCCAGAGCAAACCAGGTGTGACCTCTCCACAGTGTGTGTCTCCTATGGGGGGCTGGTGAGAGGGGGCTGGTGGCCCATGGGGGTGAGCGTGAAGGCAGTTCATGGCAGGGTCATCTTGCAGTGGAGACAGCATTAATGTGCTAGGACATAACTCTGGCTCATCATCATATGAGTGGACTACCCTTCCTCCCACCTAGCCCTGTGCCCACTGCCTGCTTTGCCTACCCAGACTTGGGGAGTAGATCCAAGTGTAGGTGCCATGACCAGGCCCCTCTCCTGCTGTGGACTCCCCTTACAAGCTCCCAGCACTTTCCCTGGCATCTTGCACTCCAGGGTGCCCCTGTCTGCTGTGGGGGATGTGGGCCTGGGCTGTGTTGGGTCTGGGCACCCCTTTCTAGGGGGCACCCAGAGCTGTGCACATTGCCAGGGGGTGGCAGCAGCACACTGAGCATGGCAGAGCACCCCAGGGCTGTTCCCTAAGTGGGGACCCCCTACCCCATCCAGGCTCTTGAGTATGACCAGTTGCCCTCTGCAGCATCCCCAGAGTACCATCCTGGAGGGATGTGACCCACCGGGCTGGGGCTGGCTGGCTGGGGCAGGGTGGTGTGGGACCCAGGACTGTTTTTTGGAGAGGGGCTCGTATGCTAGCTCACCCCCTCACACTCCACACACCCACACTGTGCTCCTAGGTATGGCACAATTAATACTGGGGGGCCCTGGTGCAGCTGTGCGCGCTGCTTGGATGCTCTCAGGGCCACTGCAGGGTGACACAAAGGGCTTAGCCCACCCGACTGTTCCCTCCTGCTGAGACCTGGCACACTTGGTGCAGGCCTGCAGGCAGTCAGGGCTGTACTCACCAGCCGTTGAGGTAGGCCCCCAGAGATGCTGCTGCCCATGGGCCCTGCCAGCCAGCCATGCCGTCTGTCTCCTTGCCCTTGTGGGACTAGGGCACACCTGAGTCCTGACCTTGGATGCAGGTGGACATGGCCCCACCCGGGGGTCACGGGCACACAGCCACCCATAGGGCCAGCTGGTGGAGAATGGAGAAGGCAGGTTTCCAGCTGCACCCCAGATGCCACAGGGCTAGGGTAGCAGCAGGAACCTGGCTTGCCCCAAAGCCCTGAGTGCTGCCTGTGTGGAAAGGCCATAGTGCCAAGCCTTCTCCTTGTCCCCAAGCCCCCTCCATGGCCCTATGCCCAGGCAGCCCATGGGGCAGGATAGGCCGGGGGAGCTGGTTCTGGCATAAATCCAGCTGAGTTTGGCAGAGGATGGGGCACCTTGCTTTTCGCTACACTACATCCCCATATGCCCTGGCTCTGCCCATGTGCCCTCTCCCTTGCTGAACCCAAGCCATGCTGTGCCACAGGTGTGTGGGTAGCCATAGGGACATATATGCCTGGCTAATGGCAACCTTCTAATGCCAGGGGGTGAGCAGATGGTCCTGGTGTGGGTGTGGGGTGTTGCTGGGTGCTTGGGGGTTGGCACTGCCTCTGGTGCCATTGCTGGGGTAGTGCCTGTTTGCCAGCCCGGTGTCTGGCGTCACCTCTTTATCTGGGATTAAACAAACCCTCCACAGATCTGGTGCCAGGCACTGCCCCTGTGCCCATGAAACCAGCCCTCTCCAGAACCCCTTCATGCCCACTGACCACCTCTGCCATGTTAGGTTGCAGCAGGCACCCTGGAGTGAGTGCCTGGAGAGAGCTCCTGGAGTGAAGAGCCCTCCAAAAGCTGACCCCAGGCTCCACTCACTCTGGTCATGGCATAGTCCCTCAGGTCTCTGCTCATCTGGGTGGTTGGAGGAGGCACTTCCCGAGTCAGGGGGAGTTTGTACTCTTAAACAGGGCACTCTGTGTCACCATCTCTGTCCCCACCTTGGGATACCCCCGAAAACATCACAGTGCAAAATGACACCCCCTGAGGGACTACCCTTGTCCCACTTTGGCTGGTGAGGTACCATACCCTGGGCATGGTGGATCCCCGCTGCCTCAATGCCCACACTGCCATGCTTCCCAAGTGAAGGTGCAGCCTCCTCCTGTCATTAGCCACCCGGCTGTTGTCTTCTGAAGAGCAGCGCCTTTGAAAGGCAGTGTGATGGTTTGNTACAGACATAGACAAGGTAAAGGGAATACAGAAACACAACTCCCCTTCCAGAAATCAGAGACCCCAGGAGGGGCTCCCAACCACCCTTCCACCTTCTCCCCACCCCTGTACCTTACCCCAAGGTTTGCCTTACTCACAAGGTGAATTAGGAGGATCAGCCAGGGGGGTTAGAGGAAAAGTGGTTAGTGAAGATTAATCGGCAGAGGAGCCAGAGCCAGAAGCTGCTAGACCACCCCAGATGCTGTGCTGTGTCCCCAGAGAGACACAGACAGAGAATGCCTTAGCTATGTTTTGGTTATTGTTCCCAAACAATTTTCAGCAAGCCTATGAGTGCAGCAGACATCACCATGGTTTCCTTTCACAGCCTAGAGTGAAATTTTCTCTATTAAAATATTCCAATTAGCCTCAAACCAGCACAGGCAGCCAGGCCTCCAGCCGGTGACATCAGCCGTCTGTGGACTGCCTCTGCTGGAGAGGGGCACGGAGCATTTTGGGCATTGCCCTAGAAAGGGACTGATGATGACAGGCTTCTGGGCTGCAAGGTGGACACAGGGAACAATTTAGCTGGGAAACCTGCCTGCACCTCGTGTCCGTGCCCACTGCCTGCTCCACCACCCGTCTCTGCCTGCATTCCTACCCATACCCCTTGCCCACACCCCTCGCTTGTACTTCTGCCCGCTGCCCGTTTTGGGACGTCCGTGGTGCTGGCCAGTGCTTCAGAGGCGGCTGCCCCTGTTATGTGCCGGCACAAAGGAGCCGAAACGGCGCCACCGTTACGGGAGCAAACATGGGCGGGGTGAGGCCAGGAAGGTGGGCAGCCGCTGGCACCTGTGGGCACCTGGCCTGGTTGCATTGCCCCGTTGATGGTTCCCCAACAGGCTGTGGGGCGAGGTGGCACCATCCACATGACCAGGGATGGGGTCCCCTCCATGCACCTCGGTGTTGGGGAATTAAAGCCATGGATCACCCAGGGCAGCGCTGCCCATGCAGACATCGGTGCAGACATGTGCACACCTCAGCTCCCTGCAAGTACTCCCCTCTGGGGTGCAGCAATGGGATGCTGTGGCCTCAGGGTGCCCATCCCTGCACCCTGCTGAGTTGGTCCCCACCTGGGCTGGGGGTGGGGCAGGCAGAGACAAAGCCGAAATTAAGCTGTTAATGAGACCCGTCTGTCACCAGGTCACCAATTACCCAGGCTGGGATTGAGGAGATGATGGAGGGCGATGTGGCTGGGGGAGGGGAGCAGGATGCCAGAGTCCCCAGCATGGGGGCAGCCGTGGGTGTCATCACGTCTGGGTGGCTTCCCCATCCACCACTGAAGGACTGTCAGCTACATCCTGCGGGGTGGGGGACGGAGGGGACAAGAGATGGGGGCCACAGCCATGGCAGAAGCCCTGGGGGACTCGGGAAGGGATTAGCCCCTTCCCCCTCTGTTGAGGCCGTGGGTGAAGAGAACGAGCTTCTGGGAAAATAACCCCCAACTACTGCAACAGCGTCATGCGCTGACTGTCCTCTGCACTCAGAGCATGGAGGGGCACCTGCCCACAGGGACCGGAGATGGCTGTACCCTGGGGACGCTCACAGACTCTCTGGCTACTACCAGCCCTGTGGAGGGGTGCAGCAAGGAAGGAGGCTTGTACATCCCCTGCCACCGGCCCGATCAATGCTGTTGTGATACATAGCAGTGGGCCCTGTCCCTGTCCCAGTCTTGTCCCCGAGTGGGATGGGTCAGGACAGCCACATTCCTCTGGACTGATGCTGACATTTTTGTCACGACACCTCTCTGGAGTTGGGCTAGGTGCCTGTCCAGGCTGTCGGAAGGACAGGTCATCTTCCCAGCTGTCATCACACTCACCTGTCCTCACAGTGGCCCTTAGCGGCACCCGGTCCCAGGAGGGACCTGGGGGCTGCCAGAGGTGGGGCTGGGAGCCTGCAGGACCTGGTTCCTACTCCTTCATAATGACAAAGGGCTCTGCACCGTGCATGGGCAGCATCTGGGAGCTGCCTGCTATGGCCATACTCTGGCTGGACCCAGTGAGCTGGACCCAGCTGAGCTGGAGGGTGGGCTGGGATTAGAGTTGAGAGGTTTTTCCAGGCTCTGAATTAACTTAATGGCTTTGGAAGACAAACAGATTAGAGAGCTGCCAGGATTGGGGCAAGGATCAGCTAAATTGAAAGCAGAGGTGAGCAGCAGCATCCCGCCCAAAGCCCTGCTGTCCCTTGCCCAAACCCCCATCCCATCCCCACCCCTGCAGCATTCTGGCCTGTCAACACCCTCCCAGCACTCTCTGGGGCCCCATGGTCACCAGATGAGTCCAAGCCAGTGGCCAGGACAGGCTCTTCCCTCTAGCCTGGGTCTCAGCCATGTGTTGCTGCCCTCCCCTTCCCTTTGACCACGTGTCCCTTTCCAGTTCTCTGTGCCCCCTTCTCTTGCCCTCCCCTTCCCCAGAACCTACCCCACCTACATCCCATCCACCCCCTCCCCAGCACCCCACAGCCTGGCTGTATCCCCTTGCGACTCTCCTCCCACACTGATGAAATAAATGGTGCCCAAACAAGCTTCCTCTTGGGGCCCTGTAAATACCAGCAAAGCACCAGGTCAGGGGGCAGTGTGGCAGCCCCATTTTGCTGGCAGGGTGCCATGCCCGGTCTCCATGTCCCTCCATATCCCCTCAGGAGGGCTTGGGGTTGCACTGCCCCCCTGATATCATTGGGACCCTGGGGCAGCCCCACTCACTGGAAACTGAATCACCAGTTGAACAACATCACCCAGATGAACAACATCTGGGCACGGGGGCTGGGGACAGAGGCAATGGATGGGACTGCTCTGTCCTCCTCCGGCAGCCAGACACGTCTCTGGGGACCGCAGGCAGTACCAGCTCAGTGGACTTCACTGTCCCCCCAGCAGGAACCTCAGCATTATTTGTGACCCAGGACCAGCATCTCTCAGCCAGCCTTTGATGGTGCAGCAGGAAGAGGATGGCAAGCTGGGGCAGCCAGGGGGTCCCCGAGGAGGAGGGGGCCAAGGTGAGGAAGGTTGGGTGCAGGGGACAGCCTCCTGCTGCTGCAGCCCCCGCCGGCGCCCCCGGCCCCCTCCCACTGCTTCCTGTGCAGGCGGCCCGGGGAGGCGATGAAAGCAGCCCCAGCAGATGTTTCTGGCTTGTTTTCATCTCATTAACTGTTTCCTCTTTTATTACGGGATAAATTATTAATTGTTCAGTGCGAGGAAGAAAGGAAAGAGAAATCCTGATGGATACCCTGCAGGCCCTGGGGAGAGCAGTGGGCAGGGGCTTGCACAGCCCAGGGCAAGGGGAGGGCAAGGGGGATTTGGGGTCCCTGGGGTGGATGCAGCCCCTCGCACCGCCACCAAACACTCAGATCTTCCCCTCGAAAAGGCGGGGGTGGTGGGTGGTGGTGGAATATAAGGTGGATGAGATGCTCTGTAAGCAGGGCAAGGAGGGGCTTCATGGGGGCTTGCCAGCACCTGGCCTCCCTCTGTGGCAAGTGGAAGTAACTCCAGAAGACAGGGTGGTGGTGGGGCTGCATGGGAACCAGATTACTGGGCACTCATTTGCGATCCCCAAGCCCTTCTCCTTGCATGCTCTGGCCCCATGGGCTGAGAATGCTGCACCTCCTGGCTGCTCCCCCCCTGGTCTTTGCTCCCCTGAAATATTCATGGCCCACAATGATGAGTTACTTTAATTGCCCTGATGAGGAGCTGAATAATTTACACTCTTTTTGAGCAGGTCCAGAGACATCATTAGCAGCTGATCTTGGAGCAGGGAGGGGAAGTGGTCTAGCCACCATCCTGCTGCCCACAGGGACACCAGGTGAGCGACAAGGGACCAAAAGTGTCCCCATCCTGGTGTCCCAGTGGCTGGGTGGCATGTATGGAGATTCAAAGCACCAAGCCCCCATTGTCCATCCCACATCAGCACCATGGGTAGGAAGGTGGCTGCAGCCCGGCATGTGGCAGGGTCCCGACGGGCTCTGAGTCACAGCTTCTCTCCATCTCCGTTGTCACCACTTTGGTCTGTGGCCAGCGGCGATGTCGGAGATGAAATACAGCGGGGAGAAGGGGCTGACGCGCTCCGGATTCCTGAGATAACAGGGACGGGCGCGACACAGACTTTTATTTACATTTTCTTCCTTGAAATTTCAGCCTCTCTGGTGACACCCCATACGGCTGCCATGAAGATAAGAGGGGCTGGTGAGGGTCAGGATGTGTTTTTTGGGGGGTTATTTCCCCTCAATCACTCGTCCTCACCTCAGTCCATGCACCCTGTGCTGGTGAGAGGCACAGACCTTCACCAAGTGAGAAGCTGGGGACTGGCTCCTTTCCCATCAATTTTCCTTCCAACTGGTGTGATGGGAACCTGGGAGGTTGGATCCACACCCTCCCCTCACCCCTGCAGGTCAGGGAGAAGCTGTGTCTCCGACTAGCTTGGGCCCCACTCCTTAGTGGAGAGGGCGAAGCCCAGGATAATGCTGTCGGGATGGCCATGCCAGGAAATTTCAGGCCAGAGGCCACAACAGGGACAAGGCCTGAAGCCAGCCACCCAATAACGCCTGGATTTCCTCCTAGTACTGCCCAGCATCCTGCTAGCAGGAAGGGCTCTGGTGTGGGGGCTGCCCAGTCACAGTACTCTGTCCTGTGGCCCTAGGGGGTACAGTAGGACCCTGCTAGTGGGGGTCCAACACTCTTAGCAGTGTGGGGGCTCCCAGGCTGTGTTCATCCTGGAGGTATGTGGGAAGAGGGACTGCTATGACTGATAGGTGCTTCCTGCACCTGAAGCCCCCAGGGATCCTGTCTCCATTGCCGCTCCTCACCCAGGGCTGGCCCCCAATGGTTGGCCTCCCTCAGGCAAGGGGGTTAGATCCAGGACCCACCTGGACCACTCCAGGTGCCAGGGCTGACTGTGTGGGTGCACAGGGGCATGCACACCCCACAGGGGCGTGCAGCCATATGCGCACATTTGCACATGCAGACAGTCTCAGGTACATACCTCGAAATGCAGCCCTGGCAGGTGTAGGCACTCACAGGCACAAACACACACTCATCTGCATGCTTGGGCACACAGTCAACTTATGGGCACACCTGCATACACCTCTGCGTGCACACAAACACATGGATGGACACACCAGGGGGAGAGTAAGCATGCACATGTACACTTGTGCACCTGCATGTCTGCATGCAGTCCCCTGTGAGTGCATACATGTGAATGCACAGGCGTGCACACAGCTTTCACACTTACCCATGTGCACGTACGCTGGCGTGTACACACGTCAGGTCCCCCAAGCACATATCCCCGTGTAAGTGCTCACACATAAGGACACACAGACATGGGTGCACAGACATTCCTGCCTGCGCATGTGTGCCACCTGCCCGGGGTGCCAGCGGGTGCTCCCCACGCAGCCACAGCCCCCCACCCTCCTCCCTAGCCACTCTCCAGGGTTTAAGAGCTAGGAGGAATTTTAAATGCATTGACCCCTGACCCACCTCTGCCTGTCAGGGGAAGCCACACCCCGGGCTGCTCTCCGACAGATGGGGCCAGGGAGGGCCACAGGCCATGGTAAGCCCTCGAAGACCACGGCAGGCAAGGGGGAGCACCCTGCCCTTTTGCTGCACCCCATGTGCCTTCTGCCTTGGTGAGCACCAACAACTGTCACACCTAAACCTCGCTGGCCGCAGCAGCCATGGCTTGGCGATGCTGCAGCTGGTGCATCTGAGGGGTTATATTCGTCGTCATCTAGGGTACCACTTACTCCTTGGGGGCTCTGCGGGAGTGGGATGCCCCCGAAATGCCCTTTGCAAGGTGGCTTGGGCCCCCTACCCATCTCTTGCCATCCCTGCCTCCTGCATGAAGGGACTGTGGTGACAGTGGTGTAATTAAAAACGCAATTAAGCACTGCCACTTAGCAGAAAAGGCATACAGTTTGGGGATAATTATCTGACAATATAACAAGTTGCCCAACATTAATCAGGCTCTGATCTGCTCCAGCAGCTGCGCTCCTCATTCAGAGCAATAAATCAGGCCCTTATGGGGGCCACGGGGGCAGCACACTGTCCCCTGCCTGCATCTGGGGAGTTTAAGGGTGCTGAAGTAGTTCCCTCCTATCCCTGCCCAGACCCACGGTGTTTCTGTCCTATTTGTGGACGCCAAGAGCCTCCTGGAGCTGTGGACTGATCTCAGGGATCAGCCCTCAGCCCAAGTTAGGATGGCTGGGGGGATACACTCCTAAAAAGAGACCTCCCGGGCAGGACAGTCATGCCTAGGGGAGATGCCCCAAGCTTCAGATTGCCCTCTCTTCTCTTTGGAGAAGCCCCAGGGATGGGGCTGGCAAAGGGTGTCTGGATCACTGAGGAACACAAGGTAGAGTGGGACACACCAGCTCTCAAGTCATCAGTGATATGGAGAATTAATGAGTATTTATGGCTTGTATTTGCTGGTGTTAATGAAGTCTTTGCACTGGAACAATGCTAACTCTGAAGCAGAGGAGGGTTCTCTCACTGCATCCCCCCAGCATCACCTGGGGACTGTTCCCATGCCGAGGCAGTCTCAGCTGTTTCCCTCCCAGTGCTACATCCTGGCTTGAATGCTGAGGAGTCCCGTGCCAGAAGGAACCCTCAGTGCCGCAACTCCCTGGCCTAGAGATGGGCCCTTTTCCTCCTGTCTTTCCCAAATTTGCCCCTGCAGCAAATCCCTTTGGCACAACTCACTCCCAGCTAGTTCCTCCACACTCCTTTCCCAAAGCCCCAGGCTCTGCCTGTCCCTGTCCCAGTCCCCATCCCTGTCCCAGCTTGCCCATTTTGGAGGAGAGGACACAACCCTGTACAGCTCCGACTTCTAAGAGCTGGAGATAAAAGCAGAGCTCGCAGCCTTTGTTCCGGCTGTGGCTGGCGTGGGCCACGGAGGAGGAATTCACCAGAAAGAAACCAGCAGCTTAACACATTCACTTCGCCCCTAATTTGCCGGTTCTGCCACAAAATCCCATTACAAAGGGTTTAGCAGCTGCGCCCAGGAAGAGGTCACCGCCGGGGGCCCCCGAGGAGATTTACCGTCCACAAAAAGCGCGAGAAAAGAGCAACCCCAGCTCCCTCAGGCACTCCCCTCACGGCCGGGGACAGGCACTGTATTTTAGGGTCCTGGTATCCCCTGCCCATCCCTCCAACCTGCACCTGGCAGCGAAGGAGAGCGGTTGCGAAGGTGCAGCTGGGTTAATTCACCTTTATCACTCCAAAAGCAAATAAAATAGGGCTTGGCATCGATCGGCGGGCGTTGAGCACGGCCATAAACCGCCGGTGATGGCCAACCGACGCTGCCTGACATCCGGCCTCATCGGATTGAGCCCTTGTGGTTGCGTGGGGGATGCGGCTGCGGTGGTCTCTCAGTTTGTGTCAGAGGGGGTGGGGTGATCCCACAGGTGGGTACACAAGGAGAGCCTGGGAAGCTGTGGGGAGCCCAGAGCTGCTCATAGCAACGTTGTGCTGTGAGGATGGTTGTGCCAGGCCGGGCAGAGCCACCTGCTAGCCCAGTGTACCCTGCTCAGCTGGGGTGGGGGGATCTGCAGGAGCCCGCGTGTAGGGCAGAGAGTGTGCATGGTGGGGTGTGCGTGGCTGGATTTGGGGCAGGTGAGTGTGCAAGGGAAGGGGGAGCTGTGTACATGAGTGGTTGTATCTGTGCCTCTAAGCATGGCAGCCCATGCACAGGTGTTCACACATGCCAGTGCAAGCATGCTCAGACACAGAGACCCTGGGTGGGTTTTAAGGCACCAGGACGGCTCCGCAGCAGCCCACACAACAGCACGGCACCCCAGCTGATGCAGGTGTGAGCCCCAGGGATGAGAACGGTGCCGGGCTGGGGCACAACTGTGTGCTTGGCGTTGCTTCTGCTCGGCCCCGGCACGCCGGGGAAAGCAGGGAGCAAGGCTGAAAGGAGCGGGGCGAGCGCCCGGGCAGGATGGAAATGAGTCCCCAGGCGTCCATGCGGCACAAAGGCACCCGCTGAGGTGGGCCGAGACCTTCCCAGCCCTTAGCCACAATGTTTGCAAATACTGGAGGCCACTTATGGTGGGGGCCATCGGCGGGGAGAATGAGGGGGGCTCCTGGCATCCCCCTTCAGCTGGGAGCAGGGCGGTCAAAAGCAGTCGTGGAGCCCAGCCCTGGGCCTGGCAGTGCCCCATAGATGCCCCATGGCACCCCAGATGGTGGGATCGCAGAAGGCAGGGGCTGCCCATCGCCTTTGTCTGCAGCCCCAGCGTGGGAGCCAGGGGAGCAGCGAACATCGAGGAGGAATGTCCCTGCTCAATGCCCACCATGCCGCGTCTGACAGCCCTGAAATCAGGCTGTCACATCCCGTCTGGGCAGCCCTTCACCTCCGTTTGTGGAACCCTTGTTCGGCTCCTGCTGCATTCGGCTAACACAAACACAGCACTTAACCCTTTGGCTCCCAGCATCCTGGGGTGCAGGGGCTGTCTGGCTCCAGGCAACTCACAGGGCTACTGCCATCCTTCTGCAGGATCCATAAGGATAAAGTGGGATGCCCCATAGTGCCGAGGTTTTCTGGGAGGGGTGTTTCAGGGTGCCCAGAACTCCCACATCCTGCAGTCTCCAATGGATGCCCCGAACCAGGACCTGCTGCCTGCCTCGGGATGGGGGGATTCATGCTAACCCTGTGACAACCCACACTCCTCAACCACAGCTTCCCTCCAGACCCCACGACCACCCTGAGTTCCTTCCCACCCCCCTGCAGGGACACCTACCCCGCATCAGCCCAGCCCCGTGATGAAAGCGGGAGCAGCGAGCCTTTCGTTTCCTTTGACACAATTAAGCAGCCCGGGGTCCCAGCGCCTCGGCTCGCCGCAGTGTGTTAAATTAATGTAGCAGAAAAAATCATTATGCGGGGACACAGATGGAAGTGACCAAGCAGAAAATGCGATGTGCAGCAGCGGAGGACCCCTCTTACCCGTGTAAACACCACAGGGAAATACAGGTTTCCCAGCTCCTGGGCGAGGAGGTGACTGCAGCCTGCTGGGGGGGCTCCCTCCTACACTGCCACTGAGGCAGACCCCCGATGGAGCGGGGGTCTCCCGGGTGGGTGAGGGGAGCAGACAGTGGGACCCCCCGGGCAGCGGGTAACCCGGGTGCGGTAAGGGCTGGCCAGTGAGCCGGGCAGTGCGTGTGGCCAGGCCTCCGCTCGCAATTACCATGTCATTATGTGGCGGCACAGCCGTGGCTAACCGAGCAGAAAAGCGGCCCCTGCTCAGCACCCGCAGGGAATGGCGTGAGGGGGCCCTGGGGGGAGTCCACGGGAGCACCCAGCTACGCATATACACACACCGTACACATGTCCCCTTGTGTGAGAACTCATTCCTCTCGCACCACAAGCAACTGAGAACGCCTCTGTGGGTGCACACTCTGTTTTTTTCCTGCCTTCCTGGGGCACACACCCGCCCCGGGGATCCCAGCTGCTCCTCAGAGAACTGTTCTCGAAGAGTATTTCTGCTCGCTGGGGAGAGAAGCTCAGGGCAGGCATGGCCCTGGGGCTCGGCTCAGCTGGGCTCTAAGCTGCCCACCAAACATCAAGAGCTGTGGGGCTGCTCGCTGGGACCTTGCACGCTGGTAACCTCAAGTGCTAGGCAAAGACAGGCTGAAGGGTTCTGACACCAGAACCCAGAATGAGGCGCAGCAGGATACAGAGGGAATGGAGGGGTGCAGAGCACACAAGAAATATGGGATGTGAAACCACCAAAGCAAACCTATCCCACGGGGCCATAGCTGCTGCTTGGACAGAAGATAGGGGCTCTCAGTTTGAACTCCGGGGTGTTTTGCAGGGGCCAGGGCAGTAAAGGCCGAAAAAAAATCTCCCTCAGCTCCTCATATCAGACTGACCTTGCACCCGATAGCCTGCTTCAGACCAAATTTCCTTCCAGGTGGCCACCCTGTGACAAAAGAAGACTAATCAGACAATTGCCATGGTTTACTGAGAGTTCCCAGCTGTGGGCATTTGGGTGCTTCTGTTTCACCTCCCTTCAGGGCACCAGGTGGANGAGCTCCCTCTTGTCAACACTGTGGGGCGTGAGAGCAGGATGGGGACAGGGACGGTCCCCAAGTCCCCATCCCCTGCCTCATGGACGCCTTGGGACAGCAGGGGCCTGTTTCCTGCTGCCTCTCCAGCCAGCTTTGTTTCCAAGGGGCTGTGTTCCCACCCGCCCAATATTCATGTGGGCCCCTTCCCTCCCCGGGGGGCTGCTAATCCCCCCAAAATGGGCTGGGGAATTGTTGACCGAGCTGCCATATCCCTTGAACAAGCAAGCCAGGGCCCGCAGCTGCTGCCGGATTAAGAGACACCCTTTCGCTGCCATAGCCACCGCACCGAAGCACCCAGCCCCTCGAGCATGCCCGTGGGGGTCAGCCACCCAGGGGCCAAGGGGGTGATTGCTGTGGCACTCCTGCAATAAAAGCTGACAGGTTTAGCATGACTCTCCCGGCATCCAGAATGCTTGATCTGCCGTATCTGGCTTATGCTGGCAATGCCCAGGGAGGGAAGGCCGGGAGTGTGCTGCTGTGCAGGGCAGAGCTGTAGCACGTCTGCTGGGTGGCACTGGCATCAGTGGCTCCCTTGTCCGCCTCCTCCCTGCTGCCACTGTCCATGGCATGGGCAGAGCTGTACACAGCGATGACAGAGGGCAAGGAGCAGCTCTCACACTCCGGAATTGTGGGTCATCAGAATTAGATTAATTAGCGTGTGCTAATGGTGGCTAATTAGCACCCGGCTGCGCTGATGCAGAGCTTGCTAAACCTGGCACCTGACCCCTGCCCTGCTGCCTCAGTTTTCCCACCTGCAGCATGGGTGAGCTGGGCACCTGTCTCTCCATGATGCCAGGGGACACCAAATCAACAGGGAAAACTTGATGCAAGGAGAGGGGGACTAGCTACCAACTTCTTATCGGAGCGGCCCTGCCAAGTGCCTCTGGCCAGGGCAGCCTCCAGCTATCTCCCTATCTCAAGAGCTTGTTCTGGGTCAGGGTGGACATGTCCTCACCCAGAAGTGAGTGTTGCTGGATGCCCAAACCCCCTTGCCCTGGGCACCGAGGGATGTCTCAAGGGAGTGAGTAAATAAGGGTGGGAAAGACAGAATGCTGTGGCTCGGTGCTGCTGTAGGGATGGACAGTGCTGTAGGGACGGACAGTGAGGCTGCCCTTTGTAGGGGCAGACAGGCACCCATAGGTGCTATTTGTACCTGGAGAGCTTACAAAACATCTTTTGGTTCCACTGACAAGTCCCCAGAACCCCACAGTAGCATTGATCCCAATTAAGTGCACCATCCTCAAAGAGTTGGCTGAGACACTTGTACTCCAGAGTGCATTTTGGGGGGACGAACACCCTGTCCATCCCTTGTAGGGACCTCCTGAACACCATAGCAGCCCCCAGGGTGATGCTGAGCACCCACCGGGCTGCTTGGGAGCTTGTGGGGTGTGAAGAGGAAAAGCCCTTTTCCTGTGCTCTGCCCAGCCCAGCTGCTCCCACAGAGCTTCAGTCTGCAGGTGATATGTGACCTTTGCTGTGGACACCAGCTAAGGGTGAGCCCCACTCCCAAAGCAGCTGGCACAGTGGGTGCCTCAGAAAGCCCAGCTGGTGCTGTGGCCATGTCCTGGGAGTATAGCTCTCAGCTCTCAGGCTGAAACTGGGTTCTCCAAATCTGTAATTTTGGGGCATCTGGGGGCCAATCTCAGCTAGGCAATGGGGGATGGCATGGAGGGAAAGGCTACTTCAGAAATTGCAAACGCTGGCACAAGCTGTCCTGCCTTCAATGCAAGCAGCGAGTGTGAAGTTAAGAGATAAAGAGGGAATTAGGAGATAAAGTCTGCATAATCCCAGTTGCTCTATGCAATTAAAATGAGCTTCACCCCACTGTAATTGGATGGAAGCTGCCTGCCAGCGCCAGCGTGACCAGGAGCATTGGGTGGGCAGGCATGAAGGATTCACTGCACCGAGCACGGAGACTTATCTCCCTGCCAGAAAAACTGGGAGGGCAGCGGCACAGAGAGCAGGAGTTAATGAGATGAAAGTGGAAAGCCTGGCACAAAGGATTAGCTCCCGGCCAGCTCCACTACTGAAATCCCAAGGTTCCCTGGAAAGGTTTTCCTAGCACTATGGCTGCATCCTGCCTGGGCCTACTCAGTAGAAGAGGAATGTGCTTGGAGTAGCAAAACTTGGCCCTTCTTCACTGGTGTGACCCCTCGATGGGGACCAAGTGGGCTGTCCCAGCCACCAGCTAGCTACCCCAGCTCCACTGCATCCCTGTCCCAGTGCCCGGTCCCCCTCTGGAGAATCCCTGCATAACACCATTCCTGACAGCATTTACAGCTGCTGGTATTAAACAGAAATAAAAACCCCAAGTGCAGATTAAAAGGACACTGATGAAATGCCAGGAGAAGAATTACAGCCCTAATAAACCACTGCCTTCTGCTGGGGGTGGGCGACGAGGAGGTTTATGAGGCCATTTAAACTTCACTGTCAGAAAGGTGTATTAAAGCCATAAAGGCCCCGTTGGCTCCCCTGTACCCTGGAAGCTGGAGCACGGCTGTGGCCATAAATCCACCTGCTTACAGCCTGGGGCGAGGGGCCCAAAGCCCTTTGTCCCTGGGAAAAGCCAGGGGAAGCAGGAATGCCTCCTTGGCTGGGGTCTTGGAAGGTGACGTCAGCCCTGGCACGAGATAAATGCTGTCCATGGGCCGGCAGTTCTGGCAGGATGGGATGATCTTGATGTGAAGGCTGGGATATGCCTCGTCCATCACCCACCACTTGCTCACAGGGAGAGTGTGAAGAGGAGCCCATACCCCCTGTCCCTGCACGCTATGTCCCCTGCCTGCTGCTTGGGGACAAGGGGACATGAGTTGGGATAGTAGCACAGCCACTGTCATGCTATCAGGGACAGTCCCTGTTCTGTACCAGTCCCCAGCCATGCTGTGCTGTGGGTCCATCATATGAGTCATTGACCATCTGAGGACCAGAGCCAGGGCTGAGGCAGGATAGGCTCTTCCCATCCTTCTGTCCAGCTCTTCCCCATCCTTATGTGCTCCCACAGGTTTGTTTGCACAGGTCTGATTACGCTGACTTAAACAACTGCTGGAGACCTGTCTCTCCTTTCTGTAAAGATCCACAGCAGAAGCAAACTGCCAGTTTGCCAGAGCTCTTTATGGAATCAAAGAATTGCCTAGATTTGGAAAGACCCTCTCCTCCTCTGGCTGGTGGCTCCTCTGAGGTCCTTGTGTGCTGTGACATTGCATGACAGGGACATGGCATGGGGACAGGGCCGAGGATAGGGACAGTATTGGAAAGTGCTCTCTGGCACGAGCTGCCCAGAACAGCCTGACTCACCACCCCTGGGATGGGTCATGGTTTCAGCGTCATCCTTCTGGGGTGCAGTCCTGGCTCCCTGCCTGGCCGATGATGGGGACAGCGGGATTAAGGAAGCCTGTGCTGAGGGAGGTGGCAGAAGTTGAGCCACCCTAGGGAGGTAGTGGCACAGGGCATGCTCCTTCTCTTGGAGCACCAGCATGAAGCTGCTGGAGTCCTGAGGACGTGGTGGGCTTCAGAGGGGCTGGCTGAGTAGCCTCAAGAGGTGGGGATGAGAGGTGGGTGTTGAGAGTCTCTCCTGTATATGCTACGTTAGTAAGAACTGCTTACCCCTTTCACTGCCCCAGTGTGGGGGCCCTCGGTCCCTGCCACTTCCCATGCTGGCTCATTAGTGTGTTCAGAGCAAAGAAACCCATTAATGACACAAAACGACTGCAGGCTGTGGGAGTGTGCAGGGAGCCAAGCCCAAACCCTCATGCAGAGTGGAGGTTGCTGCTTTTTCCCTTCCCTTTGAACTTCAGCAGCGTCCTGGAGCTGTGGTTCCCCTGATCATGGACCGGGGTGGTGGGGCACAGAGGGATGCAGCACCAATACCTCCCACCCGCTACTATGCCAACTCCACCCTGGCTTCAGGGAAGTGTCTGGGTTCAGGGCATCACTCTGGAGCATCTGGTTCTTACACCAGGATGGATCATTGGAGTTTTGGTTTCGTTGGACTTCCAGTCACACTGATTCCAGGGGAAGGGGTGGGTAGGGGGTGCTGCCAGGGCCCGGCAAGGACCTGGCTGGTGGGCAAAGTCAGCATGATGGGAGGTGGCCTGCACGCCCCCATGACTCAGCTGGCCTCGTTGAAGGCGGAGGTGGGGTAGTGATACCGGAGCTAAAAAAAAAAACCCGACTGACTGCCGGGGAGAGGAAATTTCTCATTAGCCAGAAATGTGTGGCTGAACCTGTCTGACACCCGGGGCAGCCTCAGTGGTGATACCGGCCCCAGCTCTGAGGAGATCAAAGCGGTAGCAGGGGTAGTATGGGGGCTCAGCAGCTGGTTGGGAGGCGGAAGAGGAGGGGAACAGGACAGGGTGGAGAAAGAGTTTTCCCAGCACTTCTCCAAGAGAAGTGAGATATGGATGGGCAGCAGTGCACGGCACAGGCAATGCCAGCAGGCAGTGATACTTGCTGCAGGGGTTCACTGCACTGCCTAGCCACCCGGGGATGGGCAGGACTGGTGGCTGGCAAAAGCTGGGCAAGGTAACCTGGCATGAGCTGGGGTATCCTGGCCACACAGCAGCCCCGTTGCTCCTGCTGTTTCCAAAGGAACCAGTGTTTCCAGACAAGGTGGCTTGTGGGGCTGTGATGCAGCCCTTGGCACCAGCACAAGCTCTACCAGCAAGGCCAAGACAACTTTTCCTCTGCTTTTCTTCAAGCCTTTCCCCAACACCAGACCAGCACATCAGGTCAAGGCATTGCCCTGGTCTTGTTTAATAGCCTAGAGGGGCTTTTCACCTCCTGGTCCAGCACTGGGGTTGGATTCTCCTCCTCAAGGCAAGCAGGCGAGGGTTGATTAATGTGAGCACATTTGCACGCTGGCTATGTGCTGCCAAAGACGATGTAAGCTCCCAGGCACGTGGGGTAGAGATGCCTTCTGCTCCCCAAGGCAGCCCAGATGCCATTTTGGGGAGCATCCTGGCCTTGCTGGTGGTTTTTGGTGCAAGGATGCTGTGTACTTCTTGAGGGGGTTTTCTTCCCCATTGTCCTTCTGAGAAGACACTCAGTCCTCCTTGAAGGGGCAAGGATGCAGCCCCAACAGCAGTGAGCAGGATGTGCTCTGGCGGCAGCTGAGGCTAGGCCCTGCACCATGTGCAAGCCGCCTGCTAGCTACCAAAGGCGACTGGAAGGAAGGAGTGGGAAGAAAATGATTAAAACAATTTTTTTTTTTTAACTAATAATAAAAAAAACCCTGGAAAAAAGACGTGTAGGGTCCTGGCACGTGAACAGAGTCTGTAAGTGGTCTTAAAAATTACCAATAAATAATCTTAACGTGAAACAGAAGGAGCAGAGCTGGAGTGTTTGTGGGTGTCTTGTGCTCCCTGTGAGCATGGGAAAACTCGCTGGATCTTGTCCTTCGTGCCAAAGGGACAGCCCCTTCCCGGGCCCTGCTGTGTCCCCAGCTCCAGCCGTGCGGCAGTGACCCGCCTGGCCGGTGGCCGGCCTGTCCTCGGCTGAGCACGGGGGCAGGATGCAGCCCCACGGTGTGACCGTGCTGGCGATTCCCGTGGGCACAGAGTGGCAGCAGGGACGAGGCATGGTGGGGACCACGGCGGGTGCCCGTATACTCGCTGCCCTGCGGCCCGGGCTGGTCTGCCAGGTCGCGGCCTCGCTGTGCCGAGCTGTGATCCCTTCCAGCTGTGCCGGTCCCGGGCGGCTGACGGGCCTGCGGCATCGTCTCCTTGCCAAGTCGCCGAGGTGTCAGCCAAGAGTTAGCAGGGAAAACGCCAAGCAGCCGCCGAGCCGGCCAACCCATCATCCCCAGCCTTCCTTGTCCTCTGCTGCCGAGAGCCTCCCACCCTCCCTCCCACCAGAACCGTGAGACCCCGGCTCACCGCAGCGGGGTCCCCCTCCCAGCAGCACCCGCTGTGCATTCGCCCCAGCGTGCCCTCGGGACCCCCCACCTCTACTCTCAGGGTGTCCACCCCCGTCTGCACCCTTCACCTGAGCCATGTGTCCCCCTCCTCTGAGTCTGTCTGGAAAGGGACGGTCCCCCCTCCCCGAACTTTCCAGCTCTCTGTAGAGCGGGAACAATCGTAGCCTTTGTCTTCCCTTAATCTCCTGGTTAGGAATTAAAAAGGGGGGGGAACCTCAGCAGCACAAAAGGCTCTTTTGCACAGGCTGGGGTGGGGGAAGCGCAACACAGGGTGCATGCAGGGTTTGCCTTCTCCCTGCTTCCAGCCTGGCCACCCTGCTCCCCAAGGGCCACCCGAAGATTGGTGGCTGGAGGAGCAATGCCTGCTCCCCCCTCAGCCCCACAAAGGTCCTTGACTAGCATCAGCCCTGGGAGTTGTCGGGGAGCATCTCTGGGGAGACTTGGGTTGGGCTTGCACCCACACGAGGCCAAGGGACTTCTGCATACCACTATGGACCTACTTTCACACATGCAAGCACCCAAACATTCCCACACCCACCCAGCACAGGGCACCCCACCACCCAGAGCTCCCCAAGAACACAGGCACTGCAGACCTCCATAGAATTCCTTAAATAATTTAATTGAAAAAAAGTCTTTCCGTTAAAAAATATTTTTACAAACGCACGCTCGCATTAATTTCCCTTGCTGCTGTTTTTTTGCTGTTGCTTTTCTTTCACCATTGAACACTGCTTCCCCCCTATACCTGAAAGGAGGTGGGAGGCACAGCACATGAAGAGCCCCTGGGTGCACACCAGGCAGGGTGGGGGCTAAGGTTGGTGGGGGGGAAACTTGGGTTGGCTGCAGGGGTGCTGAGTCCGGCCCCATAGGAGCACATGGGCAAAGAGAAGGCTGGGAGAAGGTGTTTGTTGTGGGCTTGCTGTGGGCTTGCTGTTTAAAATTAGATGAAACCCCCATAAAGTAAAGCTAGGCCAGGATGGAGGGTTGAGATGGGGATGCCTGAGATCCACTAGTGCTGGTGGGATCCCAGACTTCGCAGCACTGGGCTAGGGGAGCAAATACAGCAGGTGCAGCCCCTGAGCCCCACAGTGCTTGCAGGGGGAGAGGGTTAGTAAGCCCAAAACGGGATCTAACATCTATTTGGCCAGCTGCTCTTAGAAGTCTTCCAACACTAGGTTGCTTCACCTGACTTGGTAGAAGGTGGAGTCTGCCCAGTGCTGCCATTTGGGATCCCACTGTGGTGGCAGCTAAGGAGCAGCCAGGGTGGGGAGCATGCCAGGGTGGGCAAGACCGGGAACTCCCAGTGAAACAGGGCTGCAGTGTCCCTAGCAGCCTGTCTCCACAATAGATCCTATGGAAGAGGGACAGCGTGCTAGACTGAGCCCATTCCCTGGTGCAGGACCTGCTGCCCTCCTGGCCTTGTTTACTGTGTTCTGGGGAGGAGAGTGAGCTTAATGAGAAACACGAGGGCAGGCAAGATTCAAGGAAAAGGGAAAAGTAGCACCTGCTCAGCCAGGTGGGGAGGCAGTGGAGCTGAGCATAGGAATGCATCCCATCATTTTGGGGAGCATCCACTTGCCCCTCTGCACTGCCAGCAAAGTGAGTCAGCAAGGCATCCTGCAGCTGAGAGGGTGTTAGGATTTGTAACCTCCAATCATGAGCAGACGGGGGTCCCACTAGGCTACTAGAGAGCGATGTCCCCTGGTCTGGGGCATAGGGACTCACTGGCCCCTTTTCTCAGGGGCAGCAGCTCACTACAGCTGGGACAGCTGCCTTGGTGTGACCTCACCTGGCTCAGCAACTGCCATTTTGAGGAGAGGAGCAAGGCAAGTGATTCAGGAATGCTGGCAGTTGTCACAGCACTCCTGCTTAGGGCTGGACTCAGCCTGGGGAGAGCAGAGGACCAACCAATGTTCTGTGGAGAAGCCCCTAGGCTCCAGGGCTCTTCCAGCAGCTGGTTGAACATATGAGTATGGCTGCCTCCTGCTTGGTTTTCACACACTGGGTTTGGTTCACAGATTTCCAGCTTAACTGGAGGAGGGGATGGGGGTAAAAAAAATATTATAAACATCTCTGAGTGCATTAGATGGAGCTTCATGCCTGGCTCTGCCCTGGGAATTGTAACCTCCACACTGTGTACCCCAACAAGGGAGCACACGAAGTCCTCAGGCACTGCAGGGTGTACACCCTGCAGGACCAGCCAAATAGGTGACAGCAAGAGAACAGAGGAGCAGAAAGGGGCATGGAGCCAGTCTGGGGCTGACCAGAAGGAGGAGGAAGCTGCAGGCAGCCAGGTCCATCCAGCGAGAGCGCGATTGAGCAAAGGAAACTCCGGTAAAATTCTTATTGCCTTTATTCTGCCCATTGCCTCACACAGTCCTGCCGGCCAGCACACACCCACGCACGCATGCACACACTCACGCACACTCAGGCACGCTGGGAGTCTCTCCCTCAGCTTGGAGGAACCAGGCTGCAGTGAATCCGCAGGGAAAGGTCAGTGAGTCTTTTGGCAGCAATCACAGCGTGTGTCAGGAGTGGGATTGGCCCTGCTCCTTCTGCATAAAAGAGGAGGCTGGGGGAGCCCGGGCCTCGGCCCCCGGTGCAGCCCCTGCCCCAACCCCGCTCTCCGGCCCCTCGGGGAAAGCGTGGCTGCTGTCGGTCCGGGGGCAAACCGGAGGGTCCCTGTGCAAACGTGCTGATGGCCTTGCTCTGCAGTCCAGAGTCGGCCAGAAGAACCAAGAGGGTAAGAGATGTGGAGCTGGGCACCAGGTCCCCCTCCCTCCCCTTTCTGCTCCCTCTTTTTAATATATCTCTTTTCTTTTTTCTTTTTCTTTTTTTTTGCCTAACTCCCTGCATAGTAAATCTCATAGGGTTCGGGTTCTGGCGTGCAAAGCCAAGTAAAGAGAGCGAAGCCTTCCTTTTGGACACGTTCCAGTGCAGACCCTTGGGTGGAGGGGCTGCCAGGGCTGGAGAGAGGCAGTGATTGTCTGGGGCCCATAGCCCTGGCCCTGTCGCTGGCTCAGCCTCCCCTGGCTGTTTCCACGTGGAGACCAGAGTTAGGAAAGGCTTCGGACATGTCTGGTGGATTCAGTGGATGGGTCAACAGTCTGTGGCCTCAGGGAGGAAAGGGAAGTGAGGACTTGGGGGGAAAACAGGGTGAAAAGAAATCCAAGAAGCAGAACAACTCTTCAAACGGATGAGAACCAAGACAGGGCAGGGAGCGGGATGTGCCATCTATGTCCCATAATCCATCTTCAATATGAAGATGTGTTGCTGCCTCGCTGCTCCAAGACTTGGGACAAAAAGCTGGGCTCCCTCTCAGCACAAGTGCCTCTGATCCGGGGAAGGGTGGCCCGTCCCATCCTGTCCCAGGCGACCGTCCGAGGCAGAGGAGCGCCGTGTGAAGGGGCAAACGGGAAGTTGGGCTGCACCGCAAACTGAACCTGGTTGGCAGGTTCCCTCGGTCCGTTCCAATGCAGAGTCCCCTGTGGTCAAACCTGCACTGGGAGCGTCTGGTTCATCTGCAGCCTCATGTCCTGAATGCTGCTCAGGATCTTCTTCTGGTGCCCTGCTAGCGTCACCCCTATCCTCAGCAGGTCTCTGCAAGGAGAAAACAAAGACTCAGTCTCCTGGCAGCAGCAATACCAGCATGTGGCCCTGCACCATCTAACTGGTGCCAAGAGACTCATCCATCTTCATTACAGGCCTCTGCAAGGTCCTGTGTCCCTTTAACACCACAGGGAACTAGATACTGAATCACAGACCTTAACATCCTTGGGAAACCCCCCCCCCACCACTCAGCCCTTTACATGCTCAAGTGGGAGGAGCTGGCTGCTGGAGGGATGAGTGACAAGAGACAAAGTGAAGCAGTCCCAACCTTCTCCCTCCTTTTCAAGCAGGGACTTACTCTGCAGTCATCTGTGCCACCAGGTCGAAGGAGGCAAAGCCAGCATTAACAAAGTTCTCCTTGTACCGTCCCATTTTGATAGCATCCAGCCAGTCTCCCACAGTGGTGAAGGTGGTGTAATCTGGGACAGTGCGGTCCAGGAGTGGTTGGGAGATGCTAAAGGGCAAGAGAGCCACAGGTCACAGGGAGCAGGGAACAAAAGGGTTAACTGGAACTGGGGCAGATTTTTTACTCATGCCCTCCCATGCTCTCTAGTTACAACCACCCCAGCTTCCTGGGCTTGGGGAATTCCTGGCTAGAGGCAGTGGTGCCACTGACCCAGACTGGACGCTGGCGATGACTTTCAAGCTGGCAGCGTTGCGGATGAGTTTGTCCAGCGTGTTGACAATCTGTGCAAACTTGGGTCGCAGGTTGCGGTCCCGCACCCAACAGTCCAACATCAGCTGGTGCAGCGCTGTAGGGCAGTCCATGGGGGGTGGCAGGCGGTAATCCTGCTCCACAGCATTGATCACCTACGGAGAGACAGGCAGAGGCAGACTGTGAGCCACCTGGGCTCCCATGTGCATCCCACAGCTCCCTGCTCCCCAAGGAACACTTACATCCTGGTTGGACATGTCCCAGTAGGGTCGCTCCCCATAAGACATCACTTCCCACATCACGATGCCATAGCTCCACACGTCGCTGGCTGAAGTGAATTTGCGGTAGGCAATGGCCTCAGGAGCTGTCCATCTGATCGGGATCTTGCCCCCCTGCAGGGACAGACAGCTCCATTATTTTGCACATACCTGAGGTGTCTCCTCCCACCTCTGGGATCAGTGGATCCCCCATGAGTGTTCCATACCAGGGAGCTGGTGTAGGTGGGGTCAGCCGGGTCATCCTCCAGAAAGCGAGAGAGCCCAAAGTCAGACACTTTGCAGACCAAGTTGCTGTTGACCAGGATGTTGCGGGCAGCCAGATCCCGGTGCACATAGTTCATCTCTGAAAGGTACTTCATGCCAGCGGCAATGCCTCGCAGCATTCCCACCAGTTGGATGACCGTGAATTGCCCATCATTCAGCTGCCAGAGGAGAGAACAGAGGGGTATTGGGGAAGGATTCCAATATGCTGCCATCACCACCTTCCTCTCTACAGCCACCTGCTATTCCCCCAACCCATGATGTCTATGCACAGCTAAGACCTGGGAATGTCAACATGACAATGCAGAAGGATAGAGAAGTAGAGCTTGGTGTTCTTATCCTACATACACCAGCAGTCCCAGCCCTGGGAGGGAGTGGATAGATGCTCACCCGCAGGAAGGAGTCAAGTGCACAGTTTTCCATGAATTCTGTGATGATCATGACAGGGCGGCTTTTGGTCACCACACCCTCGAGGTGGATGATGTTGGGGTGGTCAAACTGGCCCATGATGCTGGCCTCACTCAGGAAGTCCCGCCGCTGCCGCTCTGTGTAGCCCACCTTCAGGGTCTTGATCGCCACAAAGATCTCACGACGACCGGGCAGCTTCAAGCGCCCACGGCATACCTCACCGAACTCCCCTGTAGTGGGGAAGGGGAGAAGGCACAGTGAATCGTGTGGAAGGGTGACAGGCGGTGGTCTCAGCAGCTGCTGTGCCCAGCCCCAGGACTTGCCTGCTCCAATGACTTCCTCAATTTTGACACAGGAGATGTCAATCTCTTTGGCAAATTCCCGGACAGCTTCATTGGGGTCTTCATAGGTGAAGGGATCAATGTAGACCTTCATTCCAGGGGCGACTGAAACGGCACAGGGGTCATCACCAGGAGGGACACAACATGGGTAACAGATCAAGCCAAGTCATCTTGGCCAGCCAGCCCAGCCCAATCCCCAGTCCCTGCCTACAAAGGTTGGCACTTTGCTTGTGCGTGGGGCAGGAATTGGGAGAGGACAGGCAGAGCCCATTTTCTCGGCTCTCACACTCACCATATTGCTGCAGCTTCTCTGTGTACTCAGGGTCTGTGCTGTTGCGTTGCTTCCTGCCCAAAGGAGATGAGAAGAGGTGTTCAGTAACCGTCCCTTTCCTGATGGGGCAAAGACATTCACTGCCAACTTCCAAATCCCAGTGCACACAGCCTATGCCAGAGAGGTTCCCCTCCAGCAGCCTGTGAACAGAATCCTCCCTCCACTCGAGGTGCATTGGGAGAAGATGGCCTAGTTGTGCCGAGAGAGGATGGCAAGAGCCTGGGCAGAGCCCCAGATGGTGCTGGGGAAGCAGAGATGCACAGTCCTCCCACAGGATCTGTGCTCTTGTACCCACATGTGGCTGCCAGTTCTTTGCTCCAGTCTGGAGCTGCCAGAACTCTGCTCAGGGGCAAGGGGGAAAGCTCTGGGGCAGAATTGAGCAATCCCCAAACCCAGCTCTGAACCCCATCTCCCTTCAAAGCTGGTACCTGAAGCAGACGATTGCAATGATCACCACAACGATGACGAATAGTAGCCCTGCAGTGGCTGAACCCACAATCAGAGGCAGCTCCTGGAAAGTCTTGCTGGTGGAGCCTGACGGAGGGAGAGGCAGAAATCAAAGTCGAGCTGGGGAAAGAGCATGTGTAGGAAGGCTGCGGGATGGAGGCAACCCAGTCCTGGTACCTACCATCCTCTGCAGTCGTCTGAAACTCTGTGGGGAGGCTGTAGCGGCCATACCCGGCCACCGTGCGCGCCCTGACCTGCACCATGTACCGAGCGTTGGCCTTCAGCCCATCCAGCCGCACTGAGTTCTTCTGGCTGGTGACTGTGTTGGCGATGCCATCACTCTGGCCTTGCTGTATGGAAGACATGTGGGTGCCACCTCTGTGAAGCAATTCACTCTTTACTGGTTCCCCCATCCCCAGGTACTATGTCTGCAGGGACTCCCTTTGCCATGGGGCTGATGGCCAGCCAGAAGTGCTGGAGGACAGAAAAGGTTGCTCTGCCTTCTGCTTTACCTTCTCTGAGTACTTGATCTCGTAGTCAAGAATGATGCCATTGGGTCTCTCAGGGGGAGTCCACGATAGCGTCATGCTGTTCCCAGTGCTGCTGTGCAGGTGCATTGTAGGCACAGCAGAAGGAGCTAGGAAACAAGGCAGGAGAGGAATGAGCCATCTGTGATACGTTCACCATGCCATGCTGGCAGAGGGGACTGCCTGGAACCTGATCGGACAAGCTCGGTGGAAAGGCATGGAAAAGCTTTGAGACTGGCTTCCCACAAGTCTCCCTTAGAGAGGTGTGATCTCAACATCTTGCACCTAAGGTGACAGGAGACCAAAGGGAGCCTCAGAAATAGCACTGAGCTAACACTTCACCCCATACCTAGGTGCAAACTGATCTGGGAAAGGGCCCTGATGCCTCAAACTTGGGCTTCTTCCTCTGCTCTCACCAGGAGTTCCACACTCCACCCTACCAACGAAATCAGATCAGAGCACAGCAGCTGGAGATTACCAGCACACTGGAGCTGGGCCAGAACCAGAGGAAGGAGGGAATGGCAGGGCGCTTGGCTGGCCATGAAGGTTGGGGTTGGTGATGAGCCTTCCCAGGTCCACAGGAGAGAAATCTCATTTCCTTCTTCCTTCACAGCAGGCAGATCTCTGGGGTAGGTCTAGGAGATCCAGAGCTCCCCAGAGCATGTGCCAACTATGCCATTCTCCCGTTCCATGTGTTCTGATCTCATCTCCTCCACATTAACGGAGAGAAGAATTTACCCAGGGGATTAAATGCAGGTGTGGAGAGCTGGTAATGCAGTAGCACAAAGGACTGCAGCCTCCAAGGCTGTCAGCAAGAAAACTCCCACTCTGCTCTGGAGCGGAGAGCCAGCCCTTGCTCTGTGGCAGCCCCACTGACCTGCCTGGTTGGTGGTGATGTTGACAGAGGCAAAATGGGGAGAGTAAGGGCTCTTGTTAGAGATGCCATTCACAGCCTGAATCTCAAAGGTGTACTGGGTGTGTGCCATCAGGTTGCTGATGTAGATGCGCCGCTCGGTGAGGCCGAGCTGGCGCGGCACGAATTCCACGTTGTCATCGCAGCGGGTGCACAGGCGTCGCTCCACACTGCACTTCTTGCAGATGACGTTGTAGAGCAGGTCATCCCGCCCGCCCGTGTCCTGGGGCTCACTCCACTCCAGCACTAGAGAGGTCTCATTCACATTGGAGAAGACGCTGCGGGGGGCAGAGGGAACACCTGTGGGGGCACAACGTGGGGTCAGGGACGGCCTGTGCCCGTGCCCAGCTCACCTCTGGCATGGGCACACCACTCTCTCCCAACCCTGGATGAGGAGCCTTGCCTCCCCCACAGCTCCCCTCGCCTCCCCTCCTTGCCCAGGGCAGGACTCACTGGTGCAGGCACTGTCTGCAGAATCTGTGTCTGCCCGGAAAAAGCCATTTCGACATGTGCAGACTGTTGCTGCTCCTGAGGTGGTTCGGCTGTTGGGAGGGCAGGGAGAGCAGGGACCTTCTCCCTGCTTAGACTTGAAGGTTCCTGGCCCACATGCTGAAGGGAGGGAAAACAGACCCAAGTTATAAAATTCTCTCAGAAAACAGCCACTATCCCCCTCTAGACTGGGCAGACCCTTCCTAGCTGTCCTGTCAAATCTCCCCTCAGTGGCTTGAGGACCACAGATTGCTTACAAACCCTTCCACTACCGTGAGTTATGCCCAGGGACAGTGTCCCTGGTTGGGCAGGGTGGGCAAAAGGCAGGTTGCTGGCACAGGACAGGGGCACCTGCAAGCACAGGCACAGCTCAGCCCAGGAGATGCTGTGCTCTGGCAGCAATGTTGGCAGTCGGAGATGGGAAGAGTTGGTCACCACCAGCAGTACAGGGTCAGCGCAGGTGCAGCCAGGAAAGCACATTCCCACTTCTCTTACTTCACTGCACTTCCCAAGGGCTTTGCTATGGTCCCTCCTCCCAGCTAGTTTCTACGCTCAGCATCCTCCATAGGGTCAGGGATCTGTTCTCTAGGGAAATAAGGCTGGAAATGAAAGGTCCCCATAGCCCTGCCCACTTCAGCCCCTGCAAGAGGCCTCTACCACCCAAAATGCAGCCACTCAGCTCCAAACTTTCCGCCTTGGGCTCTTCAGCCACTTCTCAACCCCAGGGTGGTGACACCTCCCAAGGCTGGCTCAAGTGGAGTACCAAGCTAGATTAAAACATTCCTGCAGGTCCTTGGCTAAAGAGCTGCTTCGGCACTGCTTGCCTCCTCCTACCCCTGCTTCCGATCAGGGTCCTTGAAGGAGCCACAAATAATGGGATGCAGCCCAGCTGGCACCGCAGTGTGTTTAGTCATAAGGAGAAGCACATGAAAGGATTAACAGCACTTGAGCCAAGAGGCAGAGTGGCCTTGGGAACCCCATCTACACCTCAAAATAACCTGATTTGTCACAGTGATGCCCCAAAGAATGGGTCCTGTGCTCTGCACTTGAAGCTGGCCAAAGCATCAAGAGACCCACTGGTGTTGGCTCTGCTTTGGCATCACCCTGTTTGTCACAGCTGAGGTGGCATCAGCACCCACAGCCCCAAAGGAGGGAGTTAGGGCAGTTCCCGAGTGTCTAACCCTCCTGGCAGCCCTGTCCCATCTCCCACACCTATCACACATCACCACACTAACAGGAAATTTCCAGGTGCTTCACTGGGTTTGCAACAAGTGGAAGTTTCCTGCTTTAAGGCATCTCCTGACACCCTCCATGGAAATTTTCTGTCTGGTTACAGCATCATGCATGGGGTGTGGAGGGCAGCTGAGTCACACACAGATGGGTTGGCCCCATGCGGACCCACACACAACTCTGGGGTGCTGTCCTGGCCTGCCTGGTTTGCCCAGGCACTGAGCAGCAGCAGCCCCACAGGAGAAGCCCCACTCCATCACAGTGCTGCCAGGTGTGTGGAATGTATGAGCAGTTCCACTGCAGGTGAAGGCAACCCATTATGGGGGCAAGCACCTTGCTGCTGAGGAGGTGACTGTGCTCCTTCTTGCCTACTGCTTCCCACTCCCAGGGCACAAGCCTTCTGGCAAGGAGGCTTTTCTTTGGTCAAAACAGGACTGACCACATGGCTTGACTTGCTCCAGCTCCCTGACCTGAGTTCACCCAGCCTCTGGGCCTTCCCTTTGGAAATGAAAGTTTAGTCCATCCTGACGGCACAGACCTGCTTCCTTGTAAGCAGTAGAAGATCTCCCCTGGCAAGCAGATGTAGGGTTTCTGTCCCCCCAGACTGGGCCACCCTCACCACCACAAAATGCAAGGACATTGTGGCTGCTCATGGACAGGAGTTGGCCAGAGGTAGTGGAGCAGCCTCGGCACAGGCAGACCCATCTCATCCAGAGTCCTGGGCGGTTCGAACTGGGTGGATGCAGATTCACACATAAGGAACCAGATTGCTGAGGAATGAGAGATGACTGAAACCTCCTTGGACAGGAACGCTCTGGGCTTAGAAATCTGCCAAACATGCTTTGGTTATGGACAGGAGCCCAGATCCATCAGAGACAAAACCCCCTGAAATAATAGACTTGCTGTGGGGAGAGCAAAGTTGGAGCAAACATAGCTTTGAGAAGCCGACGGCCCAAGCATGGCATGGCAGCCAGAAGCAGCAAAGGTGCCCTGCAGAGGATGCAGGAAGTATGATAGGACTTGGCCTGAATACTCAGCAGCAAATGGTGTCCAGTGGGTTATGGAGACAGAGGGTATAGTGATCTGTGCCCCTGGACATGGGAACAGGCAGGCAGAGCCATCCTGGGGCAGCTGCCTGCCATCCCTCAGGAGTACCCAATGCAAGGGATGAACGTAATTTCTTTGCACCCTCATGCCACCGAGTCAGGAAGGGGACAAGTCACATTCCAGCCCTGTTAAACAGAAGAACAGCAGAGGGACCAAGGCCCAGATGCATGCCACTATTTAAGTTTCCAACTCTGATTAATAAATCAGGGCATAAAGACCTCAGTTGCAGCATGACAACTCTCAGCCACCACATTTGAAAGCTGTAACCAACCTGATCCCAGGTCCCCGGTGGATAAGCCGCTGTGTCATCTCTTCTCTGCAAGAAACTGCCTGTACAACAACCACTATCTTGGCCGGCACACTGGGGAATGAGCCTGGCAGCTCTGGAGCGGGAACGTGACTCCATCCAGTTGGAGCTGGGAAGCCAAGCTCCCCTCTCTCCTCTGAGAGGTTTGCATAAGCACTTTTCCTGCTGAAGTGTCCTCAAATAAAATAACAGCTCTGAACCTCTACACACAGATCACATCTCCTGACATTGGGTTGCAGTCACCTCCAGGGAGAACACGACAGTCACTGACAGCCACAGGATAACAGGTCAGGGAACCAAAGCAGAGCTCCCTGGACTGGAGAGGAGCTACTGGTTTGATGGGAGAGAGACACAGCCTGGTTTGACAGCAGGGATTGGCTGTGGAAGAGATTTATGTGGGGTGCGGGAAGGAATGGAGCAGTAACGCAGCCCCAGGGCTGCTGCAGAACTGCCCCATACCCTCTATGGGGCATTGCACAGTTGGTGTGGCACCTACTGCCAGTCATTTGGCTGCTTCTGGCAGCCCCTCTGGGATTCTCATCAGCAGCTCACCTCTAGGGCCTGATCCTGCCTTGCAGAGCTGCAGCACAGGGCTGGGGGAAGAGGAGGGCATTCTTCCTAAATACAGTCCCCACCCTGGTAAACAAAGTCCAAGGGAGAGAGCTGAAAAAAACCGACCGAAATAAAACCCTTCTGGCAGCAGCAGAGAGCAGTGACTCATCCCACAGGCAGCCTCCATAACTGCATGGGATGTGGGCAAGCAACAAGGAACCCATGTGCATCTTCAAAACTTCAGGGTCCCCTCCCTTGGGAGAGGGAGGGAAGGATAGCCCACAACACATTGTGAAATGCCAGCGGCAAACTACCCTGTTTCAGGTCTCGTTTACCTTCCCATCCCCAGGATGCTATTCCAGCCTGGGCAGCATCCTTGCAGCTACTTCTCTCCCTGTAGGACTGAAGCAGGATGCCTCGACTAAGCCTAGATAAACTAAACAGATCACATCCCTTTGTCCAGCAGCCCTGTAATTTCTTTAAAGGCAGCAATCGAGTTTGCCTGGGACAATCTGTGCTTTATGAACCCGCACGGCTCACTCCCTTCCCGCTTTCATCAGCAGCTGCAGATGGATTAGAGCCATGGAAGCAACAGCCTGGCTACAGCCGAGGCGGTAACTCTCTTTTTAAGTCTCTCTTTAAAGGCACTTGATTTTTTTTTCCCCCCAAAAATATCACCCTTTGGGTGGAAATATTTCATGCTAGCACAGTCCAGAAGTGAATGGAGTAAACCTGAAGGGGAGAGGAGAGAAAGAGACCTCAGGGATTTGAATGATGGCATCCAAAGAAGAGGCGGGAAACCTACTTATTTATTTATTTATTTATAAAAAGGGAGGGGGATAAAAAAATTCAATAAGCAAAGCTGCCTCTTGAGCCACAGCGGGTCACAGGCAGGAGGGCAGGGGCCGATTTCCTCAACCGTATTACAAGTAACCCATTGTGGAGCTTCCCGGCTGTAAACCAGCAGCTCCCCCCTGCCCGCGCTGCCGAGCTGCCTTTGATCTGGCAGCCTGGGCAATTAATCGCAGCAGTTTCACTTCCTGGGTTTCATGCAGCAAGCCCGTGTTGCAATGCAAAGCTGCAAACAGTTGGCAAGTGCATTGCTTGCTTGGCATTCTTCTTTTAATTTGGGATGATGTTTCCATTAGTCACCGACTGCAAGGGAGATTTATTTGAGCAAAAATTTAGATTTTGGCCCTAGCCTGACCTGCTATCACTTACTGCCTGTGCCCAAAGGTGCAGTGCCTGTTGCCATTGGAAAACAGACATCATGAAGGCTGAGAGGGAAGTGTGGCGTCACACTGCCTCCCCAGGTGTTGCTATATGGTTTAAGTGTCCACCGACTGCACCACACAGCTTCCGTCCAAGTGAGGAGTAGGCTCTGGCAGCACCGCAGCCTCTCTGGAGGACCCCCCAAATAGGCATTAAGAGCTGTGCAAAGAGGGGTCTTGCTGCTAGCTCTGGCATGGGGGCCAGCCAGACTGCAGACCTTTCAGTCTTTGGGTGAACCCAGCAATATGAGGGGTGCAAAGCCTGAAGAATTACGCACAGGGAGCACGTGCCCAGGAACATTTCTGGGGAGCTGAGCCGTCCTGCATGGGAAGCTCACACTGCTTGAAGGAATCTTCCACCTGAGCAATGCAGGAAGAGGTTTGACAACAAATTCCCCAAATGGTTTGGGCGCTTGCAGACCAAAAAGAGAAGACCCTGGGGACTGCAGGGCTCATGTTATGAGGAGGCAACAGAACCCTACTTGTGGAGGCATGTGGGAGTCTTCGACCCCCTTCCTGACCAGAAGCTCCTCTTCATCCTGCAAGAGCTGCCTCTGCAGCTCTGCATGGCGGGGAGCGAGTGGGAAGTGGCACAACCCCCAGAAGGGCTGTGTGCTAATTAAATAAAGATAATGAGGCTGAGAATGAGATGCCAAATCAATGCTGTGGCAACTCAGGACTACAGCGCCAGATACCAGCCTGGCGTATCGCATTACAAAGCATGCCAAAGAAATTGCCTTCAGCCGGGCGGGATGAGTCCTTCAGCGGGGCTCCCGAGGGACCGGGATACAAGCTGCATTGTAACAGGGCTGAATGCGAGGTCTAATCCTGGCTCTGGATAGAGATAAAGAGGAGGAGGAGGAGATCTTCAAAGGCCACTGAAAGTCTGGGGAAAGGGGGAGATTTACAACAGGGCTTATCCCATCTAAGCAGTAACTGGGTATTGTTATTTATTAAAATGCCATCTGGCACTCTGGAGTGTTCCTTGTATGTGCGGTGAAGCCTTGGCGGCTCCCCGGGGCGGGAGCGCTGAAACTCCGGCTCCACGGGGCTGCAAATGCACCTCTCCCCACACTGTGGGAGCCTAGAGTGTTCTCGGGGTAAAGGAATACCCAGCCGAGAGCAGAAAAGGGAGCTGTGGCTCTGGCTTCTCCCAGCCCTTCTTCAGCTGTTTCCACTTAAAACACACACGATCATATGGTGGAAAATCTGATCCTACAAGGGCAGTGCAACTTTCCCAGAGAAACGTGAGGACACTGCTGTTTCTGCCCAGCGAGAGGGCAGGCTGCCGGATGGAGACGTGCCCGTGGCTCTGTGTGGCTTCCCCATGCGCTCGGGAAGAAGCTGAGGCTTGGTGGGCGTAGAAATCAAAGGCACTGTGAAAGCCACCACATGGGTCTTTGCCTGGCTCGGGGGATGCAGAGAGGGGACTTCACCCCAGGCTGCAGTGATGCCCTGAGGAACCTTCTGTCCTGCCTCAGGATGCCCCAGCTCGGCACAGCCCAGATGCTGGCTGGAAACAGCGTCACATTGTGCCCAAACCCCACAGGGAAACGGCAAACATTCCATATTGTCTAAGATCCCCGAGTTCAAACAAGAGGGAAACCAGCTTCCCGGGATTAAGGACCTCAACAAACTGTGGGTTTCTCTTTCAGTGATGAATACCTGGCACTGCTGTCCATCTGCCCCAGGAGGAGCCAGCCTGGCTGCCCACAAGACTGATGCAGGGGCTAGGGCACCAAAGTCAGAGCTGTGCTGACAACAATGGTGCTGGAGGCACTGGTCCTCCAGCAGAGCTGCAGCCCCATGGAGGCTAAGTTCTGCCCTGACCAGCCACAGCGGTCTGACTGACAGTTACACTGCTCCCAAAGCCAGCAGAGAGGCCAGCTTGGTCCAAGCCCCACGTCACAGGCTGTCCAAAATCACATCTCCCCTGCCAAGAGAAAAGGGCCGACGCCAAGAATCCTGTCATTGGCGAGCACAAGGCATCCAGTGGTGGGGGCCCAGCCAGTGTCCCACTCCCTGCACAATGCCTCCAGCCAAGAGGAGCTGCAGCAATCTCTCTGCCCTAACCCCCAGTCACCACAGGGCAGGGTCCTATGTGCCCAAGAACAAAATCACCGCAAGGGAGCATAGCATCGATGCTGGCAGATTTTTTTCCCTTACCAGCACAACCAACCTGGGGTGAAAAAGCAGCACCAAAGCTGTCATAGGGGAGCATGGCAGCTGCAGGATCTGCACAGGGCTACACTGTTGCCCAGGGCAGCTCTCTATCCTGAGTATCTCCACATGCAGGATGTGGAGGGATCCCTCCAAGCAGGGGCAGGGAACTCTGGCTGCCATGCCTTCACACTGCTCCCCACACTCCCTCCTGCAGCCCTTAGTGATGTCAGTGGAAGCATGAACCAGCATGAGTCCCACAGACAGCACAGCAGGGCTCACTCCCTACCAGGGTTTCCAAGCGCCTCCACATAAGCAGCACGAAATCACACTTGCTAGGAATAATCACTCACCCCAAATGTGAGCACCGTAGAAGGGAGAGCAGAGACGCTGGACACAGCAGCAGAGGCAAGAGGGAAGTTTGGGTAATGCTTAGGGGCTTAAACATGCTGGATCCCTACTGAGGGCCATGCCTTGAGCCACAGCTCCTGGTGCAGAGTAGCTAAACACTGTGTCACTGCAGATGCTGTGCCAGTTTGGATGCTGAGCCAAACTGCAGACCATTCCCCAAGATACTACCCTTCTCCCTCCTCAGGGAGCCTGCCCAGCTCTCAAGCCTCCAAAACCAGACCAAGCTCAGTGCAAAACTACCTCATCTGCATCAGCGCATCTGTGGAGACAAGACACACAGTCACTCCACCACGCATATACCTTGGCACTGGGTATCCTTCATGGTCGGCTCATATCCAGCGGCACATGTACAGGCTCCCACAGGTACCATCCACTCGCCATCACCGTTGCAGTACAGCTTCAGGGGTACAGATACCTCCACCGCATTGGGGATGCAGGTGCCTGGTGCGATGACCAGAGAGGTGGGTTCAGCCCCCGTTAAAGTCTCAGGGAAGACAGCAAAGCCAGCAATGGTGTTGGAGCACTTCTTGTAGAAAGCCCGGACAGAGATGAGGGACATGCAGGCTCCCAGGTCCTGGAAGGCCAGGTAAAAGCCATTCTTAGAGAGAGGGCCAAAGCTGCGCACCTTGGTGTTCACACGCCCAGACTCCAGCTTGGAGAAGCTCTCATCCGGGGCAATTGTATCCACTTTGATATAGNATAGTAGAAGAGGTTGAAAGTCTCCTTGCAGGAGCCAGGGATGTTTGGGATGCTGTTGCAGTCCCGCACCGTGAATTTCAGCTCCACGTAGACACGCTGGACGTCCTGGCGCTGGATGAACTTGGTGCGCAGCCAGTTGTTCTGGTTGGCCTCCCGCACGTTGCACACCTGGTACGTGCGGATGGGGTTCATTGCCTCATCGTAGCCACTGACCTCTTCCCACTGTGAGCAAGAAGGTAGCAGGTTAGACCCCCAGCTGGGGAGGTCAGCATCACAGACACATCACAAATGGCATGGGTTGGGAGGGACTGGACAACAGTCAATGAGGAAGAGCAGCAGCTGCACCTCCACCCATCCCAACCCTCCTGGTCATCAAGGTGACTAATAGCAACCTGGGCCAGGCATCATGGCACTCCTACTCTGCCAGCATGGAGTCAGGAGGAGACCGTTTCAAGAGGCAAGAGGATAAGCACAGGAAGGAATGAGGAAGATGTAGCCAGTTCCACAAAGGTGCTGGTGAGCAGCTCGAATCCTGTAGGGCCAGGGCCGTCCATGCCCTTTGGAGATCAGGACCAAAGCTGGATCCACACTTACCCCTGTCTCTGGATGAGTTGTCCATGCCAACTCAGAGGTCACCCACTTCGTGTCCATCAGGGTCTCTGGAGAGGGAGGAGAGAAAGAAGTAATTGGAGACAAAGGCCAAGATTAGAGGGGAAAAAAAACAGGAGTGGGGGAGAGGAGAGCTGAGCCTGACATTTCTGCAGAAAACAGCAACTTGGGGGGTGAGACATCGTGGGAGGAGGGGGGAGTGGTGCAGACAGACTCCAGATTTCTCTTCTCTCATCAAGAGAACAGGAAGCGCAAGGCATCCCCAGAGAGCTGCGCTGGAGTGGGGAAGTGGCACGATGAGGAGCTCGCCAGGTGGTGAGAGAGGGATAGCGACAGGTTGTCACCCCCGGCCACTGGTGCAGTCAGTCATGCCTCCAGGTCACTGTGGGAGAGGGTGCCAGAGAAGGCAGACTGGGCACCCCCATCCTCGCCCTCCCCCTCTGCTTTGGCAGGGTGCGTATTTACTGTGGCTGGGGTTGAAAGGGCCTGTTCCCATGACAGGGTGGTGCGGGCCAGGCAGGTTTATCCAGAGGAGGAGGGACTGGCAGGCTGCTCTCCCAGAGACGCCCCACATCACTCATTTTACAAGAGGGGAGAAGAATTTGACCGTCTGGCCAACATTCCTGGAGCAGACTACAAGACAAACCACCCCGGCAGCATTCCCCAAACAGCCCCAGCCCCAGCCTTGGGGGGGGGAGACGCTTGTCTGGGAAGAGCTGCAATTGCAGGCAGCTGTCGCTAATCCCGGGTAGAGCCCCACGGCTCCACGCAAGCACCACGCACAAAACCTGGGACTGAAATGCAAAGGACAGAGGATGACAACGTGCCCTAGGCCCAGTGGTCCCTCTGTGAGCTGCTGGCTTTATAACCTCTGCTCCAGGGGTGGTCCCATAGGCTGTCTGGAGGGGAGCGGCCATCCCTAGGTCTTCTGGCCCCTCTTCTACCCAGGAGAGTTTTGGAGTAAGGGAGGTATAAAAACCAGAGTCAAGGGACAGCTACCTACAGACCTCAGTGTTCTGGGGGCTCTGGTGCCTGCCTGAGCAGGACTCTGAATCAGCTCTAAAGCATCTCCCTGTTAAAGTCCCTGCACAGCTCTCTCAGTGGCTGTCCAGCCATCTGACCCTCAGCCTCAAGATGTGGTATGGTGTGCCATGGCTCTCCAGCCCCCAGAGCCAGCAGCAGGCTCAGGCACAGGACATGCCAGCTATGCTATGCTAGACACCATGGTTCAGCCCCAAAAGTAAGAGGCAGTTTTGGTCTCTTTCCTTCCACACCAGGAAAAACCACAGGCTGACCTGGCCAGAGAGGATGCACACAGAAGGAAGGAAACATCCACACATCACAGGGTTTCAGGTGAAGCCTGGTTGAAGGTAAACATCTTCCTCATGTGTCCCATCCTGAGAAGACTGGCCAACAGTTCCCTAGCCATCACCCATGGACAGACCAAGAGCATGGGCTTGTGAGTGCCACCGTGGCACAGATAAACAAGCACATGTGGGGACACGTGGGATCTCTGACCCGCCTTGTTGTTTGCCACAATCCCAGCCCGGTTGGTGAGCCTGCCTCTTGCCCAGGCTGCATGCATGAAGCAAACATAAATGTAATCCCACTGTAGATTGGCAGCACCAGCAGAGGACAGCCCTGGGAAGAGCTAGAAAAATCCTTCATATTGACAGTTTCCCATCTAGGAGGGGTGAAGGGGAGCAGCACCTACAACAAGTATGACAAAGGGACACCAGCTTGTTTGCAAACAGGAGTGCAGAGGTGGTTATTGGGCAGTAGTAGTTACCTTTTGTTTCTGAAAAACACAAACTAAGATCCTCCACCAAGTGGGTAATGCACAGGGAACTGGGACTTGGATGGCAGAAGGGTCAGGACATAGGATGCACACAGAAGGCTCGGACATGGGGCAGCCTCTGCCCAGTCAGAAGCCACTGCCTGCCCAGGGGGAACACAACAAACTGTAATCTCTCTCCTTCCCCATGGCATCAGCTACAAACTACTGGAATGGCTCCAAGTGCAGCTCCACACAGCCATGAGACCTCTTGGAGACACTGCACTGGGGTGCCTCTCAGGGAAGGCAGCGGGTGCCAGGCCATGGGGGAGCAGGTTGTGTAGCAGGGCAGCTCATACCTCTCCAAGGGACAGGCCCTGCACGCCAGCTGCCCTAATAAGGGCACAGCGGTGCAGTGCAAGGGCCCCGGCACGCCGCACTGGCGGCAAAGCAGAGCCAAACGCGTTCTCAGTGCTGACAGTGTGCCGAGCTGCCAAGTCGCAACTCATAGACCCCACATGGGTCTGGCCAGCAAAGGGTCATGCTCCTGGCATGGGAAGCTGGGTGGGTGTTTCCACAGAAGGGCCAGACTCGGTAACAGGAGTGGGGAAGGGGTGCCCTGCATGCTCAGAGACTGTGTGGATGAGCAGCCACAGTGGTGAGTCAGGTCACAGAGATGGGGATCTGAGTGGCAGGATGTGCCTGTGAGCAGGACAGCATTGTAATCCCACAGCAGAGCCAGGCTGGACCTGACTAAGTGCGGAGCTTTGCTCCTCAAATCTGCCTAGGGTGCGCAGGAACTCCCATGCACACCAGCAGGCCCCATGCAGACAGCCCTTGCCATGCTGAACTGGTTCCAGGACAAGGCACGTGGGCAACTGCCCCCTCTGGTAGCATCCTGCTTCATGAGTGGTGACCTGGGGCAGACACATGGTTCAGACAGGAGCCTCGCTGCCTGCACCTGCCATCTGACCCACAGAAGATGGCCAAAATACTGACAGAGTCAAGCTGGCTGCTGGCACAAGAGCCATGTAAACCACACAGACAACACGGGGAGGGCAAATAATAAAATCACAGAGCAACTCTGCTAAAGGAAATGGGCCGAGTGTGGAGGGTAGCAGGGGTTTCCTGCAGCCAAGGAGTGAGGGTCAGTGAGGGTCATTGGAGGTGCTGCATGGTCACAAGGCCAGAAGCAGCACACTGAGCTGAGCTGGCTGTGGCAGAGCCAAGGGACTGCTCTCTGCGCTTAGAGCTGCCACTGGGATCTCATGACAGCCTAGCACCAAGCCTGTATCCTTTCTCCATCAAACACCAGCGCACACCAAGCACTAGCAGCTCATGAAGGGGCACATGCTAGCATCCTGGGATGGAGAGATGAGCAAGCGCTGCATTTCAGTGGCTCAGGACCAGCCAGCTGCTTCCTCCCTCCTGCACAGAGGTGGGTTTGGAGGTGGCACTGGCAGTTTTAACAGCTCAGGTTAAGTTTGCAGTGCTTTGGAGGGACATGAAAAGTGTCAGGACTGACCAAGTAGTGAGTCAAAGCCACCTCAATCTCATGTGCCACAGCAATAACCAGGTCTTATTAGTCAATGGGAAATGGGCTCCCAATTTCACCAGCCTGGGGAAGTCACCCTGCTGCTCACTTTATCATTCGCTGCATTACTGGGGAGTTGTCCTCTCCTTACCTTCCGTGGGGCACAGGTGAAAAAGAGATGCAGCAGGAGCCTCACTAAATGGGTGCAGCAGGCCATGGTCAACCTCACACAAAAGCAAGATTTTCATGACTAAATGGGATCCCATGGCAGGGAAACAGCCACAGACAGGGCTGTAAGCATTGCTCTGGCTGCCTTCTCTCTGCTCTGCAAAAACCTCCTCTGAGGTGCACCCTGAGCTGCAAAGACCAGACTTGCCCACAGCCTTCCTGTCACTGTGTCCTCAGCAGTTTGATGGGTGCTTGAAGCTCTGACGAGGACCCATGTGGAACCAAGGACCTCTTCCTCCCTGTGCAGGGGGCTCAGGAATGCAGTGTGCACAGTCTGAGGCCAGCAAAAATGTTTGAACTCCCCCTCCAAGAGGCCCAGGGAGCTCGTCTCGCGCTGCTGAGCGGCGGACGTGCGCAGCAGCAGTGCCTGAGCCAGAAAAAGGAAGGGAGGGGGAAGGAATCAAAATTCTTTCAAGATGAAGCCGCTGGGGAAGACTCAGTCATCTCCGCCAACCAGCTCTGGTTTGAACACTCTTGCCTTTGAACACGGGGACCAACAGCTTTTATCAGGCTGTGACGGCAAGGTAGGACGCCAGCTCCTCGCCCTAACAAGAAGGCAGCTCACTCAAGTCCAGAGCATCCTGAAGAAGGCAAGGGAGGAAAGTTAGTAAAGACTCCCACGCAGCCTCACCGCAAACAGAGCAACCTGTTCTGCAACGTGCTCGTGCTCTCTGGGAGCCATGCAGACGACGACACCATGTCTGCAGTAGCCTGGAGTGGGGTGAATGGCCTAGCCTGGCCATACGGTGAGGTCACTTGCCCCATGCCAGGCTCTGCAGACAGCATCGATGGCTGAACCATTTGCCCTGGGACATGGCTTGGCTTCCAATGTGGTGGCTGTTTGTGGTGGTGCTGGATGCCTCTCCAGCTCACTGCTGTGCCGTGCTTCTCTGGAAAGAAAGGCAGATCATTTACGGATGCACTTTCAATCTTGGTGACTGCCTGTTAGTCAAAAAGCCACCAAAAGGGGCATCTCTACAAATATTTTATTTTCCTCTTTGGTTTTGAAGATAATTGCGACAGAAGTGAGTGGCCTTGCATGCTCCCCATTCAAGCACCTATCGGTACAATTAATCCCAGTACCGTTCTGAGCAGTGGCACAAAGGGCCTTTGGTGTAAGGTCCTTTATCTGGGAACAAAGAGCTGCCTGTGGGAGAGAACCTGAGGTTGCACTTTTCCCGCTGATGAGCGTTTCGCATACACAAAAGCCGAGCCACACAGAGCGCCCTGTGCACACGTCAGGTCTAGGAGACCCTGCGATGCATTTTCCTGCAGTGTGCAGCCTGCTCAGATCCCTCCTCCTCCCAGAGGGTCTTTCCTCTTCTGACCCTTCCCTCAGCTAAACCTTGTCCGCATGGGCATGGACTGGCCCTACTGTGAGGCCAGGGCACTCCACACACCTATAAGGGGAAAACGCTGCCGTCCTGCTCGATCCAAGGCAGTGCATGTGCTCTGTGGATGGAGCATCTGGCCTATAGCACCTTCCCAGCTGTTGTGTGCATGGGAGACTGTTCTGGGAGGTTTTGGTGCTCAGCAGCCTCTCATGCCAGAGTTGCATTGTGGGGAGAGGAGGCTCTTGCTGATTCGACCCAGACCCAGGAGTGCAGCGAGAAAGACTGCAGCCAGGAAGGTAGCATCAGGAGCAGACCAGGCCAGCACCCATGAAGTGCTAGGCACTAGGTTTGGAAGGCTGGCAAAGGCGCCGGCAGACACTGTCTGCCAGCTCCCTCTGCAGGGACTGGGCTTGGCAGCACTGCAGACATGCACAGCCCACGCGCCCTCATCCTCCCTCGGGAATCCCGTCTCTCCCGGGGACCCCTCCTGCATGCTTGGCTGCCCAAGCATCCGGTGCAAGGCCAGGGGGCTGTGCAGGATCCCAGCCTCACCCTTCCCAGCTGTCAAACCAGGCAGGTCAGGCCGTGCGGTTCAGCCCAAGGGAAGGGCTGGAGTGCTCCCTATCGCCACCCACGCTGGGAACCTGTCCTCACACCGAGCAGGGCGCCTGCTGCTCACCAGCACAGAGAGAAAAAAACATGGGGCTGCCATGGGAGCCGACCTCCCACCCTGTCGCTCTCTAGGGGAAGCTGAAGTTTGGACCGCCCAAGCTCATCAATGTGTTCTTGTCCCAGGTCCAGGGCAAGCCAGTTTGCCAGTTAACCGGGAACAAAGGGAAGCGAGGAGGGGAACAAAAAACAAACAAACAAACACACACACACACACACACACACACACAAAACCAAACAAAAAAACCCACACACACCAAAAAACCAACCCAAAACCAAGCAGCAAAAAACTTGGGCCTGTATCACAGCTGTGGCCCTTCATGCCAAGGGCGTTTGGCCCATCATCAAAGGGGATCAGATTTGCTGAGGCAAATGATGACACATCCACTTCAAGCGGGGCAGGTTCTGCCTGCTGCTGGAGGCAAGCCACCAGAGTGAAGAAGTACTGTGGGCACTTAATAATAGACTCATTATTTCTGCATTATGGCAGGGCCCAGAGGCCCCAGCTGAGATTAGGGCCCCTTTGTACACACCACACACACACAAGGGTAGACAGTTCCTGCCCCAGAATGCCTAACCAAGGATGGGTAAGCACCACCACTCCTGTTACCATTGTTACTTCTGGCCCCACTGACACCATTGCCAGTCCTGGACACGCTGGCAGCATGGTAAGCTCACAGCAGAGCCAAAGATGCCAATTCCAAGGATACTCTGAGGATGCATCCTCCATTTCCCAATCCCACACCTGCACCAAGGTATAATAACCTCATCAGGGAAGATGGCCCTGTGGCTCCAATCCATCAGCCAGTTGCATCTCCCTCACAGGCCTCAATGCCCTGCACCTTCTCAATGGGTCAGATACAGCTCTTGGATGACTAGGGGCTGCCTGGCACACAAGACAGAAGACGACAACAGCACTCCCTTCCTCCATCTTTGCCCCATTGTGCTAACTGGCTGAAGAGGGTTTTCCGGCCACATGCTCCTTGCCAGGAGCTGTTTCTTGATGGCCATGAGACAGACTGAAGCATGTGAGAGAGGACAGGTGCCAGCTCTGCAAAAAGCAGATCAAGTGGCAGCGCCTGGGATGCAGGGAGTGATGTGTGTTTGTTTCCTCCTGGTCACATACTGGGTCGACTCAAGACCCTGTAAGAGGATTCCTAGAAGACATATTTCTGTCGTTTTGTGAGCAAGGTCCTGCCAAGCTGGGCTTCAGCACCCCACTGCATGTACCCTTCTCCAAAACACAGTACTTGGAGCCTGGAGGTTCTGCAGAACACTAGGATCTTGCCCTGTAATCGCAAGCCAAGGACACGTGCAGTCCGCTTCCCAAGCCTTGCTAGGTCCGGCTGCCAGGCCCTGGTCCTGCAGAAAGGCGGTACTAAAGCGGGAGAGGACACGAGCCAGCTGCCCAAGACCAGCCCTGCACTGCAATTACCATTCTATTAATACCACAGGGATTTCAGATGCCAGAGCCTGGTGTGCCACACCAGGGTCATCTCAGCTAGGGAAGCACTGCCATCCCTGCCCATGTGGTAGATGCATCCTGGTGTCCCCTGCTTCGGCTTGCCCAGAGGGAAAAGGAGCTTTTGCTCTGCCAGGTTGTGGGCAAGGGGAATGGACAGACCCCATGGACAGCTGCTCAGCCCTGCCTGCTGCCAGACACCCTGTTGGTTTTAAAGTGACTGCTGCCCAATTGGGACAGACATGCCCCTGTCTGGACCAGGGGAAGAGGCTGCCCACTGCAGTTTCCTAGCACAGGGCCAGCACGACCCGCTGCTTTGGTCAGGCAGGAACGCTATGGTCTGTAGAAAGGAGAGACTTTCAGGTTGCTATTCCCAGGAGGAATGGCCACACAACCACCCTGCACTGCCACAGAAATAACTCATCTGATCAGAAGATGACAGACCCGTTCAAGCCACAAATGGCATCAACCAGGATGTAGGCAGCAAATCAGCCTGCAAAGCTGCCTTTGTTTCCAGGCCATGCTATGATGGGGACACTTCTGCCACCTCCCTCTGTGGCCTGTCACCCTGTAGCCATGGCTTCGTGGGGCAGATGTCCCAAGAGGATCACCAGCCTGAGCTGAGCTGGTGCAGGTGGGCTGATAAGTCCCCGGAGGAAGGGAATGGGGGTTGGTGCTGCCGGTTTGCCTCTACAGGACAAATGTCTGCAGCAGCCTGAAATCCAAAAGGCCCCTCTCTCCACATCCAGATCCAATTTTTTCCAGGTTGCACTTTTGGAAAAAGCCCAGGAAAGGAGTAATGACAAAAAAAAAAAAAAAAAAAAAACCAACCAAAAAGGAAACACCCTCCTCCCCAAAAAAGGTTACTTGCTGCACATCCAAATGTTTGCCCCACAGACGGGGTGGCTCAGCTGCCAAGCTCCATCCCATCCCAGGAGCACGGAGCGAGAGTTTCTGCCAAGGTCTCCCTCCTCTCTCCTGCCTGGGGCAGTTACCCAAATCTCCGTGCTGCTCTCCACTCGCTTCCTCGGCTCTCCTCAAGCACCGAGCCCATCTGGAACTGCTTAAACCCAAATANACAGAGTCAGGAGGGGGTGCCGGGCCAGGCTGACTCGCTCCTTCATTTCAGTTTAATTTCTGGGGAACTAGAATAAATCTGTTCCTGGCGATCGTTCAAGCCCTGCACATTTTTCTCATTAATAAAAAGGGCCTTGGATCGCGCACCGCGTCTGCACCCGCCGAGCACCCCTGTCCTGCGGGGTCTCTTCTGCACCTCAGTCCTCCCTAGGCAGGCAGCTTTGCACCTGAGGGACAAGCAGGACTGGTCGTGGAGGGATGATTGGTGTCTCTTCCCTGGGACGGGGATGGGTTTTGGCACAAGTTACACCTCAGGGAGGAACATGGAGGCCCAAAACCCCCTGCAGCTGCCACTGGGCAGGAAAACCCTTGGAGAAGATCCAGGGAGGGGGTGTCCCTGCTGTCCCCCTGCTCCAGCACCACAGCCCCTGCGGGGCCTCTAGGGCATTCCTGGGGAAGGGGCTGGGAAACAGGTGTTTGTCAACAGCTCCTGCCACATGCGTGTGAAACGCCAAGCGAGCCTAGCGACAGGAAAAAAATAAAATAAAGAGACCCCTCCGGCAATCTCCCCCTCTGCCCCAGACCACGATCCCGGGTCGGCATGTGCTGGCACACTCCCAGAAAGTGACCAAGGGGCCTGGTTCAGCCCTGCTGCTGTGGCTCTTCCCAAGATGGCTCCTTTCCTTTTCAGAGGGGCGGCCATGTGAAGCTGGTGCTGAGCTCGCTCCCTCCTGCCTCAGGGAGCACAGGCTAGAGGGCTCGGCTGTGCCGAGGCGAATGTGAGCAGCAGGGAAAGGCTGCAGCCCCTCTAGAAATGGTGGCCCTGCAGGAAGAGGATGCAGCACTGCTCCAGAGCTTGGTTCCACAAGACCGCCATCACCGTGCCGAGGGTGGGCAACACCAAAGCCCAAGCGCAGGAGGACAAGACCTTGCCAAGAGTGGCTCTCTGTGGGCAGGCTGTCCTACAAAATGGCTCTTGCTGGGCTCCCCACAGCATGTGCATGGGCCTCAGCTCCGCCAGGGAACAGTCTGTGCCCCACCACCAGCCCCACCCCAGCCTGAGCACAGGACTGTGTTTTGAGCAATGACAACAACAAAAAGTGCAACAAAAACCAAAACCATGAATTCAAACAGGACCATCCCAGTCAGGTGGGAGTGCCATTGCAAAAGACTGCCTGGCCTTCAAGATGGCAGCCTGTCCCCAGGTGCATGGATCTGTGCAAGGAGCTTCCTTGCTATTGGGGAGTAGCTCCATCCCTACCATCCCCCAAACAGTTTGCTTGAGAGTATGTCTGTTCAAGAGGCAATGCTAACATCTTTACGGCTTCAACCCCAGGGTAGCTTGAGGCGACGGTAGTCACCACCTACAATGGAGCCCTTTCTCAGGGTTCTCCTTGGAGGGAAGGCTGGCACCCACCCTGCCACCTCTGCAAGCCAAGACTGGGGATCCCGACTCTGAGACTGCCCTGACACCCTTCCCCCAGCACGGCTCCCAGGCGGAGACGCTTAATCCCGACAAACCAGTTTGACTCAGCACAACAGGAACAGCTACAATTTTAAAAACATTCAAGTCTGTGATTCAGATTGCTCGGGCTGTTTTAATTAAACACCAAGCTCCTCTCCTCCAGTGCTAGCAGCAAACGGCTCACGGAAAGAAAATGCAACAAACTGGTTTCCCCAAATATCTCTTGCACTAAGTCATCACAACAAAACAAGGAGTTTCGGTTCATTCCTTAAAAACCAAAGCCCGCTATTCCCATTGAGAGGTCTGGCTGGGCACGGCACCGCAGCTGAAGCCGCACTGGGGAAGAAACACAGGGCTGCAAATGGACCCCAGTGCTGCAAGTTTTCCTTCTCCCTGGCTCTCCGCATGCTCCGCTTGACACAAAGGAAAACCCTTCTCCCCGCCTCGGGAGCAGGGACGGGGCGGGTTTCCTCGAACAGAGCTTTTAGCAAGGCACAGGAGATTTAACGAATCCAGCGAGCACTGCGGAGCCCCAGGACCCGATTTCCCTTGCAGCCCTACCCTAAGCATCAATAAAACCAGCAGGGCTAACTTCCATCACCTCGCTGAGAAAAATGCCATTTCAGTGAAAAGTAATTAAACAGAAAGCGAATCTCCCTGCCAAGAAAATACCTGACAGTTCCAGTACAGGGGTCAATTAAGCAAAGGTTTGCTGGTACCAAGAGAAGCGTGGTCAGCCTGCATAACGCCTGTCTGGGGTCTGGGAGCTGCTAACGGGCAGAACCCACGCAAAGAAAATCCTTCCTAGAAATCCTCCTGCTGAGAGGGAGTTTGGGTATTTCACTAGAGCCTGAGTCAGCTCAGGGCTACTCACAGCAATGCAGTGCCTCTGAATGGGGTTTTATGAGTGAGCCCATGGGAAACCCCAACTTTAAACAGTTAGGTGCCCAGAGAGGCTGCTCAGGGCACACTGCCTGAGAGGAAGGCTCCTTGAGAAAGCAGGTCCCAGCCCACCTGTCCCCTGCGGCAATGGGCAGGTGTAGCCTGTGGCTGTTCACACTCCCTCAGGTCAGGGTGTTTTGAAGCCTGGAGTTTTATCTCCGGACAGTTGACAAGGGCCTTGAATGCAACACACTCCCCACGTTATTTAATAGTCTGCTCCCCACAGGGTCTCTGCTCCCACAGTCCCATAGGAACAAACTCCCCAGCTCCAACTCCTGTGCTGGAGAAAGGATCTGCTGTTGCCCCCAGATAGAGCATTCCTCCTGCAGTCGGCCTGGGGACTGCTGAACCGGAGAAGAAAAACACATTGTGACTTCAAACAGACCCAGTGCACTTACAGGATCTGGAAAGAAACCATTTTCTCCTCGGCAGCACAAAGCCCTCACTGAGCTGCTGCTGAGAACGGCTTTTCCCCTCCACCCCCATGGGGCCTCGTAAAGAAACACAACTCCCTGCCATTCCCCAAGGAAGGGGCAGTGCTGGCCAGTCCCAAAGTTTCCTGCCCTCCTAGCAGGCCACCCGCCACAAGCCCAGTCTGTTGTCCCCTCAGAGGAGATGGCAATGTGGCTGGGTCCAGGGACCCACTCGTTGTCTGTAGGACGCGTGTGCAGATTTATAGCCATCCCAGATTTATGATCAGCACTAAAATATGTGAATGAATGGGCATGCTAGATTTACAGTAACAGCTCAAATGTGCTGGTCCCCATCAGGAAGCAGCATTGCGAGCAGTTAGAAATGCCCAGCACAGCAGAAGCGCGGGAGCTGGCCGACCCTGACATGAGCCACAGCTTCCTAAAGCTGGGCAAGGCAGAAACCTCGCCGGCCCAGCTGCAACTTTCCCTTCAGCTCAGACAGGAGAGAAGGGGAAAGAAAAACAAATCACAAAATCCCAAGGGAACCTGGGCCAGCCCCAAGAATGCTGGGCAGCTGCCAGCCTGCCCAAAGCAGCCCTACAGGGCTGGCACCCAGCTGGGCCCTGACCTCGTCGAGCAGCGTGCTCGGCCCCTGACCCCTCTGCACACTCGGGAAGCTGAGAAAACCCAGCGACTCCTCAGCAGGAGCTGTTTATGTCGTCTCCATCCGGCTCTCCACACTGCTTCATCCCCTGCCGGTGGCAGCGGAGAGGTTAGGGGCCTCTCTGCTTTCCCTGGGACAGACGAGACGGTCCCTGAGCAATGCACGCCGGTGCTGCCGGTCCCCACGCCGGCGTCCCTTTCCTGGATCCCAAACCGCTGATAGAAAGCGGGTTGCGACAGGCTGTTTGCAAGCTCCCTGCCCACAAGCTTCATCCTTCTGCACCTCTTCAACAGGGAGGGCTTTGCCCGGCGAGGCAATCACCGGGTGGACGCTCGGGTGCCGCTGTCCTGAAAGGGCTGGGTGCAGACAGGCTTATTCCCATGCCCTCCTGCTGTAAGGCCCCCGCTTAAAGCCGGAGCTCCCGGAACCAGCAGGCCCACAGCTCCATTTCCTACGGCATACAATAGAGAATGATATAAAAATTTTAAATCCGCCCCCCCCCACCACCTTTCTTTAAAGTAAAAAATCAAAACGCAGGAAGGGAGGATGAAAAGAAACACAAACAACAAGCACCCCCCAAACTTTTTGCAAAACCATGCCCAAAGCCAGAGGAAACGTGTCTCCCCACAAAAACCACGGTGGGGAACGGCTCCTGGCCACGGTCACCCCCTCGGTGCCGCAGCCTGAAGCCCGCACCGCGGAGCGACGGCACTGGCTGCCCAAGCACAAAACTGCCTCCGAGCACACAAGAGTCTCCGCTGCCCGGGAGGAGGCACCGGCAGGCCTTTTTTCTCCACAGCCTCCTCTCGCCGCTCCGGCAGCGGGTTCGGTTACCGGACACGGGAGCGTCGCCGCCCCCGGCACTCCCCGCCGAAGCCACGAACACTTTGTTCCGAGACAAAAACCCGCTCGGGCCCCCTCCTTCTCTTCCCCTGCGCGACCCGCCCAGGGACTCTCCGGTTCCCCATCAGGGCTACGAGACGGTTTTCTCGTTTCAAGTCGGGGAGGACTCGCGGACCAAGATTTATCCTCCCGAGGGGAAGACAACAATTAACCCTCTTTCTTTCCCCAACTCCACAGGAGCGTGAGGGGCTGCCCGTTGCCCCGCTTTCTCCCTCTCGCCCAGCGTCCGAGTAGCACAGCATCGCTCGGGACGGACGCGACCGCTAGCCCCGGCGGTCCCACGCTGGAGCCTTAGGGGTTAAGGCACCGGGCGCGGCGAGTCCCGCCAGGGAAGAGATGGAGCCGGACACGGCACACAAACACTCCTCCGTCGGCCCCACCAATTCTGGCACACCGCAAGCTTCCACTGAAAGAAATATTAATTTTCCATCCCTCTCGGTCGTGGCGAAAAGCCTCGGAACGTGAACCGAGTATGCAACAAGGCGCCGCTCCCTGCTACCGTTGCCAGAAGCCGCCGGCCGCGGCCGCCGCATCTCGGTCATGCCGGGCTCGGTTCCACCGGGCGTTGACTCTCCAAACCTACTGAGGGCAGCTTAGCGCTGGGAGCGAGGTTGGGGCGCGCTGCGGCGGCGGAGATAGCCGGGCGTCCACGGCGTGACAAGCTGAGTAGACAGCGTGCACTAACGAGGCCCAGTGGGCTGGGGGCACCCTGAAGGTGTGCGTCCGCGGTATCCCGAGCCCTGGTGCGGCGGGCGGGTACGTCCGCGCCGTACTTACCCTCCAGAG
>VWZE01004229.1:170504-184753 GCA_013396675.1 Eubucco bourcierii
CATGGCGACGGTGAACGCGACGCCCATTGGGCGGTGGTGGACCGTGGGGCGGAGCCTTAGCGGAAAGATGAATTGGAGGGGGCGGGCACTGCCTGGTGCGCCCACTGTGGCCCCGCCCCAGCGCGGGAGATGCAGGGCGAGGAGAGCGCCCCACCCAGCGGTCGCCCGAGGAACTGGGTTCTTAAAGGGGCCGCCCTCTCGTCCTGTCTGTGGGCCCAGTCCGGCCTGCCGCGGTCTGCACCAGGTGCGAGTGCGTGCTCAGGGCTGCAACTGTGTGTTTTGAAGGACATGTAAGCCCCTCTGTGGCCCACCACTGACAGTTTGGTTTACCATTGCTGTCTCATTGCTTCCCATCCCATCCCATTCCATCCCATCCCATCCCATCCCATCCCGTCCCACACTGTTCCACCCTGTCCCATCTATCCATCAAGTATACCACCCTGTGCCATTCCATTTCACACCGTCCTGTACTAGCCAAATTCATGAACCACATCCATACTATCCCACTCCACTCACTGCATCCTGTCCCATCGTATTACATCCCACCCAGTCTCATCCCATCTCCACCACACCATGGGTGCTACCATGGTGCTGATATCCTGGTTAGGGTGAGATCACAGAGAGAGCACCCCGCAGTGACTTCCTTCAGTACCTCCTTCTCCTTCCCACAGCATGCCTTTCCCACCATGCTACTCAGGGCAGTTGCCAGTTACCATGTATGCTGCCATGGCCTCTGGCCTGAAGTGCCTCAGCCCTCTCCCTGTTCCCTTCTGCCATTGCCATGGGAAGGTTCTGGGGGCTTGTGTGGGACAGACTCTGCTCATGTGGCTGGGGATGCCATTGCCACATCCTTCAGGACAGATACATCCTCTCAGTGCTGGGAATGAGACACAGGCTGTGACTTGTCCTGGCCCTCTGCTGCATGGAAAATCTCCTCCTTGGATGCCTAAGGAGGACTGGCCTTGGCTGTGGACAAAATCAATCAAGATGCTGATTTTGGTGCAGGCTGATGCCTTTGGTCTCTAGGGTGATCGAAAGCTCCAGCAGGCCCTGGGGCAGGGTGTGCATGGCTGGGTGCATCTTTCCAGGCAGTCTCATCCCCACAGCACAGTCATCTGAGCAGCCCCACTGCAGCCACCTGCAAATGGCACCTCACTGCAGTGCTCCCTTCCCCAGAAACCTGCCCCAGAAATTCCCTTTCCATGTAGCTGTGGCCCTAGCTCTGTGCAGGTGTGAGGGAGCAGCTGCAGGCCCATACTCACAGTGACCTTTCCTGCAGCTCCTGGCAGGAGCAGGAATTGAGGAGGTTATTTGGTCTGGCCACGATTGTCCTTTCAATTATGTGGATGGATGCAGAGCATGTCTGTATCACCTCCTTCTGCTGCACAAGTCCAGCAGAATGGTGAATGGTCATTTTACTTCCTTGTCTCAGAAGAATTCAGCGAGACTTGGACAGGCTGGAGGGCTGGGCAGGAAGAAATTTGATGAAATTCAACAAGGACAAGTGCAGAGTCTTGCACCTGGGAATGAACAACCCCAGGGATCAGTGTAGGCTGGGGACTGACCTGTTGGAAGGCAGCAAAGAGGAAAAGGATCCGGGGGTCTTAGTTGATGGGAGGTTGGCTATGAACCAGTAATGTGCTCTTGTGGCTGGGAGGGCCAATGCCATTCTGGGGTGTTTTAGAAGGGGTGTGGTTAGTAAGTCAAGAGAGGTTCTCCTGCCCCTATACTCTGCCCTGCTGAGGCCACATCTGGAGTACTGTGTCCAGTTCCAGACCCCCCAGTTCAAGAGGGACATAGAACTGCTTGAGAGAGTCCATCTCAGAGCCATGAAGATGATTAAGGGAGTGGAACATCTCTCTGACAAGGAGAAACTGAGGGAGCTGGGGCTTGGAGAGGAGGAGCCTGAGAGTTGACCTCATTAATGTTTATAAATACATAGAGTGCCAGGAGGACAGAGCCGGGCTCTGCTTGGTGATGCCTTATGACAGGACAAGGGGCAATGGGTGGAAAATGAAGCACAGGAAGTTTCATTTAAACATGAGGGGGAAATTTTTCACTGGGAGAGTGACGGAACACTGGAACAGACTGCCCAGGGGGGTTGTGGAGTCTCCCTCTCTGGAGATATGCAAAACCCACCTGGCGATTCTTGTGTGATCTGGTATAGATGATCCTGCTCTGGCAGGGGAAGGTTGGACTTGATGAGCCTTTGAGGTCCCTTCCAGCCCCTGACATTCTCTGATTCTGTGATTCTGTAATTCACCTTAGCAAGCCCTGTCCAGAGAGAATGGCGCAAGCCTGAGCTCATCCTGTTCTGATGAAAATTTGGAGACGATCCATTCCAGTTGCAGAAATGCTGGCACCCTATGGGAGCTGCAATGGGAGCCTTGCCAGAACGCTGTGCCCTGAGGACTGCTGTTGTGCCCCAGCACCACTGGGCACAGGTCCTGAAGGGAAAAGCTATGCTTGCAAGAGCCAGCATGCTAATTTAAGATGAGACAAGACATATGACGGTGATAAGTCTCTGCAAAGGACAGGAGAAGCATCAAGTGGGACATTGCATTCTTCAGGTAAAAGGAAGAGGTTGGGGAGCAAAGCAAAAGAAAGGGGGTTTGCCATGATGGAAAATACCAAAGTCTGAGCAAAGAAGCAGAAGTTGTTGGTTTGGACACACCGTTGCTCAAGCATGAGCAATGGAGAAGCAAGCAACGAAGCTGGCACCTCTAACTTGTGCACTGGGTTATGATGCTGTGCAAGTGGGAGAGTAAGGGACAGCTGATGGAGATGCTGAGAAACTTAACCAAAGGCCAGACTCAGGGTGAGAGGATTTGCTGTCTCCCCATGAAGTTACTACTGGGAAATCCTCCCTGCTGGAGACACCATACCCGAGCCTGTCGACTGAGTGAGATGCAGAAAGCTCATTTATTCTGTGATTCCAGAGGTCTGAGTTACCCAAGCACAAAATTTCTGAACGGAGCACATGGGGAAATTGCTTATTCACACTTGAATAACTCAAAAATGGTTGAACCAATTTTACTTAAACTTTCCTCAAGAATTCCCCTTGGAGCCAAGCCATGCCTGGCAAATTTCAGCCCAAAAGGAGTTTATTTCAGAAAAGGATGAGAAACTGGAGCAGAGAGCAGGAAGGCATGGGCAGGGGGAGGATGCTCCATACAATCACCTCTCTCCCCAAACACTGTGATTAATGAGGCCCCACTTGCTCCCACTGGGCTGGTGCTGCCAACCTCAACCTCTCCCTGGAGCCTCTTGCTCCCCCAGTGCAGGTGGGTGTGGTGCTGTGGTCCTGGCTGGGGGCTGAGGATTTTGAGGTCCAACCAGCAGCGGTGAAGGTAGCTGGCCGGGGGGCTCTGGGTCACAGCCTGCGTGTTGCAGCCGGTGAGCGGCTTGGGGAGCAGCACTGGCAGGGCTCCGGCATCTGCACAATAGGAAATAACTGTGGTAACTGCGTGGTATTTGCTGGCAGGGGCTGGCTTTGTGACACCAACCCATCTGCTTGTGCCAATACTTGGTGCTGAGGACACTGCGGGCAGGGGACATGCTTGCTCATAGAAACCCAGGCATCTCCCAGCCCCACAATATCCCTGCACACACACAACCAAGCCCTGGTTCCCCCCACCGACAACTCCTTAGCATCTCCGGTAGATGGCTGGAGCTGGACAGGGCTGCAACAGGGACTCCGTCAGCGAGACATGGTCAGGGATGAGCTGAGAGGCGAAACGTGAGGCCATGGGGTAGGCAGGGGAGCATGTCTGCACAGACCTGAGTTAGCAATGCTCTGACTTATAAGAGCCCTTCAGCCTGCATTGCAAAGCTGCGGTGCCCATGGTGTCACCAGCAGGCATTCCTGCTCAGACGGGGAGCGGCAGGACCTGCTGAAAAGAGATGAAAGGAAAGCCTCAAAAAGTAGCAAGAGCTGTGGACGTTCAGAGGACGAACCTTCCAACCCACTCTCCTAGAGAAATTTCTCACCTAGAAACTTCGTCCCACTGGAACAAGCCTGCCTTTCACTCACCGTTTCCAAATGCAGCCCCAGTGTGCTCTGGTGATGGGTCCACAATGCGCTGGCACACACGCGGGATGTGTCAGACCGTGGTCCTGCACATGGGTGCACCGAGCCGCAGCCATTCACAGCGTCTGCACGCAGCAACCTTGGCTGCGACTTAATAAGGAGATGATTAGGGAACAATTATTCCTGTTTTCTCAGAAGATCTAAGGGGCATCAAATGAAATTACCCAGCAAGAGTTTTCACACAACCAGAAAGGAGCTGAGTCCTTGCCAGGCAGCCAGCCCTGGGAGTGCTTTGCCACAAGACAGATAAGGGGACTTGTGTCTCAAGGGTGGCAACTGAGTAAATGGGAGAAAAAAAACCCCGAAACCTGAAAGAGGCCTCTGTCACCTGCTTACCAGGAGCACATCTGTGCTGGGGATGAGGGAAGCTGTGGGGTGGGGGATTCCCCCCCTGTTTCTGAGCTGGCTACTGCTACAGTGGGGCCATTGTGGCATCAGGTGGACTCTCCACATCTCCTGTTCCAAAAGCAGCCCCCAGAAGGTGCTACCCTGAGAGGGCACCTGGAATAGCTGGCTGCTAGAGGTACCCCATGCCATCTTTGGCACAAAGGGGGCTCTGGGAGGTCTTGTCACCGCATTCCCAGGACAGGGAGTGCCACCGCATGCCAGCTTGCCCAGCCACCGTGTTTCCCGCCGGGTCAGTGTTGGCTCCAGCCTGTCTCCTTCCCAGGCTCTCTGGGTGCTCACCCCTCCGGGCGCTCCTCCCTGTGCTGCCAGGCACTTGGCACTGCCAGTGGGATTAGGGAGACTGGCGGTGCCCGTGCCAGCTCAGATGGGCCCCAGTGAGGCAGCCACCTCTTACTGTTCCTGGTCCCCACTTCAAAACTCTCCTGTCCCACCCACATCCACCACCCCTCACCTCTGGCAGCTTCAGGATGCAGTTAAACACTTCAGCACTTAAAATTTCAGGTGCTAATTGCATAGTAATGAAAACTTTAATCACAGGGCAATTAAAACCTTAAGTAGCTGTGGGAGATCCATTCCATGTCAACAGAGAGTGCCGTCACTGCTCTGGCACCACCCTGGCACGATTTGGCGCTAACTGGGAGATCCCATCCTGTAACCCCTGCTGGCCCTTTGCTCCAGGGATCTGGGGAGCTCCCTCCTTCCCACACCGAGCCGGAGGTGGCCGAGGAATGATCAGCTACTGCCGTAAAACTTAAAAGCCAGCTAGTTTCGGATTAAGTGCCATATGAAAGGGTTTTGTTATTTTAAATCTCCTACTTTCCAAATTCCCAGGATTAAAATTCTCTGCATTTATTTTAACCACATAACATTTGCAGACAAATCACTTCTCCCAGTGCAAAGTTTGAAGCAGTCTTAGGATCTAAAACTCAGCCACAAGCTTCAGGATGGAATAGCTGCAAGCGCCTGCCAGCCCCACTTGCCAGTGTGCTTGCAGCAGAGCTCAACCACTATTTCTGCAGGAGGAAAGGGTAGAGTGTTGCAGCCCTGGGAAGAAGCATGAGGAGGAAGGGTGTCTGGAAACCTATCTTCTGGGATGATTCCTTCGTTGGGGATGAGCCCTCAGGGAAAGTCTGGTGAGGTTTGTGTTTGTAGAGCTGGCCTTGTCCCTCTGCTGTGGGGTGTGTGTTGTAACCATGCTGACGCTGTCTAGGTGACACAGTCCACTTCGGTAGTAGCCCTTTCTCATCGAGTACTGACAAATGCTACATTAAAAAACCCATGCAAACCCAAACTAGCGTTTGTGCCCTTTTTCTCACTGCTCTGTGGCCCACCAGGTCTGAAAGGGAAAGGAGGGCATTTGGCCTCCCACAGCTTCAGCTGCCTGGACAGCACTGGAGGGGTGCGAGGCAAAGGCTCCAGGGCTGAGGATCAAGGCTTGGCCCCAGCTGGTGGGAGGTGTGGGAAATATGGGTGCCTGCAGGCAGCAAACAGCCCCCCACTCTTTATCAAAAGCAACATTGGTGTCTGGCAAATGTCACTCTCCAGCGTGCTTCCCGGCTGGGAGGTCTGTTCCTTCCCGCCTCGCATAGCTCCCTTCCCCTTGCCACCTCCCGACCCTGCGGTGGGATGGGACGTGGCAAGGTGGGGCAGAGTGGGATACACTTGTGACCAGGTGTCCATGAGGCTGGGAGGGGCCAATGTGGGGATGTCAACTACTGATGTCCCATGCTGGGGTCCTCACCCAGCCTGGTGCGACTCAAGTACGTTTGTTAACCAGGCCATTTGCAGCCTGGCCACACTAGTGACTTTAGGGGGATGCAGCTAAAACGCCAATGCAGACAGGCTCTGCATGCCCAGCCCTTAGCCTGGGGCAGCCAAGTGCCTGCCTTAGTTGCCAGGACCAGGTGATCTGCAAGCATGGAGATTTGAAGGCCCAAATCCTGCCCTACACCCCAGCCTGACCCCACAGTACCATTCCCAAGTTGGGGATAGTGACCCCCAAGCAGGTTGACAAGATATTTGGAAGTCATGCTTGTATCTAAAGCATGCAGAGATACTTGGTGGAGCCTCCTGGCTTTGAAAAGCCAAAAGGCCTTGCTTGGCACTGCATGTCCTGCAGACCCTGTCACTCTGGACCAGGCGTGTAGGCATTGGCACTGTGTCTCACTGGGGCTGCCTGGTAGCAGCTGGAGGTGATAGTGGGAGTGGCAGGACTGTGGCAGGGCCAAGCCTGGATGCCACCAGACTCTGACTGCCCACTCCCTTCAGGTGCTGTGGGCCAGGGGCAGCTCTCAGAGTAAGGGGGTTTTCCTGGACTCTGAGCCAAGGCTTTGGTGTCCCCCAGACTCAGGGTTACCCTAGTCCTGCCTCCCACCTGGAGCATCCTTCGCCCAAAGCCAACTCCGGATGCTGTGCCTCATGTTGCCATGGCAACCCCCATCCTTGCCGGGTTGCCATGGTTCCCTGTCCCTCAGCCGCAACCGCATCCTCAGCATCAAGAGGACCCAAATACTGATTTTGGGTCCTCAGGGGCTACCGCTATGGTGGATGTTGCATGGGACCTGGGAATGGAGAGTTGAACTGAGGCCAGGAGGAGGGCTGATGGCATACTGGCATCTCTGTAGCAACCTGGTACCATGGGAGTATGGATTCCAGGACCACATGAGACCTGGAGAGGTCTCTCAGGAGCATCACTGATGGCAATGTGGTGGCACCACTTTGTTGGTCACATTCACACTTTCCAAAGTTGTCTCCTTCTCACCCAGAGTTTCCCTACTTGGCACAGCTGCCCCAGTCCTGTGGTGCTCTGTTGTTGGAAAAACATGCAGATTCCAAAGCCCTTTGCTGTGGCTGCATGCTGGCAACATCAGTGGCACCAGCATGGATGACCACCTTTGTACTTTCTTGCTCCCTGCTTGCTATACCCTTGAAACATCATTCCACCCATTACAAATACACTGCCATGCACTGAGGGAAACCTCAACATGGAGTTCCTGTCACTGCACTTGCCGTGCTGAGGTTATGGTTCTGCTGGGCAACAGTCCCCAAGTTTGGTGGGCTCCAGGTGGCCTGTGCTAAATAAACACAGCCACCGTGAGAAAAAGGCAGCCACGAATTAATAGTCAAACAAAATAATAAGCCAAAGGAATAAACAAAGCAGGGATGTGCCCAGACATGGCACAAGCCTCTGACGTAGCACTTCCAAGTTGGGCTTCAACCCAGTCCTGCTGCCCCACGGGCAACGAAGCCCAGCCCGCTGGCAGCACTCTGGATGGCTGCAATCTCCCCTGGTTGCAGGGGTCCCCTCTCCCCATTTCGCCACATTCCTGGGGTGCTCAAGGACAAGGGTGCAAACGCCCTGGGAGAGGTGCCAGGCAGTACCTGGTCTGCCTGAGATTTGCATCCAGTGCCCGGACATTCAGCTTGGGAGGGATAAGCCCAGGCTTAGTTATTGCTTCCCCTGGGGCCAGCTCCCAGTTCCTAACCAGTTTTGCTATAGCCCTTTCCCACAGTAACTGGGGTCAAGGGAGTTGTGCGGCCTCTATTCCCCCTGTCTCCTTTAGCATTGGGGAGTTTTTCTGTTCAAAAGGTTTGCTGCTAAGTGGAGGGTTTGAGGGTGAGAAAGGGGCAGCCCTGCAGGCAGAGGTCTGCATTGGAGGGAATGGCAGGAGTCTCCGGGGGGGGAGGTGTGGTACTGTGGAGGGATCTGTTAATCAGGCTGAAAAACTGAGGTGCAGATCTACAGCTGCTTCCTTGGAACCTAGATGAAGTCTGGGTCGTAGTGTGAGGGCCGGATGAGAACCTGCAAACTCAGTGCCTCTGTGGGAAAGCCCATGGCACAGGGGCCTGCTGGCAGCAAGAGAGAGGGCAGCTTGAAGGAGTAGGGGTGTAACGTGCTGTCCCCAACACCACGACCTCCTTTAAGACTCTCTGTGGGGCCCTGACACTTCACCTCCCTCCTTCTCCAGTTGGCACCCAGCAGTGCTCAGCCAGGGAACAAAGGAACATGGTTTAAAGTAGCCAGTTATTTTAAGACCCTGCACTGGCAGTAACAGGCAAAAAATAGAAGGGAAACCAGAATAAGTGGCAAAAGAGCATTCCCCGATCCATACTTTCACAGTAGTGCTTCCATGCATTTGGTGTAAGACCTGTGGCAGACAAAAAAATTGAAATAAGAAGAAAGTGGCTCCAAAGCCTCTCCACAAAGTGGCACCTGAGTGTCCTGGCAGAGCAGGACCCTGGCAATGCGATGCTGCCAGCAGCCAGGCGCTCAGCTGGCAGGATTTTGCACGTAAACTTCGCATCTGCATGTTTCCATTGGCTTTTCCAGCCTGAAAATGTGAGTACAAAACAAATTACTGGCATGTCATGCTCTGCTCCAGTGGGCAGACAGATAGAGCTGCCAGGGTCCCAGCACAGCCCAGCACATCCCAGGGGAGCCAGTGATGGTAGAGCTGCAGCTTTAGGTTGGCCTGGACATCCTTTGTGTCCTCTGGCACAATTTTGCTGAGACTTCCAAGCAAACCTTGTTTGATCTTTGCCTCCACATGTCTGGAGGAGCAGCTTGGTTTCTCCCTGGCTGTGTCAGGATGCTTTCTCATGCCACTCAGCAGCCAGGCTCCAGGAACTCGGTTTGTTGTGCAGAGATTGGTGAGGTAAGATTTATTGCCTTGTGAGCACTGTATTCCTAAAAAGAGCCTGTCATGGTGCAGCCTTCTCTACCACACACCAGACAGGATGCTGTAGTGATCATGCTGGGTCTCCCCGTGTGGGAATTGCCCCCCAAAGCCAGCACCAGCATGAGCTTTTGGTAAAAGCATTTGCATGCACCTTTATATTGGGGAAAAACCCTTGGGGAGTGTGGGATGCGTTGCTCCAGCAGCCTGTGGGTGTCGGGACTGATCCAACAGGCCTGTGACCCTGATGTGCCCCTGCCTGCCACGCTACAGGAACCTGGTGGGACGGTGTGAAGGAGGGTGATGAGGAAGGACCTGCCTGCCCCACATCAGTGTGGAGAAGGTAGGCAGATGCACCTGGGACTGTGCTAAGCGCCTGGGCAAGCCAAGTCCCAAAATATCCCCAGGCCAAGAGTTGTCAGTCCTGACACAGGATGTGACCTACTGTTCTTTGGCAGGTGGCCAGATTTGGTCCCCTTTGCCATGGTGGACAACAGAGGAGGTTGCCATGGCTCATCTGGCCCAAAGCTAGGGGCCACGTATGGTCCCCAAATCAACTGCACCCCATCACAATGCAGCAGCTCTTGACCTATCCAAGTATTGTGCAGTCCCCAGCAGTGTCTATCAGAATGCCATGGCACGGCCCTGAAGACTACAGGTCAGCATGTTTCCTTCCTCCTAACTACTTACCAGCCCTCAAAACACCTTGGAAAACACCCTGCACCGAGCTGTTGGAAAGACTTCAGGCTGGGCCTGCAAAAACATCCCTACTCACCCCTTGCTGAGGTTGCAAAGCGCTCCTTCACCACAGTCAACACCATCCTTACCACAGTCATGAAGAACGGGTACAGGGATCAGAGAGGGAACCCACCCCAAACTCCCACCTTGACACACACAGAGACACCTGAATGATGCGCTGGAGGCAAAGGTCAGGTTAGAGGGGTTCTGGGTGCAGCACCCAGGAGTAGCAGCACCTACTTTAGAGTGTTTGGGTACAGGGACCTCAGGGGTCTAAAGGCCCCCTCAACCAGGGGCTCAGCAGGTGCAGTCATGGGTGCCCCACATCCCCCTCCCCTCCCATTCCTGGCCTCCAGCAAAGCATCTGGGGGGAGGTCAAGCATTTTCTTCTTTCTCTCCCCCATCCCTTTCCAAGATGAAGAATTTAATTTTAGTTTTTACAGCTCCTCCTAGGTGGATAAATCCCTTCCTGGCGAGTCCAAGCCCTGGAAAATCTTGTGAATCTAACGCTGGCCCTTCTGGCAGTCACTGCAGCAATTCCTGTTTCTCTCCAGCCGCACTCTGTAAAGTTTTATAGTTTCCTGGTTGCAGCTGCAAGGCCCCAGCCGTGCTGAGGAGGGTGGTGATGGGAGAACCCAGTACTTAGGAAACTCGAAGCCAGGGAGGTGAAGCAGGGAACTTTGGCCTGGTGGGATGTACCAGGGAGCTTGGGAGCTGCTCAGATTGCTCTGTGGGCAGGGATGTTCTACATGCAGGATGGTGTTGTCCTGCATGTGGACACTTGGTCTGTCAAGGTCATTATACCCTCTTAGATTGGATCTGAGAGAGCTCTGCCGGTGTGCCATGGGGTGGTGGCAGAGAGGTGCCATCCATCATCTGGCATAGGGCACATACGTGGGGAGCAAGCAGAGCTGCAAGCTTCACAGGCTGGCTGGGTGCAAGCAGGGCCCCATGGTGAGACCTGGATATGCTCCGAGACTGCTCCCTAATGAAAGTCATCTTTGTATCTGCTTTGTATCAGCTCGGCACTGCTCTGGCCCCAGTGGGGATAAAGAACTTGGATAGCAAGCAGTGCCAAGGCACACCCATCACCTTGTTTGTCCTCATCATCCCTGGGAGGGGTAATGTGGCACCTTCACAGGCAGGAAAAGCAAGACACAGAGGTGCTCTGGCTAAGGCCAGCTTCGCCCCAGAGCAGGATATGGCGTTTTGCTGGGGGAGCCCTCACTGCTCGCTGACTGTACCTCTGGTTTCACAGTGCTACCCACAGTGAGCTGCTCCCCTGGAAGACACAAGTACCCATGCATGGAGCAAAAGAAACATCACATCATCAATTCTCACCACATTTGGCAATTTCTGATGGAAAATTTGGCCCATGGTGAGAGGGAGCAAGAGGATGGGTCTGGCAGCTGTGGGAGGCAGTGAGAAGCCACTGCTAAAGACAGCGTGGCTAGAAATCCTGGTTGATGCTGGGCTGTATGAGGGAAGCTGTGAGAGAGATGAGAGCTGATACTGTAATGCCATCATGCTTAATACCGTTCATGCTTATGCTCTGCCTTTGAATGTTACAGTCATCGTGCTCAGCTCTGGCTGCTCTGTCACCAAAAGAGTATGGTATAAATAGCCCAGAGAGAGGCAGAGAGTGTGATGGGCAGGGAAGTGATTTCTGGAGGAAAATAGAAAGGATTAGCACAGAAAGGGGAGGAATGAAAGAAATGTGACAATGGTAGGCAGCCCCCTGAATTGGTCTGGTGGCCCACTAGCAGGTCTCATGAGGTTGAGAGGCGTTGCAGGAGATTGCAACTGGGATGAAGGCGGCTGGGTGGGAAACGGCAGTTCTGCTGCTGACCCCGTCCGTACCAGGGCTTTGCCACATCCTCTCCAGTCACCCAGCAGCCAGGGACCAGAGAGTGCCTGTGGATGGTGGGGCTTCTATAGGTACTGGGGAGGGCTGTGGCACGAAGAGCATCCGAAGATGGGAATGCTCTCAGATAACTGCACGGAGAAGCCTCTCCCTGTTCTTCCTGCAGCAGGCAGGCTGGGATGCCTGCATCCCCTCTGCCAGCACTGTGTCGCTGGAGGACGTCATGGGTCACCGAACAGCAGAGAGACCTGTCTCACCCTTAGTGCCCATCCCAGAAACAAGAGGCCGGGGGGAGGCAGTGGAGGGGGGGGCTGTAAACTTTGTATTACCACTAATTAAGCACTTGGCTGTCACCGAGGCTTCCCAACACGCCTCTTTCTCTGACACTTTTACTGTTTGGGGAAATCGCGTCTTGGGCCTTTGATGAACTCGCTATGAAGTTGAAAGGAGCTTGTGGCATGGTGCCAGGGCCTATTGCAATTGTCTCTTAGGCTGGGGATGGGAAATGACCCATTTATAAAACGTGAGGTGATAAATTAGACCTGGGAAATGAGAGCAACCAACTCTGCAGATAAAAAGCAGGATGGGCCAGATCAGGCACCGGATGCCTCTGCCTGTCCCCAGCCCCACTGGGATACAGCCAGGCTGGGGTGAGTCAAACTGGGGACAAACTTTGTTCTGCTGGTGATGCTAGCATGGCATTCAGTCCCTGCCATGGAAGAGCACAACCTGGTAGGGAAGGTGGCAGGTACTGGGCCTCTGAGGAGGACTCTGGGCAGAGGGGGACTTCAGCTGAGTTATTTGTAAGAGGATATTTTGGGGGTGAAACAGATTCAAAGGTGGAAATCCATGGCAGGGGCAAGGAGGACTGTTCTTGGATTGTCAGGAGGAGCATCTGCAATCTATGTCCTGCCACAAAGCCAGTTCATGGTGGGAGCTGTGGCACAACACTGCATGCTTTGTCTGGGGAACACGTGGCTGAGGGGACTATTGGAACACAACTATGTATTGTTCAAAGTGCCACCAGGTCACAGGGGCTGGATGGGATGCAGGTGACAGTGAGTATGGCTGTCATATTCCTGGTGTCCCCAGATGGGCACCTCACATACCCCATCAGCACAGACCCTCCTATGGAAAGAGGCTAAGTCCATCCCTTGGGTCAGAGTAGGCCATGGGGCCAAACCTTTCGGGGTGCAGAGCACCTACACATTATTCTCATGCAAAGTGAACCAGGGCTGGGGGATTCCCAAACTCTTCCTGTCCTGAACAAATGAGAATGTGACTATGCTGATGCCTGAGTTCAGGAGCTATACCACCAGCCTGTCCCATGTGTCCATCCTGTACCCTAACTGTCTGGCTATGTGCCATAGCTCAACTCTGGGGTGGAAAATCAACCAAGAAGCATCACTGCAGCACTGCTGCAGGTTTGCTTAGGGCAGTTCCAGGGAAGGCAGCAGTTTCCCCACAAATCCAGTGCCCAGCTCTGAAGAGTTTGGGTTGCAGGAAGGCAGCAGCAGCCATCCCTTGACCCTCTCCTCATCTCTGTCCCCCAGGCTGGGGTGATGGTGGGGGATTCTTCCCCTCTACACAATATAGCTACTTATTACTCGGTCATGGACAGCCCAGTTTTCGTGTATGCAAGAAGCTCAATCCTTCACAGAGGCAGCAGCAGTTGAACAGAGCTTGGGCTGCTGCTGAGAGTCTGAAGAGGGTGCTTTTGACATGGTTGTGAAACCTGAGGCCCAGAGATGCTGTTTCTCATCCTTCCTCGGGCTCTGCCTCTCATTGCAGCACAGGGAGTCACCAGGATGTTGCTTCTTTCTTGAGGTAACGCAGGAGCAGCCCTTGACATTGCCCTCTCCTCAGCATTGTGCATCTCTGGGGAAGGAGCTGGAGGAGAAGCCTCAGCTTGTGGCAAGCTCCCAGGTTGGGCAGGAGGGCTGGGGGTCACTGCAGCTAGACCCCCAAGGGTTCTGCACGACAGCCTGCTTAGACTTTTCCCTCCATAGGACACAGCACCTATATTGAATCATAGAATGGTTTAGGTTAGAAGTGACCTCAGAGATCATAGAATCACAGAATGGTAAGGTTGGAAGGGACCTCAAGGATCATCCAGTTCCAACACCCTGCCATAGGCAGGGACACCTCCCACTAGCACAGGTCACTCAAGGCCTCCTCCAACCTGGCCTTGAACACCTCCAGGGAGGGAGCATCCACAACCTCCCTGGGCAACCTGTGCCAGTGTCTCACCACCCTCACTGCAAACAACTTCCTCCTAACATCCAGTTTCAATCTCCTCTCTGCCAGTTCAAACCCCTTGCCCCTTGTCCTGTCATTGCAAGACCTTGTCAATAGTCCCTCCTCAGCCTTCCTGTAGGCCCCCTTCACATCCTGGAAGGTTACTGTAAGGTCTTCTGGAAGCCTTCTCTTCTCTGGGTTGCAGAGCCCCAACTCTCTCAGCCTGTCCTCATAG
>VWZE01004229.1:184800-204151 GCA_013396675.1 Eubucco bourcierii
ATCTGGGCTGCACTCACACTGCAGGCTCATGTTGAACTTTTCATCAACCCAGACTCCAAGGTCCTTTTCCTCAGGGCTGCTCTCAGCCATTCCCCACCCAGCCTGGAGTTGTGCTTGGGATTGTGCCTACCCAGGTGCAGGACCTTGCACTTGGCCTTGATGAATTTCATGAGGTTGGCCTGGGCACAGCTCTGCAGCCTATCCAGGTCCCTCTGGATGGATCCCTGCCCTCTAGCAAGTGACTATGCCACACAGTTTGGTGCCATCTGCGAACTGCTGAGGCTGCACTGATTCCTCTGTCCATGGCACTGACAAAGATGTCAAACAGCACTGGTGCCAGCACTGACTCCTGAGGGACACCACTTGTCACTGGTCTTCAGGTGGACATTGTGCCCTTGATCACCACTCTCTGTGTGCCACCATCCAACCAATTCCTTATCCAGTGAGTGGATAGTTCCAGCCCCCCGCAATACGCAGGGACACCTCCTACTAGAACACATCCTATCCTATCTTCTTACAGGTCCTGTCTCCTAACAGGACCTATATCCTATCTTCTCTCTCTTTCCAAACTCCTCCATCTGCCTTTAAGGATTGCCCTCCCTGCCTCTGCTCTTTCCCCCACATTTTCACAGCCTCCTTACTGCAACATCCAAAATACATTTGAGCCTTAATTCTTTTTAGCACTAAATATGTGTGTATGTATATATTCATCTTACCCTCCCTGCATTGTGTTTCTCATTAATTATTCACATCTCATGAAATAGGAATGAAAAGACATTGCATGAAGCTGGCCAGAGTTGTGCAGGAAGGAAACCAGCCTAAAGATTTCCCACAGTCACTGCTAGGCTCCAGTGCAAAATCCTTTGCCCTGGGGCATCCAGTGTCAGGGTTCCTTGTTGATCACCACAGCAACCCCAAGGGAAAGGGACCCTGGCTGGAGGCAGGCTGTGGAGAGCCCCTTGTGTGCATGGGGTGGGGGATATAGAGCTCTCCCAATGGGTTCCCGACACGGTGCAAGGCCTGCTCCGAGCCCCCGGGTGCTGGGTTTCATTATGTGTTTCTGACTGAAAGAAATCCCTTCCCCACGGAGGGACGTGCTGACTGCAATGGAGTCACATCCTAACCTCGCCTGAGATAGACTAAATAGACAGGGGCCTGCCTCGGCCTCCCACTCAAAGCAGTTTCCCATATTCCTGAGCCCTCTCCAATCTTTCCATGCCCTTTCTTGAGCTGAGATGCAGCATCCACTCCTGGTGTCATCCGCCATGTACAGACTTGGGTGTGTTGTTCTCTTTCCCAACGTTTCTCCTTGGGCATGCACATTCTGGCCAGTGCATAGATACTGTGCCCTGGGGTCACTTCCCCACATGGATGGGAACCACTGCTCCTTCTTTTTTAAACAGCTCATTTCCTCCCTCTCTTCTCCCTTGTTATTCAAAAATCTACTGCATATAGTTGACCTCTTCCATTTTTAAGAGGCTCTCAGCAAGAGAGGGCTGAAACAGGTCATTTTTTTGTGCACCTTTAGCTTCTCACCACACTATCCTGTGCCTGTCACCCTCTGTTCTTCCGTGTGCTGGCAAGGCCGTTTTGATTTAAGTAGTGACACTGCAATATTTCCACTGCTTTGTTCCATCCTTCTGCCCATTGTAATCTTTTCGTTGCTCTTTTGACCATCAGCATATATTGAATAAGAGCTCTTAATTGAGCTGTCTGCATTGACATGTTGGGCTTGTACTTAGTGGCTATAATTAATTTAGGACAATATCTGCGAATTATCTTGATTAGTCTATCCAAGATGCATCATCTCACACAGGCCCATGGTGAATGTCATATATCTTTGTGCAATTCTTTACCACAGCAGCAGAGTCCTTCAGCCTTAACTAACCTAAATATGTCACGTTTTTGCTAACATGCTGGCTTCTCCACATCATTAATGAGTGTAATAAACCACACTGATGATAATGCTCAGCAGCCCGCCTGGCTCTCCGCTAACCTCCTGCCACAGGGAGCAGTGACTCTGTTCCCACAGGCTGGAGGCAGGAACTCAGACCTGGCAAGGTGGAAGTTTCTAGACACCTGGATGGACACCAAATGAGGGTGGCTTTGTGCAGTGGATGCTGCCCAGGGATTCCCCACCTTCCTGTTGGGTTGGCTGATGGAGAAGCCAGTCCATGAACGGTCCAACCAGGTCTCCTTGGTGGACTCAGCACACAGACCTTGAGATGTGTGGGCATGTTTGCATTTCTTTGGCTTCCTTTTCTGGGGGTCTGTCCTTTTCAGTTTTCCACAACCAAGGAAATGTGACGATGCAGCTACTCAGCCCTGATCTGGTGGACTTCAACCAGTTTTGACCTTATTCTTCCGCACTTACCAATTGCTCTTGAAGAAAGCCCTTCCCAGGGCTCTTCTGAAAGCACTCTGCAGTGCTGGAGCCTGTTTTCAGGCATGGCAGGTGATCCCTCACTCCCTCGGGAATGCTGGCGTGCCTCCAGAGCCGCCACCGGTAGGACAGGTTATGCTTATGGGGACATGTAGTGACTCGACCTGGAGCAGGGTTGCTGCTGGCTCCAGGGCAGGCCCTCTTTTAGAAGCGGTCTGCATCACTGACGAGACCTCCTTTGATAGTTGTACTACAAACAAACAGGCAAACAAACCAACCAACCCTTCAGATATCACTCAGGCAGAAAAACACAATTACAGGGCTCAGGCTTACAACATCAACCTCACCCTGGCGCTTTGGAGAGCCCTGAAACCAGTGACTGCTTAACTCTGCATCCATTTGTAGGGCTCTCCGAATTGCCCAAGCACTGCAGAGGCATTTACCCAGTGTAACAGCACACCGAGATGGAGGAAGCTTGGAGGCCCTGCTGTAGCCACTTCTCAAGGAGCAGGCAGATGCGATGCACAAACCTTGGCATGCCGGCAGCCTGACCTTGCCCAAACAACTGTGCGCTGTGGGATCCTGTTTGGGATAGACTGAACAAGACAGGAGAGATGTTTAGGCTAAGTCCTCCATATTTATCCATTGGAATTTAACCCTACTGGTTCTGATTATGGCTCAAGAAGTTCAGTTTCCATCCCAGACCACAGCTTTTGACCACTTAAGAGCAATCAGCATCACCTCTGACCCCCGGCAAGCTTTACTGCTGCAGCCTGCGAGTAAGCAGCCGCATCGGCTGCCTCGTAAACCTCAGTGCCATGGAGGGCTAGTCCCAGCAAATAAAACCCTCACAGATGGTCTCAACCCCCCTGGGGTCCTCTAGGGCCACCCATCATCATTGGCCCCATTGTGAGGTCCCCCGTGAGTGTGTGGGAGAGGAGAGCCATGGGTAGCCAAAGTGATGTCACTTGGTGGTGTGGTGGCTGGTCCCTGGGGAGGGCTCCTGCAGGAGTAGGGTGTCTCCAGCCCCACCGGGACACATCTCACTAGCTTGGGGGTGGGGAGGCATTTCCTTGCAGGGACTTTGGTTCAGTAATGAGTTGGAAAGGCGTAGTTTCCTCTCCTGTGAGCGCCTTGACTGCAGCCATTAGCACACCTCCTGGCCTTGTTTGTGGCTTTGCTGGAGCACATGGGCAATGGAGGTGAAAGCCCCATTCCACTGAGACTCTGTCTCCATTGTCCGACAGGCTGGGGATCAGAGAGGTGGCCCCAAGTGATTTCCATCCCCACTGATGTCTCTCTTCCTCATTCTGAATCCACTTTCTTGCCACCATCCCAGGAACTTCCCTTTCTGGAGCCTCTCCCAGGCACATAGGGACTGCCACTGCTCATCCAGGCTCTCAGCTCCACAACCTGTCCTGGAGTGCCTGGCTTGGGAATTTCTCCTGCTGGTTTGGATCTTCCCTGAGAACACCACAGTTGGTGCCCTCCTGCTCCCAGGACACGAGCCAGCATGAGCCTCCTTACCATCCTTTCTTCAGGCACCATCTCATCTGCACACAGATGTTCCCAGATGTGTCTGCTCCTCCTGCCATGGCCTATGGGTCAGAGGCTGGCACTGGTCACACCTTGGCTCCTGTGTCCATTGCCCTGGCTGCAACCTGCTAGAGATCTTCCTCTGGGCAAGATGAAGGAAAACCTCCAGGAGCTTTCATGTTTCTTTGCAGTGAGCCAAGGCTTAAGATTTGTTTTGGAAACTCTCCCAGGGGAAGCTTTTTGGCTTGAATTTTTAATTTATTCTTTTTTTCCCCATTAGAAGGATGAAGTGTGCTCAGTTTGGGCTCCCTGGCTCTGCCTGGGGTGTCTTTGGATCTCTCCCAGGATGATGACCGAAGTGCATGGGGACGAAAATGCAAGCCCAGGTTGGCTTTCAGGTTGCCTCTAAGGTGACCTGGTGGCATGCACAGCCAGCATCCTTCAGGAGAAACTCACATTGCTAACATGTACAGCAAGCAAATGCACAGGCATTTAAATTAAGACAAATTAGTCTTCCAAGTTTCCTCACACCTCATAAAGCACCACAAAAAAAGACAGTCACCCGTGGTTCCACCTTTCTAGGCTGTCTCTGGAGTGTCCAGTTCCAAACCACTGTGTGCACCCTGGCACCCAGTGTTGCCCTAAATAGGATGCAGGAGCCCTGACACTCGGTAGCAGCCATCTTCATCACACTGAGGCAAGGAAGCTGCATCTCCCCATACGTGAAAGCCAGGGAATGGAGGCACCCCAGGGAGCTCAAAGAAGGACGAGGACCCTATGGTTGGTAACCAAAGCCGTTGAGGGTTCTTTTGGTGTGAAGGATGCACCCTCCATCCTCATCTCATGGCTTGCTAGGAGATAAGCTGTTTTGGCAGGAGGGACAGGAGAGGTGGCTTTTCAGGGCAAAAAACCGTGACAGTTTAGGCTGAGCTGGAGGCTCCCGGATCCAAACTGCTGTGTGCACGCAACAGGGATGTGCAGGGCCATGGCTGGCTCCGGGGATGATCCCCTCAGGGACGCGATGCCGATCTGGCAGTCAAGACACTTCAAACGGTTCGGGCTGAAGCCTCCGAGAGCAGACTGTCGGCAGGGCTGCTGGCGCCGTCCCCAGACAGGCTCCTCAGGCCGAGGAGGGCTGCGAACGCTTGCCGCTCTATTTACATTGCCAGGAATGCACAAAACAGGGGGGTGCAGGCTGAGGCGGGGTGTGGGGGGGTGGGTATTGGCTGATTGTTCCCAGGATCCCCTTGTCAGAAACCCTCCCTGAGCCGTTAGTGTCTCTTGATATATGGCTTGCATTACGGGATGAAAGTGAGGCATAGCTTGGGGTTTTGGCACGACAAACCCCATTAAACTCTCTCTGGGAAAATGAGTCCAAAAAGTGTTTTGGGGGTGTGCGTGTGTGTGTGTTTGAGTCACTAGCAGAGCTACGAGCGGCATTTACCCACACCTCTGCAAGACCAGCTCAAAAACCCAGCCAGGGCAGGCGAGGAGAGAGTGCTGTGGTGCTAGCAAGCCACTACAGCACCTGGCTTCACTCACCACCCCCCAGCATCTAGCATCCTGCCCAGGACCTAGGAGTGCTGCCAAGGGTGGGGCAATTTGCTGCAGCCCTCCCAGGGGGCTTGGTCCTGAATCAAGGCACTCCTCTACCATCTGGAAATTTGAGGCTGAGCAGAGGAGTTACAGGTTTTGAGGTCTTCCCTGCTCTCTTAAAGTTGTTTTTAGGGAGAGGATGGGGACAGGACTCTTCCCCATCATGGCAGTTTGACCTAGGACTTAACCCAATGTCCTCCTCCCTGGGGTGCTTGATGAGCAGAGGGATGCACCCACTCAGCACTGCACATCTCACAAGATGTGCACACCGCAAGAAAGACATCAAGGTGCTGGACTGTGTCTGGAGAAGGGTACCAAAGCTGGTGAAAGGTCTAGAGAACAGGTCCTGTGAGGAACTGGGTTTGTTTAGTCTGGAGAACAGGAGGCTGAGGGGGTACCATCTCACTCCTTGAAAAGAGGTCGTAGTGAGGTGGATGTTGGTCTATTCTCCCAAGCAGCAAGAGACAGGATGAGAGGAAACAGCCTCAAGTTGCACCAGGGGTGGTTTAGGTTGGATATTAGGCAAAATTTCTTCACTGAAAGCATTGTCAAGCCCTGTAACAGGCTGGCCAGGGAAGTGGTTGAATTATCATGCCAGAAGGTATTTAAAAGACATGTAGACTTGGTGCTTAGGGACATGATTTAGCAGCAGACTTGGTTAATAGTTGGACTCGATGGTTTCAAGGTCTTTTCCAGCCTAAACAATTCTATGATTCTGTGATCCCTGACTGCTTTTCATTCCTCCAGGGACAGAGGAACAAACCCAGCTCGGTCCCAGAGTGGAATTCCAGGACCCTCAGTCCTTCACTGCTTGGAGGTCAGGTGGAGCAGAATTGACCCATGCTGGGGGAATATGATCTGAGCTGCTGGGTAAACCCTCTCCTCCTTCAGGGGGAGCCAAGGAATCAAAACCAGGCAAGGAGATGAGGAAGGGTCAGTGCAGCTGTAAACCCTCTGACTCCTTTGCCTATCGTTCCAGCTGGGGTGGGGGTGGGGGGGTGGGGGGGCAGCACAGACACCTGCCTGCATCCCCCAGCCCCACAAAGGCTGCTCTGCAGGTGATCTGCTTCAGGGCAAGAGAAGGGGTCTGACAAAAACTTTCCATCACCCAGTCAGTGAAAGAGCAGGAAAATCCCTGCAGAGGCTGGGACAGGACTCAAAGCAGCAATGGAGACAGCTGAGCACAGGGGACAGGAAAATTATCCATGGTAGGGGAGCTGGAACTAGATGATCTTTACGGTCTCTTCCAACACAAACCGTGCTATGAGTCTATGAAAATTACTCCCTGACTAGAGCAGACAGTCCCCTCCAAAGCCAGTCTCCTTGCCCTCTCTGGTCATGCTGAGTTTGTTGTATTCTGTGATGAGAAGGCACGTGAATCCTTACGTGCCAGCTGTGCAGCAGCTAGAACATGACCACAGATGCCAAGGACAACACAGTAGAAGGGGCGAGAAGAGGGGTAGCGAGGACCTTGTCTGCCCTCTCGAACCCAGCCCCCCTTCAGCCACCCCTTGCTGTGCTGTGCTCATCCCTGGTTTTCCTACAAAGGGACCAAGGAATTCCTGGGGACTGGGGCAATGGGCAAAGGCAGAGCTGCAGTCACTGTGACAGAGCATCAAGAAAGTCTCTGCCTGCTGGCCACAATGGACTCCTGAGCCCTGCTCTCCAGGCAAAGGATGGGGATCCTGGCTTTACCCCTGCATCACCTCTCAAGCCCGTGAGTCTGGGGAGAGTGTCCCAACACAGATGTCACAAAAGCACCTGGGTAATGTAAGTAATAGTCTGGTGGCCACTCTCTGGGACATCAAACTGCTGGCCTGTTATCCCTGCCCAGTGTTGATGCCCAAGGCTCCCCCAGCATCCCCTAGACAGGATGACACTGCATCAGTGCCCATGGCACAACCATGCCTGGGCCCAGGAGGAGAGGGGGTAGGCTGTCAGAAATGAGAAGTGAGGCCCTGGAAGATGTCCAGCTCTCTTTTAATTAACCCGAACAAGCCAGAGCTTAAATTTCCGAGCCAAGCCGAAGTCTCCCTGTTAAGAGAAGCCTGCAGTACCTGGCAGTAATTTAATAACTCTCATTTCGAGCTAATAGCAGTGCTGTGGAATGGCTCCAAACCCACTGCTCTCCTTGCCTTTCCGCAATCAAGTTACCTTTATTGCTTTATGGCAATATTAACAGAGATACCAGTGTTAGTGCCTCACCTCAAACTCAGCTGGCAGGGGCCTGGCACGGCAGAGAGGAAACCTGTCGGCGCATGGTGGGGCCGGGCCGGCTGGCTCCCAGCACCCAGCCCTCCGGCCCAGGACATAATGCTCTGCCCCAGTCCCCTGTGCTGAGCATGTGGCAAGGTGAGCCCTCACCCCCATGATGGTGACCAGCCCAGTCAGCCCAATGACACCTTTTCTCAGAACCATCTGCCTGGGTAGCACACCCTGGGATCTACCCCCTTTTTGGGGAGATACTTAATGAAATTCAACATGGGCAAGTGTAGAGTCTTGCACCTGGGAATGAACAGCCCCAGGGATCAGTGTAGGTTGTGGGCTGACCTGTTGGAAGGCAGCAAAGGGGAAAAGGATCTGGGGGTCCTAGTGGATGGAAAGTTGAACATGAGTCAGCAATGTGCTCGTGTGGCTGGGAGGGCCAATGCCATTCTGGGGTGTACTGGAAGGGATGTGGTTAGTAGATCAAGAGAGGTTCTCCTACAGGTCCACTGTGCTCTGGTGAGGTCACATCTGGAGTACTGTGTCCAGTTCTGGGCCCCACAGTTCAAGAAGGACATAGAGCTGCTTGAGAAAGTCCATCTCAGAGCCACAAAGACGATTAAAGGAATGGAACATCTCTCTTACAAGGAGAAACTGAGGGAGCTGGGGCTTGGAGAGGAGGAGCCTGAGAGGTGACCTCATTAATGTTTATAAATATGTAAAGAGCGAGTGTCAAGAGGTTGGAGCCAGGCTCTGCTTGGTGATGCCTAATGACAGGACAAGGGGCAATGGGTGGAAGTTGAGGTATAGGAAGTTTCACGTAAACATGAGGAGAATTTTTTTTCACTGTGAGGGTGACAACACTGGAACAGACTGCCCAGGGGTTTTGTGGAGTCTCCCTCTCTGGAGATATTCAAAACCCACCTGGAGACATTCTTGTGTGATCTGGTATAGGTGATCCTGCTCTGACAGGAGGGTTGGACTGGATGAGCTTTTGAGGCCCTTCCAGCCCCTGTCATTCTGTGATATTGTGATACTTGCTTTGCTGCAGAGATACGGGATCCTTTTCCCAGCCACCACCAGAGCTGCTAGAAGCTCTCCAGAACCTGTGCTTCATGGGATCATCCCTAGCAACACAGAACGGATGTGTGGCAGGGTCTACCTGCCTGCTCTGCCCCTCCCAGGGATGCAACAAACTTGATTGCACTAACCTAGAGTAGGGCTCCATGGCTTGAGATATTTCAGAAATATTCCTGCACCAGGGAGAGCAGAAGAACTTTCACCCTTTGAACACACAAGTAGGAGAGGCATGGGAAAAGCAGGTAAGAGGACAAGTGCCCCCTCCATTTCTATCACAACATCTCCTGCTCTGCAGAGACACAGCCCATCACACAGCTGGGGGCAAGTGAACACTTTATAGGAGCCCCACTCATTCATCACTTGCAGATGTCCCTCCATGGGACTTTTCCTAGCACCTGAAGCCTGTCCTCCAGTTGCTGCTGCTTTAGAGAGGTACCCGCAGCACCCTGGGCTCTGCCACAGGTTCACAATACAAGGTGTGTGCTGTGGGACAGTGTTTGGGAGCTGTGCTTTCTCCTTGCTGTCTGGGCACCATGAGGAGAGCTGTTCCTAAAGCACAGCCCTGCCAGGGATACCACACAGGCTTGTGGATGGGTCACCGTGCCCTTCCTGTTCTGCCCTGGGCTGGGGGATGATGCTAGCAATCCTGCTGTGTCAGTGGCTGCACCATGTCCCCAGGGAGAGCAGGATTGTGTAAGAGCTTCCAGCTCTGGCTGGCCATTGGCATGGGAGCTGCCAAAGCAGCACTGTTCCAGTTTATGGGATTGAAAACACCTGCCTGGGGGACACAGACAACCTGGCATAGTGGGGACAGGACTGACTGCCCGGGGGGACAGGATGACACAGAGCATGGGAGACGCCCAAGCCCTACAGGTTCCCACTGGTTTGGGCTGGGAGCCAGACTGGGGCAGCGAAGGCTCCCAGGACCAGCTTTGGTTTCCTTGCACATCTCCTAGCTTGGGTAGGAGGTTTCTCCACAAGCTGGGGGAGCGGAGCCGAGTGTCAGTCAGCAGGCAGGGCTGCTGCTAATACCTTCTTTGCTATTTTTAGCTCAGCAGTACTGTTGGTTTCAGTGTATATTTTTTTCCTCCCAATAAATTCCAAATCTTTTCTCTCTTTCACCTTCTATTCCGGGATGCTGCCTGCACCATTCGGCTTTGATCTGCACTGATGCCAAGTGTGTTTTGGAACTCTAAGTATAGCACATCCCTTGAATTTCTCTTATCTAGCAAAGCAGTAATATCCTCAAAGAGTTCTGGCAGGCTGGTTAAACACCTGACATCGCACGGCTCAGTCCACACAGGCTACTCCTCAGCCTGGTTCCCAGGCATCCTTTCCTTCAGAGACCTCTGTGGGCTCTTGACCTGAGTTGTGCTTTGCTGTTAGCATCTCGAAGTTGCTGTCAATCTTATTTTACAGCTCAGAGACTGAAAAGGGCAGCTAGGAGCAAAGGGCCGATTTTTCCTTTTTATTTATTTTTTTCCCCTCCCTAAAGATGCCTGAACATAGCCTCCCATTTTGGATCTGTAAAACGATTGCAGATAAAAATAATAGTATTTAGGACTTCAAAATAACCTATTTTCCAATGTAGCCAGGTAACCAGGTGGCCAAATGCAGTCATTTGTGACTCATGGTGGATAGCAAGGGCAAAGATCTGAAGGCTGCTCTTAAATCTATCCCCAAAATGTCTAGTGCTCCATGCACAAATACTCTAACAAATCAATGTCAGATGCTGCCCTTGGTATAATTAGACAGGATTTAAACTGGCAGATCAAGCAAATTACTACAATTTACATGAAAACCCTACCCAGAAGTCTACGCCAACCGCTAGCTCATCACCACTGAAAATTCATTCATCAGTTGGAGGCTGCCCAGTGCACACAGTCCCCACATCAGCTCAGTCCTTTGGGCCACTTTCCTTGGGGGAAAATTAGGTCCTTTTGCATTGCTTGGCCCCGAATTTACTCCCTGAATGAGGCAATGACACCAGCTCCTTGGGATTCCCTTTGAGGTAGGGGGTGTTGGTGGGAAACAGCAGTGCTGATTAACTCTGCATAACCAGAGCACTAGGAAACATCAGTCTCATTAGCAAATCCTTTCCCTCCTTTCCCCAACACACAGTATGAATTTAAAAAAGAAAAAAAAAAAAATCAACAAAAAAAGGCCTTCATTCCCTAGCTCTTGTTATAGATAAAACCAGTCTGGCCTAACTAAGGCAAGCTCTGGCAGTGGCGGGCGTGTGAGTGATGCGGGTCTGCTCCAAAGTGGAACCAGGTCCCAGCCCCACGAGTCAGGAAACATCTCATCCAGCAAACCTCGGAGTTTTCCCACAAACTCCCCTCGAGCTGTAAAGCGCATCTGGATGATTTTAGGCAGAAAGGGATTTTCCCAGAAAGATGGAAGGGGAGGGTGGGGGAGGTGAGGGGCTGGCTATATCTGGAAACCTCTTTTAAGCACGGAGACCCCGTCGTGGCTGCAGTGTCGTGGGGTGATGCTAAGCTACATGGCGGCAAGGATGGCTGTTGCATCGGCATGGAGGAATGTCTCTGGCAGTAATTTGTGGCTGAAGGTGGGTTTTGTTCCCTGCAGCTGAATTTTGGGGTATGCTTCTGCTGCTTGTCCTCCCTCAGCTGTCCTGAAGCAGGGACCCAGTGAAAACCTCCAGAGATTTGGTCCAGTGGTTTTGGAGCAGCTCTGGACATGGCATTGCCCAAAAGCAATGGAAAGGGGTNTTGCTCTGAGGGGCCGGCATAGAGGGTAGGAGAAGGCAGCTCATCAAGGCCTTATTAGCACAGGAACTGCTGAGTGCAAATTAACGTGCCAGACTCCGGTTCGTCCCAGCCGTACAGCAAGCGCCGCGTGCGCAGCCACGCTGAGCAGTTTAATCAACTCAGAAAGCAATTTGTTCTCCCTCTGTTTATAACCTTGACAAGCCAGTGGGTTATTTTTAAGCACCTTGGCAAAGGCAATTCCCAGCCAGGCAACAGCCGGCAAGCAAACCACCGCACTGGCAAGGTAAGCTGCCCCTGCCAGTCGCATCACCACAGCCCGGTTTCAGGGTGGCTGCCCCGTGTCCATCTGTCAAAACCTTTCCCCAGACTCCAAACCCTTTGCTTCTACACACCCAAGTCAGCGGCATGCTGCCCTGAGTGTAGTCACTGCCCCAGGCCAATGTGATGCCCGGATGCCATTGCCCTGGGGACAGACACCCACTCCATTTTGCTCTGCGTTCTGATCCAGAGAAGGTCGGAGAAGCTGAGCCATGCACAGGGCTCTGTAACTGAGTAAGAATAACCCAGGCATGATGTTTCCCCTGAGGGATTGCAAGTAATTGAGGGGAACCATGTTGTAGTGACATTGCTTGCCCTGCCTAATCCCTTCCCCTTAGAGAAAGGAGCATGGAGGAGATGGTGCTGTGGGAAGGCAGAGCCCCTCTCTGCAGCTCCAGATCTCCCCCTGTGGCATACACTCTGTCATCCAGCCCAGTTCTTCATCTCTTGCATCCAGTCTCCCAGTGAAAGAAAGCAGATGTTTTGCTGGGCATGGTGCCTACCGTGCGGCATGCCCCAGGTCACTCAGGTTAGATCAGCCCAGCTTCTGTCCAGGGCACCACCCTCCCTTGCTGCTGCAGCACCCCTCTTCTGCCACAGTGCTGGCCAGCTTTTTCATGCAGAAGCTCCTTTCCAGAGGGCAAGTGGACCATTGTGGTGGGAGAAGGAGGTCTTGGAAACCTGAGAGCAGGCACAGCTGCCTGTGCTCCTGGTCCTCAGGGCAGAGGGCCGTGTTTGCTTTGGCCAGCCACTGCCCTAGCAGCTGCTCAGATGTGCTGGTGATAAGACGATTAGCGCCAAATCGATTAAAGTTTTCCCAGTAAGTAGGAGACACAGGATGCCAAGACCACCTCCCCACCATGACCACCACCGTCCCCTCAGCCCCAGAGGTGCTGAGTGCTCCTGGGGATGATGTTCACATACAGATGACTCTCAACTGGGAGCTGGAGATGACCTGGGGAGAGAGACTTTGCTCCAGCAATGGTATGGTTCAGTGCTTGCACTTGCTGATTTAAAGCAATGCCCAAGTTTACAGAGAATTAGGTAGACTGCAGAACATTATTTTTCTTTATTAGGTTAAAGGGTAAGCAAATACAATCAATCTTGTCATGTATCACAAGATGTCAGCAACTTCCCACCTCAGCCAGAAAATTACCAGCTCCTAAGTGGATTGTGGAATTACACTCATAACCGCAGGAAACAAATATATACATGTATATTTTAATGAAAACGCTGAAGGTCGCTGCATCACATCATCATCACAAATAGGTTCCTTCTCAGTGAATTTAATCAACAGCTAAACCCAGGCCGTGGAGGAACCCCCACTTAGAGGAAGATGCAGCCCACAGAGAGAGAAGAAAATGAGGCGAAGGGATCTGCAAGGCACAGAGACTGCAAATATCACACCACAGGGAGCTGCTGCCCCAGCTGGGTGTAGCTGTGGCATGGTGCTTTGCCCTGTGTTCCAGAGCTGTGACCATCTTGCTTCTCTGGCTGAGTTTGGCTTCTTTGTTTAACAGCTTCCTAATTCAATTGTGCTCATCCCCATCCTTCCCTCACCATTGCTGGTGCAGATAACCTTGCTGAGCTCCTCTTGGAGATTTACCAACAGGAAGGAGCCCATTAACTGATCTAAGCTTCAGAATCACTAATCAAAGCTAATGAATTAACCAAGCGGGTGTTGATTTCCAATCTGAACCTTTAGGAGGAGGGACAGGATCTCCTCTCCCCTCTGCCCCATCTCCTGCATCCCACTGTGATCCCCTGCCTTGGCAACACAGGATGCTACCAGCTCCCCTCACTCTGTGCTCAGCCCTATCTGGCTCGGAGCCAGCCATGAGCGAGGTGTGAGGAGAGTCCTTCTGAGCTAGGAAAATAAAAATAATCATTGTAATAATGGCTGGTAAGACCCTGAGCTGCCTGCCAAGATCACAAGCTGCTCAGAGAGCCTGAAGAGCGATGAAGCTGGAAGTCAGCTGGCAAGCATGGGGCTGCCTACATTGGTGGCAGGACAAAGAGCAGGGGATTGGGAGAAGTGAGGAGGTGCAAGGCCGAAGGCTTTCCTGCCTGGCAGGATGAGGGATGTGGCCTGGCAGGGCCAGTCTCACCGGTAGAGGCACCGTGCCATGAAGGAAGCTTTGTGTGTCGACCAGAGAGCTGTTTCTGCCCCGTGTTTGACCCAGCAGTAACCCTGCTCTCCCCATGGCCTGTGCCACAAGGGTGGCTGAGCAGCAGTTCATCCAGCACCGGGTTGTTTGTGTTGCTAAACATAAACTGGTGCTCTCTTTGTTCAGCAGAACAGGACCAAATCACCCCTTGGCAATACCAGGCTGGGTTTCTTTAGCAGCTCTGGGGTCCCAGCTCTGCTGCATCCACACATCAGAGATGAATCTCAAAACAGAATAAGTGAGGTGCCTCTGTCCTCATGCAGGGAGGGCAGGTGGCAGGGATTTCCCATCCTCAAGCAGTGCATCCTCTGAGAGCTGTTGTGCAGGGTGAATGAAAATGGCAATGCTGCCCTGTGCTGCTATGGCACCATGGCTGGGCTGGCCAGAGCAACAATGGAACAGGATTGATCCTTGCCCCAAAGATGCTCATGGGCAGCTAGTCTTGGACGTGCATTGCCTGGATCTGCACACAAAGGCAGCAATGCCTATCACCTCTATTCTGGTCACTGCCTGTCCCTGTCCCACCCGTCTGCCTGCAGAACTATGCTGTGAGGTCTTTGTCACCCCTGACACCCACCAGACACGGGCTGTGTCCCTCAGACATCAGTGTTTCCTCACCATTTACTCTCCAAATCCTCTGAGGAGGTCCAGACATCCAGCCTAGGGGGCTCGCAGGAAGTCTGAGCCCTGGCTGGCAGAGCTGTCTCTGCACTCCACTTCCTAGCTGGTGCCCAGACGGTGGTGACAGGTACCATAAAACACGTCCGTATGAGCAGACAGACGTGCAGCAGCGCTGAAGACTGCTTCGCTGGCTGGCTGCCTTCCCCAGAGAGTGTTTTCCCTGATTCAGGAAGCGACCGCGGCTGCCCTGCCTGCCCAAGGCTCCTCTGGCAGCGCGGGAGCTCTGGCGCGGCCCCAGCCAGTGGCGGGGAAGTGGCAGCAGCTCGTAGCTGCGGTAGCCGCACCACGGCACTGAGTTCGCACAACCTGTTGCTTGCCCAGCTGATGCAAACTGGCAGCCGCTGTGCCCACGCCTATGATCACCAGGATTTGTAGCAGAGTACTGGCTGTGTCCTGTGCCCAGTGCTCGCCTGTATCGTCATCAGACACCGATGGCACAAGCATGATAAAGCCGGGTGCAGCAGTGCAGGCTGGCATCACGCAGCACAGTAGTCACACTGAACCACGTGCCAGGAGAAACTGGAACACGTTGCAGGCACAAACATGCAGTGTACAGCCCCTTGCACCTGGTGGCACTTGCAGGCCCCCCAGCTCAAGCAGGACTCCTTCACCTGAACCCAGGGTTTTCAGTCCAACCCAAATATCCTTACAAAAAAATAAAATCAGGGTGGCTTTGTCAGCAGGGCACAGGGATGCACACACGTCCAGGGAGCTGACTGCACCATGTGTTTGGAGCTGCAGTGTGCTGCACCTGTGCAGGGGTGAGCAGCCTGAGCCCTCCCTGATTTATCTCCCCTCCAAATTGTGAATGAACGAACTTTCTCCCAGAATAAATAACAATTGCTCAAAAGTTATTTTAGGGTTGGTCTCAGTTGCTGGAGTTTCCGCGCCTGCCGAGGTCCATCACATTGTTTTCTGCTGCTTTCCTTGGCATGGCCCCAACTCAGGGTTCAGAAGTTATTACTATAAAAGTCAAATTGCTTTCAGAAGCGGGGAGTCTGAGGGAGGCAGGGTCAGGGGAGAAAGAGATGACAGGAATGCTGGAAGGTGTCCAGCTGGGGATAATTGGAGCTGCATGGCACTGGATGGGTCCCCACCATGCTTGGGTGAGCCTTTTGCCTGGCCCTTGGCCAGCAGGAGCCAGGGAGAGGAGGAGGAGGGCTGGAGTGTTGCAAGTTCATCCCTATGGGATGCGCAACCCAATTCTGCCAGGACTTGGTGTGCTGGAGGGGTCTTGGGGGACTCTTCAAGTGTTGGAGCGGGTCCAGAGGAGGGCCACAAAGATGCTCAGAGGGCTGCAGCAGCTCTCCTATGAGGACAGGCTGAGAGAGTTGGGGCTCTGCAGCCTGGAGAAGAGAAGGCTTCGAGGGGACCTGATAGTAGCCTTCCAGTATCTGAAGGGGGCTACAGGAAGGCTGGGGAGGGACTATTGACAAGGTCTTGCAATGACAGGACAAGGGGAATGGGTTGAAACTGGCAGAGAGGAGATTTAGACTGGATGTTAGGAGGAAGTTCTTTCCAGTGAGGGTGGTGAGGCACTGGAACAGGTTACCCGGGGAGGTTGTGGCTGTTCCCTCCCTGGAGGTGTTCAAGGTCATATTGGATGAGGCCTTGAGTGACCTGTGCTAGTGGGAGGTGTCCCTGCCTATGGCAGGGTGTTGGAACTGGATGATCCTTGAGGTCCCTTCCAACCTTACCATTCTATGATTCTATGATTCTATGATTCTATGATTCTATGACTCCAGGTTCAATGTCTGGCATCTCCTGGAGAGCCCCACCCCATCCTCCTTCTCACAGACCCTTGAAGGAAGTAAGGCCCTCACCTTCCATTTACCGCTGGTTATTTCCCCATCTACGGCACTAATCACTTTTCTGCCTTAGCACTGAGGAGTGCCTTAAGCCTTGAGGCATTAACATTGTGTTTCCCTTCTAAAACTTCCTCTTTCAGTGTTTGCCACTGGAACTCTTGGTAAATTTTGGCTATCCCTAAAAGCAAACGTCCTGCCCCTTTGTGCCAGGCATTATATTAGGTTGCAGTAAAGTTGATGACAAGGTGCCAGTTCCCATCCTCCACTGGGCAGCCTCTCCCTCCACCCATCGTTTGGGCCTGTTTCCCACTCCTTCTGCACCCAGAGATTGACCTGGATCCTTCCCAAGGCAGCAGAGCAGGAGTAGCTCATGGGTGTGGGACCTCCAAGGGAACAGGGGCACAGACCACATCCGCGGCCTTGTGGGATTGTGCCCTGACTGTTGTGTCCCCTATCCTTCAATTTTAACTTGCTGATTTTATTAACTTTTGAAAAATTACCTCCATGAAGCGATGGTGCTGATGTGCCTGTGCAACCTCATTAGGATTGTTTACTCTCTCCTTTCTTCTGTTGCCTTATTTTTGTTATTCCTGTTATATAAGACTGACCTTACAGCAATGACCAGCATTCTTCCAGCAGATGTGGCACCCATTGTGATGACCCCTCCAACCCACACCCCACAGACCTGCCCAGGTCTTCCCCAGTGCCACAAAACTGGCACTTAAATCTTTTATGCCACATTGTGCCGGTGAATCAGTGTGAACAGCCTTCAGCAGAGACTTCCCAGGCTGGGAGCAGGCAGGAACACAGCCAGGAGATAAGATGTGGCTCAGCTTTGATATCTGCAGCTCGTACACCTGGAGCAAAATCATTAAACATGGGTATCCTCTGGGTGAGAGGACTGCTGGGCAGCACTGGGCAGCGCTGGGCAGTGAGGCTTCAGGAAGGCAGGGAGCAGCAACGGGAGGTTAACTGGCAGTGGGATGTGGCAGTAGATGTGTCTTGAGAAGGCACTTCAGAGAGAATATCTCTGTGGCAAATCACTGCTGGGAAGGCTTTGTTGCTGTTCCTGGTGTTTGGCCCTGCTAACACTCCAGCCTAGCTCAGGCACTCTAGCATAGCTCAGGGCACACTCCCAACCCTTTCCCTGCCCCGTTGCAGGTGACAGGATGCTGTGCTACCTGTGATACTCATGAGCAAACAAAACCATTAACTGAGTATATAGAAGAAAAATGTGAGGATATGAGAGCAAGCAGGGTGAATCTCAGCTGGGAGACAGGCAGGGCACCCTGCTACAGGCACCAGTGCCCCTCTTGCCTTAGGGCGTGTGGGAGACCCGTGTGCTGGGGGGCTTCAAGGCTGTTGTTCCACACCCGCAGTGACATAGTGTAAACTCCCCCAGGCAGAGCTGCTGAGGAAAGGCTTTACTCTTAGAGCTTCAATCTGCAGAATGCACCACATGCAGCCAAGCTAGTGGGTGTGGTGGGCTTCTAGCTCCTCCTGACACTTTTTCCACCTAACCCTTCCTTATAATACCCCACTGTGAGCCCCTACCATCCTCGCCCTGCTGTCCACCAGGCACGGCTGATCCCTTCCCTAATGGATCTGGCAGCTGCTCCTGGGTTTCGGTTTCCCCAGGCTGAGGTTTTCTTGCACAGTCTGCTGCAAAGTGAGAGCTGGGGCCAGCTCCGCCAGGCAGCAATGACGCTTCCCTCGCCCCAGCCTGCTGCCTTGCTGGTGGCCCATCCTGCACCCGGTGTCCTCGCAGGCAGTCACCGGCACACTGAGGAGAGGAAGGAAGAAATAGAGCTGCAGGAATCAGATTATGAACGGAGTAGTATCACATGCGGAAGAGCCTGTGGGGAAGGGGCTTCCAGGGGTAATTTTGCCCAGTGAAAGTTGCAATTAATTTGTAAAGGAAGTCGCTCAGCATTAAGAAACCCTCCAGGCAGAGCCCGGACACAGGGACGCACATCACATTATTTACTCATTTAAAAACCATCGTGGTGGTGTAGGGGGCTGCTCCCCCCCCAGGCTGGTGCTGACTGGGATGTGGAAGGGGCTGGGGAAGGGGGGAGCCAGCACCCGGGGTGGGGGAGGTGTGTTTGGAGAGAGAGTGGGAGCAGAAATTAACCTTGGAAAGCATTCAAATTAGGCTGTGTAATAAGAGACCCACTTCTCTGGGTAAATTTGTTAGGATTAGGGCTCACTGAGCTGTTGAGGAGAATTCGGCGTGGCTCAGAGCCAGGGTGAAATGAAGCTCCTGGCTTGGTTGGCTGCGGGAAAGTCCAGGCTAATGGGTTTTGGTTCAAACTTTGATAGGAAAAAAATCCAGGAACAAAGGCACTAATTCTTCCAAAAGCCCCAAAATCTCAGTTTATACATTTCTGTTTATGTTCATTCATAATAGATATACACAGCTGTTCTTATCATTCATATTCAAATTCCATATGCATCTTTTGCAGTTATTCCTGCCTCAAAATGAAGAAAAGAGGGGAAAAAAAAAAACCCCAAAACCATGTGGAAGATTAAAAACAAATAAACAAACAAACCCCCCAAAACCCCCCCCAAAACCAGACCAACCTGCCTTAGGTGTGAATTCTCTTCTTGCATCTGTCAGGAGCTCAGGTCCCTGTGCTGGGGTCCAGCCTGCTGCCAATGTAGGGTGGATGTTTTGGGGACTTATGTGAGGCTCTTTGTCGTCTCTCACCGGCCTATCTGCTTAAGCTCCCTCTGCCATGGATAGTGAGGTGGCTGGTTGGGGTTCACTCTGTGCCACTGCTCTCAGCACCCATCAGTGATGCCCTGAAACCAGAGAGGTGTGGATGAATCTGACCTGCATGG
>VWZE01004229.1:204163-227469 GCA_013396675.1 Eubucco bourcierii
ATTTAATCTTTCAAAAAAGTTTATCTGTCCTACATCCTGGAGGATATTTTCTTGTTTCCTTTAAAAGTTATCCCTGGACTCCAGGCTAAAAAATACAAAAGAAAAGACTCTTAAATCTGGATATCTCAGAGAATATTTGCATCTTTAAACCTTACTTCTTGATCCCCAGAGGTTGCTCTTACAGACAAATCTAGTGCTGTTGAGTAAACCTCATTAGTAAGAGCGAGATGCTAGAATGAACAGCAGTGACACAGATAGCACAGATACTTAAAGTGTTGTCACTGGGTTGCAGAGTTAATCCTGATGAGAGGTTCCCCTCTTAACTCTGAGCTGTTGTTCCACACATCCTGGGGGGCTAAAGATGCTACTAATAATTCTTATGACTACTAGGGGATGTCAGAGACTCCACTCCTCTGCCAGTAGAATTGAGACCCATGGTACTTCAGCGTGGAGAGCAGGAGCAGCAGCGGTGGGACCAGGCTACGGAAACATTCCCTGCCCCTCCTCCTCCTCCTCGCCTCTGTCGCACCCAGGAGAGATGTGGGCTCTACTGTCCCATGGCACAGACAAAGTCTGTGCTGTCACTTGTGGCTCTTTCTGTCGTTCCAGGGCCAGGAATGGGGTGACACATCCTATAGAGCAGTGTGCACTGCTGTATTTATATTCTAGTGTGAAGTGGCTTCTCCTCTCTTCTCTGATGTGTCCTGTCCACATCCCCTCCTGCTGTGCTTTTCACCAGTTGCTGAATCCCCTCTGTCTGGATAAAATATTCTTTAGTCAGAAGATTGTGTCTTCCAGCCACAGCACAACAGAAACCTCAGGCTGGAGACAGGGAGCAACCTGAGCACACCCAGCCAAGGTCCCTCCACCAGTGTCCCATGCGCCCCAGCCATGTTGTGCTCCAGTATCACCCGGAGAGGTGCACAGAGGGGTTCCCAGGCTGGTACCAACCCCTGTCCCTGCTAGCCTTCAGTCCAAACCCACAGGTTTAGCATCTAACTGGTGTCATTAGGACATATCTCCCAGGACATGACCCCATGTGGATGGGTCCCCTGCTCACGTAGCTTCACCAGGTGTTTGGATGCCAGTGAGATGTGAAGGGAGGAATCATGCTGAGGTGAAGCACTCCCTGTGGGGTGCAAGAGAGGGTCTGGAGGAGTGGAAAGCAGGCTCACCTACCCATCATTTGATGAGCAAACACACAAAGACCTGGAAGCAATAAATCCAGAGCTTGGGCTACAAAACCAAACATGGCCACAACTTCCCCTTGGAACTGGAGAGAGGAAGTGAACAGTCACAAAGCAATCTAGGGACCACAGGCACAATTCCCTCTCCTGCAACCACCCCTGGCAGCAGGACTGCCTGGATGTTTAAAGGGGTCTGATCAGGGTGCTCCAGCCAAAAATACAGCTCCAAAAAGTTAGTTGCACTCATTCTTAGGGGCTGTCAGTCATGAGCATCACTGGACAGAACATCCCTGGAATCAGCTTGGAGCAGAGCCTGGGAATGCAGAGGGTGCAGAAGGTGGACACATAGCCTCCTGGTTTACAATGCTGCCTGCAGCTCATGAATGAGGTGCCAGGCCATGCCAGCAACAAGAGCCTCCTGGGGTGTCCGGCTGCTGCCCCAACATGGGGCTGTCCTGGGGGAGTTCTTTTGGGATGGGGCACCCAGTCAGGTGTCCCTTGGGTTGAATGCTGCCTGCCTGGGGGTGCAGAGCAGCACAGGATGGCCAGGATGAGTCACTACCTCACAGCACCCTGTGGAAATCCAGTTGGTAGCTTTGAGACCCCACTGCTGCAGGCTCCTGTTGGGTCTCCCCAGCCTGGTTACCCCTCCTGATACCAAACTCTCCCTTTCCCCTTCCTTGCCTTGCACCAGCAGCTGAGCTGTCACGTTGCTGTATCAGCCCTGCAGTGACCCTCAGGCTCACTGCCACCTTCCCACATAACTGCCAGGATCTATGTGTACCCAGGCCATCGGGATTGTTCCCAACCCAAACTAGATCACTTTAGGAAACCCTGTTCCCTGCACAGGAGAGGACATCCCACCACAGACCCTTGAGGAATCCCACTCACACTGAGCTGCAGACCAAGGAAAGATGATGATGATGATGGAAAGGTGACAGCACAGCAGATGAGCAGTACAAGCCATTAGCAGGCTCTCTGGCCAAACTCCCACCTCCCTATGGCCACTGTGCAGGAGTCCTAGCTTTTCCCACGTCCCTGCTGGGTGCAAGGGCAGTCTGGGCATCCGTGGTCCTCCCTCCCTAGGACCCTGCTCACCTGGTTGCCAGCTCGCCCGGGGGACCTGGGCATTTCCCGTTGCAGTCGGGGAAGCCGCAGCAGCATTGGAGCCGCCTTCTCCTTCCAGCGCTCGGGCAAACTGCTATTCATAAAACAAAGGTGAAAATATTAAATCAAATGGATGAGTCAGAGAAGTTCAAAACAAGAGGAGCATGGGGAGGGGGAGAAGCAGCTCTCGTCTCCCCTCCCACCTGCCATCAGGCAGGGAAGCAGGCAGTGCGCCTCGCCTGCTCACAGCCCATCACCGCTTCAAAGCGGGCACAGATAGGATCTGGCAGCCAGAGACTTGCACCGAGCAAGCGCTTAGCGGGAACGGAGATGGCTCCCGATAAGCCAACGTGTGAACTCTCAGGTTTAAATTAACTAATGACTTCAGATGCTGCCGATAGTCTGCAGGGGTTGGGGAGGAGTGATTTATGGGGGAAGATTAAGCAGACTAATTAGGCCAGCCTCACCACTTAGGAGTTTCCCAGCCAAGCTGGGGGCTGTGCCAGGGAGGACCCGCTGTGCCCTAGCCTGGTGGGAAGGGACGAGGAGCAGCCCCAGGCCTTCCCATGCAGCCAAGGGCATCCCTGCCACGTGCACGAGGGATTCCACCATGCACTCCAGGCTTTGTCTGCAGCTGCCTGCTGTTAGATGCAAACACGGGATGCTGGTGGTCTGCTGCATGACCTGTGCCACCCTGTGCTCCCCAGCCAGCACGGTGGGGCTAGGCCTCTGCTCAGCCCACGCCAGCTGCTTTATGGCCACTGTAAATTACAGCCCAGCTTCCCACCCGAGCTAAGCAACTCTTGTCTCCTGGGTACTTTTCCTATTAGCAGATCATTTTTATTGTTCCTAGACAGCTGTTTGCTGTTAAAACCTGAAATGAGGGCACATGCATGGCTCAGCTCTGCTCTGCTGAGGGGGCATGGGAAGAGATGTGCCCACCACTCATTTGCCACTCATGCTGCTCCCTGTGGCCACCACACACCAAACACGACGTGGACCAGGCAGCTGCTGGGTCAACAGGACTCATACCGAGGCTCTTCAAGTCCCAATCATACACACTGTAAGAACCTGTGATTTCCAGTGGCTGGGCAAGTGGTGAGCTCAGCCCCACACTGGACTGACTCACTGCTCTTATGTGTAACAAGTTGCCCTGGCCTCAGCCAGGAGAGCTTTTTTTATCATATTATGGGAAAGCATTTGCAGTTTCCTTTTCCATCAGCCCTGGAGATAATAAAAAGGCCTCCTTGGGCTTCAAAGAGGGGGGATTTTCATTGCTTTCCGGGCCGAGAACAAAGCACTATTGAGCATGGCCAATAGTTGTCTCTGCCCCTTGACGTGCATCAAGCAGCCCATCCTCAGGGCTTGGTGGTGATGCGGAGGGCTGGGTTCACAGGGAACTGCAAGCTGGTGTAGATAGAAACAGATTCATCCTGCCCTTGGGCTGAACCTGGAGCTCTTCGAGAAGGGCTTGCCCCTCCTGAATAACGCCAGTTTCCCCATGAGCTGCCAGGGTGGCCATGGGCAAAGCAAAAGGAATGCTGGTGGCCTGACCTGGGGGCTGGCACCACCTCCCCACCCACGCGCGCAATACCTGCGAGACAGAGGGCTGCTGCTGCAGTGAGTAATGTGGTTTTCAGCAGGGATTGTGTGCATGACTGTGTAAATAACACAGTTAGAAGTACCATGAAACCAGCTGTTTTCATGTTAAAATGGAAATTTAATAGAGTGACAAGCAGGAGCTGCGGGGGATGCAGCGCGGGCTTCCTCCAGGAACCCACACGAGCAGCAGCTTAACATAGGGACTCCTTCTTGCACCCAAAGCTCAGCCCTGGTGCAACGCTCACCAGAGATGTGCAGGGAAACATGGGTGCTTCTTACCTCTCACCTTAGGGTGTCCATGGGGAGCTGGAGTCCTGCTTTTCACTTGCTTAGCTCCATCGCTGTGATATGCTGGGGGCGGACAGGCAGTCGGGGATATTTCCCAGACCCCTTCAGAGAAACAGAAGTCCCTTGTCGCTGCTATCGGCATGGGGCTCCTGGGCCCTTCCCCTGCCCACGGCTGCATTAGAATGCCTGGAGCCTTTTGTCACCAATGTATGGGGACTGGATGTGGAGGGCTCTACCTGGCATGGTGCCACCAGTCCCATTGCTGGAAATGGGGCTTTTGGAGAAAGAAAGGCTTCTGTCCCCATGGCCTCTCCTCTCCCTCGTGCAATACAAAGAGCTGGCTCAAGTGGGACTATGGTGCTCCCACAAGTCCCAGCCTGCTTCCTGCATCCTGTAGTGCCAGCCTGTGCTCCACCACTTGGACCCAGTTCCCTGGGAAACAGAAAAAAAATAAAACCCAAACCCCTTCATATCTGCATGGAGCCAGAGGCAGGAAAATTCATGTGAAAAAAAAAGAAAATTAAAAAAGGAATAATAAAAAATCAGAGGAAACAGTCTGCACTGTGCTGCCCCACACTAACACCTCACTGCTGCAGCTACCTGTGACCTGCTCCGGCAATGCACAACATCACCGGCAAGCAATTACTGACTGCACAATGTTCACAATATTTTCGTTTCCTCAAACCATCAATGAATTATTTAGGCATCTCTAGCAGTCATGTGGAGGATGATCAACTGCTGCTCATTCCGGGCTGTTGGTGTGGGCTGCCTCAGTCTCTGCTGGGGACCAGCTTTTGGGAAAAGCATCCCCATCTCTGTGATGCTCTGTGTGCCCAGGCACAGAGACAGAACTGCAGAGCTCGCTGCCACACTGCTGGCAGGGCAGTATAATGCTTCTCTCCCCGCAAAGGCTATCCAACCAGGAGCAGAAGCTTTTTCCCAGAGCTGGAAGAGTGAAGTTCACCTGCTTCATCTGCACTGCCTCCCCCAGCCCTTCCCTCTCCACTTCTCCACCTCCCTGCGACGTGCTCCAGGCAGCTGCCTGATGCCAAAACCATTGAGAAATTTGGGACTGATTCGTAACACGTGAAGGTAATCCACTGCTGGAATAAACCACTGCACCAAGTTGCAGGTTAACCTTGGCTATCTGCTAACAAACACAGGGCTGGGATATTCAAAAGCTGCAGAGAAGTCCTGGGGTTACAGTTAATTCAGCAGGGAGAGGTCTGACTGCTGCCATCTGCAGCATCGAAACTTCATGAGGGTAACGCTGATCCCTGATGAAATGGCCCCCTCCAACATGCACGTGGGCCTGAGGTGTCTTATTGACTCAGCCCAGCTCTCCCAGGCAAGGCACTGCTCAACATCCTGCTCTAGGGCTAACAGATGCAAGCTGAAGGCTTCTGAAAATGGGCAAGCCCTGGCCAAGCAGGTTTTCCAACTACTCCAAGAAGTAATCCATCAGATAAAATGCACGGAACTCAGTGTGACAGGGAAATAAAAGCATTTGCTAAGAAAACTTTAGAAAGACAAGTCCTTTCATAAAATCTTCCTTCCCTGTTGGAAAGGCACATGGTCAGTAGGGACTAGTGTTGGGTAATGCTCCAGAAGGGAGTGCAGGATCTTCAGCTTGCCTGGTTTCTGAAGGATGCAGGAGCTAATGGGAGAACTGGTGCCGGTCCACTCTCTGCCCCAGAGGTAAGGAAGAAGGCTCCGCTTTAAAGCCCGAAACCCTAGTAAGGGATAGGAAGTCCTACTCCTGCCTCTCCCTTTCTCATCACTAAACCTGACAGGTTGCTGGTATTAGGGGAGATATTAGCCCTATGGAATGACAGAAGAGAGCCCAAGCCTTCCAGCTCACCCATAAAACTTCCTCATCCCTTTCCTCCCTCTTGCCAAGTTTACAACCTCTGCTACAAACCTGACTTCAAGCTCACGCTGGCCAGGCTCCAGGCTGTGATGGCCAGCATGCCTCCAAGTGGACCCCTGCTTACTTGACCACAGGCTAACACTTTGCCCTCTCTCCTTTCCCCAGCTCCGCTCTCTGCATGACTTCCCAGCAAACGATCCCACCACCTCCTGCCTCTACCTGGTGCAGTGAAGGCCCCCAGTTGTTTACAGCTGGTAGCAAGATGCTGCACAGATCTAGGGCCATCAACCACCTTCCCTGCTTCCATCTCTTGAATAATACCCAAATACTCTTGCTCACTACTTCACAGCTGCCTGGCATCTTCATTGTCCCCACCTGAGACTGTCAAATTCATGGCAACCACAGCACACAGAGCCAGCTGGCTGTGCCTCTGTCTGTCCCAATCACCATGGGGACACAAAGACTATTCTGAGACAAAAAATTCTCTTTGGAGACCTTTTCTGGTGTTCACTGCCCGAGGATACTCCCTGTGACCGCTTCACCAGTTCTGCAGCCCATCAGTCCTGCAGTGGCAGTGTTAGCAGAGATAAGGTCCATGCTCAGGGGTACCTCAGGAACCTGGCATGCTTCTAGTCCAAGGTACCTGGCTGGGCTTTTACCGTATTAATTATTTCCTGTATGCCAAGGAATGGGGCAGAAATACCCGAGGGCCGGAAATAAGGATGAAGCAGGGATCCATGTAATTCTGAGCCTGGGCACTGGTGCCTGGGTGCTCAGCTGCTGTGATTTCCAGGGTACAGTCCCTTCCCTGGGGAAAGCACTCAGCCTCTTTGGCCACTGCTGAATTTGGCAGAGCACCTTGCCAGGCTCGATCGTTTGAGCAATGAGACCTTTTCCACAAGACACAGTTCCTCTCTCGTTGGTCCTTCTGATGTCTCCGCGATGAAAGCCGAGATGAGACCAGGAGGGAGGGACCCCCCGTAAGCAAGAGAGAGTTCACAGACATCAGCATAGCTCCGGCTTCCCCTCCTTCGTCCCCTGCCCTGCTGCGCCTCATGTGGCTCTCCCCCGCAGGGGGGCCTCACACCAGAGGAACACTCTCTTTTGTCGGGGCTGCTCTCCTCATGTTTATTTCCCTTTGCCGCGTGAGCAATTTCCCCTTCCCACACAGGGAGCGGCGGCTCGCAGCCGTATCAAACGTGGCCGTGGGGATGGGGCCAGCCCTTCCCCACGCCGGCAGAGCCGGGCAGGGACGAGCAGCCGTATCTCATCCGCCGGCATGCAGCATGCCGCCGCGCCTGCAGGAAACATATGTCACCGGTTAAACAGATCGTGAAAGCTTCAATCACTTCCTTATGGTGGAGCCGGGCTGAACGCGTACCGACAGCCAGCCGTTCCTGCACCCTTTCCCACGAGTGGGACCAGCCCTCATCCCCTGGGGTGCTCCCCTGCCTTGGTGCTTCCCTCATCCATAGAGAGGTGAAACACCATCCGAAAGGACAAGCGGGTTCTTGTCAGCACCTTGTTACCTCTCCAAGGCACTCCCCTCTGCCTGCAAACCCACCCCGGAGAGAGCTCAGGGATGGCGACAGCCCCTGCCAAATGCCCAGCCCATCTCCGGACTCCCTCTGGGCAGATAATGCCCAGAGCCTTGCGCACAGATGCTGTGTTAGGGGCATCCTGTGCCTGCCGGCCAGAGTCCGGTAACAACCTTGCCAGCTCCCAACTCCTCTCTGTCCCTTGGGAAAGCTTTGTGGGAGCTGAGCACCTTTTGCAGGCACGGTCTGTGTGGAGAAAGGAACCCTCCAGCACTGCCTGTCCCTGAGGAGCTTCATGCAAAGCTTTCTCAGAGTATCTCCTGGGGATTAGCTGCATCTCCTGGAGCAATCTGCTCCAGAGGGACATGAACCACACACTCTCTCCTGACTGGGTTATGAAAGCTCCCAGTGCCAATACACCAGGAGACAGTGGCTATGTCACCCCTGCTGTCAGCCCCAGCACTGGGGGGTCTGGTACTGCCCAGCCAGGATGCCTGTCCAGGCAGGTCCCTCCTCCCACAGATGCTGGTAGGTGTTGGTGAGTTGATGCGTCATCACAGTGTCTCTGCTGTCACACTCAGCTTTATCCTGTGGGCTGAAAGTTGCTTTCTTTGGAAGAGAGGCAAACACGGGCTTTGGCGAGGAGACTGATGGTTGCTGAAATCCAAGTCCAGCAGCAGGGAGAAGCTGCCCAGCCAGGCCAGCCTGGCCGTGAGGGGCATCGTGATGGCAGATCACATTCTGCCAAAGAGCTCCCTGGGCTTTTCTGCTGCCACCCTGCCGCCTTGGGTTAGCAGTGGCCCTCGTCCAGGGGTGCCCTGGCTCCAGCTGCTTCCCCACAGCTTCCAGCCACCTCCACAGCACCACGCCCCCAGGATGGAGGGGAGCACTTGACAATAACATCTTCCTTATGTGCCTAAAACAAGAGCCAAAATCCCAGGTCTTTCCTGAGATTACGTTTCAGTGAAATCCCCACACCCCCTCAAAAGAGCAGAGCAAGATAACAGTGTTATTTCAGCAAATGCAAACACTCACAAGATCTCTGCCTGATCTGGGTGCTGGAGATGAAGGCAGGTGGGTTGGTGTCATGTATGTGCAGCTCTCATCTTCCCATGCTCTGCTCACTGAAATGCCACCTCCTCTAACAGCCAGTTTACTTGGGATGGTTCTTCTGCTTCCCTGCTCAGAATCAGCATCAGTCCCAGCACCATGATGCCAAAAGCAGCACCTGCTCATCAGCTCCAGCTCCTCCATGAAGGATCGCATTTGTTTTCCAATCCAGCTTTCTCTTCACCTCTTCTCTGCACAGCTCTTTTCCTTAGTGTCTCTTCCACAGCACACAGCTGGGTCATCTCTTGTGCTGGTGAAGGACAAGGACCAAATCCCTGCTTGGTCTCACTGGTATGATCCACCCAGATGCCTCTGTCCCAGGACCATCTGCTGTGTTGGCAGTCCTAGTTCTGTTGGTATTGGCAAATCCAGTCCCAGCTGGAGCAGTGCCTCCTGCCAGCTCATTAACAAAGGGAACACAACAGAACCCTCCCTACCCAGATCTGCAAGCCACCTCTGGGATGCTCCCCTCACTTTGCTGCTTTCTAACACGTGGCAGCAAGGAGGTCCTCTGTATGGTCATCGGCTTGCATGAAAGATGGAAGCCACCATAGCTCTACTAGATCCAGCAACTGCCCCAGGCAAGAGGTAGGACGGCTGCAGGCCTCTTCCAGTCCTGCACGCCCAGCCTAGACCCCAACATCCTCAGGGTGGAGTTTTCCTCCCACCCACCTCTGCTGCTTCACTGAAGATGGAGGGAGTGCTGCAGCAGCTGGGTTAGCAGTACCTGGGCAGTGGCTGGCTGTACCCAGAGCAGCAGGAAGGGTTTGGTGGAGGATCGTGCAAAAGCACAAGATGGTTCATGTGGTCAGTTACTACTGCAATGATCAACGTTCCCAAGGAACACACTTTCTTTCCATTTACTTCCTTTTATTTCCAGCAACCAGGAGCCATCTCCTCAACACTCCACCTCTCACCTATCAGGGTGAAGTGCCCAACTCCCCAAGCCATTTGTACAAATTACAAATGAGACCAGTTCTAAGGGCGAGACGTGGACTCGCTACCCATACACACTTTGTTATGAGCTCTACAGCCTGCTCGAACCACTCAGCTTCTCATGGTTGTAAGCAGCTCCTGTAGATGGTTTCCATCCTGTGTCTCCACAAGCTGTGCTGGGCTGGACTCTCCATCCTTCCTAACCTTCCCACACAGCTCCAGTCCCTGGAATTTACCAACGCTTAAAAATATTTTATGCATTGCTGTAAAATCATACACATTTAAAACCACTTAAAGCTTGAATTATGTTTTAAGATGTTGTCCAATTTGTAAGCACCATAAAAACCTGAAATAAGTTATCTTAGAAATAACCAGAGGGAAATTACAGACCTGACTCGCAGTCCAGGAGGCCGTGACCCCGGTGCATGAGCAAACAGCCCTCCCCATGACTAACACAGGAGGCCAGTGGGAAGGTTGCTGTATTTCGAGGTGCTGTATTTTAGCCATTAAATTTGCTGTTACCCAAAGCAACTTCAGAGCAATCATTACATATCTTGCCCCCTGCCACAAGAGCTGGGTTTTCTCCTAGCATGGGCAGAGCCATATCACTCTGTTCCATGGAGCCCCATAGGTACTCGATGCTGCCAGGCAGCAGCTGCGAGGGATGGAGGGATGGAAAGTCCAAGGGTGTGGGTGCCTGGGATCTCTACTGCCCTGGACCTATTTGGGAGCATGCAGGAAAACACAGCTTGGGCTGAGATTTGTCCCCAAAATATTACCCAGTGAGTCATGCAGGGGGAGAGTCTGTCCGTACAAAACTTTCCCACCAAGCCATACCAGGGTTTAGTCTCATGCTTTGCATTTTATTAGAATAGACAAGGGTTGGTGAGGGCGTTGTATCCCTCAGAAGCACTAAGCACCAGCCAGCAAACAGTGGCTGCAGTCTCCCAGTTCTCAAATTCATCTCTGCAAGGCACCACTGTCCTCTGTTACATGACTGTTTTCTCCATCTTGATTCTTTCCAGCAAGCATCCTGCTATGCTTTGATTTTTCCCTGAAGTCCCCTTGTTTTTCCTGCCAGTTTCAACAGAGAGAGAGGCACTGTGGAGCAGGAGGAACCAACTCTTCTCCACACAGCGAGATCTTACTGGGCTCCCAGGCACCCTAAGGGCCTCTCATGGTGTGTCTGGGCCATTGGCTTTTCACTACTTCCATGAAGACTTTGGAGATTGTGGAGGTGCAGAAGCGGTAGGTCATGAAACTAAGCTGCCCAGAGAAAGACATGGAGCAGGACCCGTGCCCATGAGCCAACCCCCAGCACAGCGGGAGCAGCCAGCCCTGCATTTTGCACTCTCCATCTGTCTCCAATGCAGGGCGGGAGCCCAGCGTGGAAACCTACTGATTCTTTCCAGAGCTGCAAAATGAGGCTTTTTCATCCCAAGGACGCAGGCTGCTCTGCATGCTGCCCTCCTGCCTCCCTAAACTCCAACCAGATTTCAGGCCAAGCCTTCAAAGGGAAGAAGCTGGAGCAGCATCCCCAGCAAGCAGCACCATGGGGACCAGCCGGCTGAGCCCCCCGGGGCTCCCAGGGGGTCTGTGGGGCCACTAGTCCCCAAGGCAGGGCAGTGAGTTCCCATGGTAGAAAGGTGTTAACGAAGGCCGACCGAACAGGCTGGGGCTCAGCTGCTGGCAGGGAATCAGAGAGCCCAGGTTGGTTTTGCTGCCAGGTTATCAGTGGATCCATCAAGCAATGCCTTGGAGATGCCAAATCTATCAGCTCTCCCATATGGATGCCATCCATGCAGAGCCATTTCCTGCCTAATCGGTATCAGTCCTGCTCCTCCCTCCTCAAAATTCACTCTTTACAGCCTGGTGTAACTCTACAAACATTTTCACAGCAGGTAAAAAAAGGCACCGAGTGCATCCCCTCTGCCCAAACCTCCCCCAAGGTGCTTGTGACACACCATTGCTGCACCAATTGGAATGCAGGTGTGGGAAGCTATCTTTGGAGCCTAGCATTGCTTTGTACTCCGAATTTTTCCTGTGGCTCTGCAAACACCCCAGTGGGTGCTGGAGGCCTTGTGGGTACCCAGGAATAAGGACTCAGGTGACACAGGCTGGACGGGACCTCTCTAGGTGCCAGGGCTGAGCCCTGGCCAGCGTGTGCCTTATTTACCGGCAAAGGAGTTTACCTTATGAAGGTTTCTGTGCCTGATAGCCTGGGATTATTTTGGCTTTCATGCGGTCTCTAATGAAAGGGAGTCTAGAACAGATGCAGATTTGAAAGAAAAGAGGAGGAGGAAATTTCTTAGCATAGGGTTTCGGTTCCCCTGCCTATAAACAGTGCTGACAGCGAGAGGCGGCAGTGATAAACACTGAGATAAGAGCCCAGCTAGACAGGTAATTTGGCACAAAAGGTTTGTCTGGAGAAACTTAAGCAGAAGTCGCCACATGCTGTTTAAAAAACACAAATCCTCCACCCTGGCCAGGGCAGGCAGCTGTGCTGGGGAATTCCCCAGCTGCTGGGGCACGGAGTACCCCCACAGGAGCTGGGGATTTACCCGGCTGCTAATTGCAGTTGGTTCTCCTGCCTGGCAGCTGCCCAGGGTTGCTGTAGGAGCTCTTGGTGGAGAGGCTGTTCCCAGTGAAGGTGCTCAGCATTCCCCTCCACCACCAAAACCGTCTCACTTCCTCATCCAATGAGTTGTCACATATTCTTAGTGTTAAATGCCTTCACCAGCGTGCACTATCTAGGGAAATAATTCCTCTTGTTTAAAGATTCATGGATATCAGTGTTGGAGAAAAAAAAACCAAAACCAACAAACCACAGTAGTTTTCCCTTCCTTGTGGTCAGAAATCACAGCGGGGCAGGATCGCTTCCGATAACGATAAATAACATCTCAGCCCTGGGATCACCCTGCCAGCAGTACCATTCCCAGGGTCCCAGGTAAAGGGAACCTAAATCCTAGAGCCTTGAATAAAGAGCATCAATGTTTCAAGGCTGGAGCAGGACGTATAAATTGCAGGGAACTTTCCAAAAGCCACAGAAAAATACAGCCCTGCCCCACGAGCGGCGTAAACCTTACACAACGGTCAGGATGATTCATGGGAGCCGAGCAGCCTGAGTCACATGGCAGTGGGGGAACAGGTTTCTACCTCATTCCTTTGATGCAGAGACAGCCCAGCTTTGGCCGGGACCTTATCGGCCCCATCCTCCTCCCTTGGCACCGGTGCATGACTCGACTTGCTGGCATCACCGTGTTGGCATCGCTGGGGCAACGGGAGGAGCCAGGCAAAGGCAATGCAGAAGAGCTGCTGAGGAAGGTTCCTTCCAAAGCAGCTGGTGCCTACAGGGATGGCAAGGAGATGCCTATTATTTTCAGGTGATAACAATGGAGTATTTTTACAAAGAGCGATGCCAAAGGAGCAGAGATTGTACTAGTCCATCCAGCTCAAAGCTTCTGGAGTTGAAAAGGAAACATCCAAAGTCTCTGATGGCTTTCACTTGCCAAGTGACCTAGCTGCTAACAAAAGAGCCGGCGAGGGAAATAGCCTGCACTCCAGCAGGCGTAGAGACATGCCTCTTTTTATGGCTGTGAGAATTGAATTGGTGGTTAAAGATGAAGGTGCTCATAAGAAGCTGAATTTTAAAACCCTTAAATTAACTAAGTAAGAGGGGGACGAGCTGTCCCAGCTTCCTGAAAGGGAGTTCATGCCTCTAATCTGCTAGGATGCTTTCTCCCATCGTCAGGAGGGCAAAGTAAGGAGAACTACTTGACATAATGTGTTTGGGGTTTCAAAGCTCTTTGACACGGTCCCTTACGAGAGGCTATTAAGGGAATTAAATGCTTGCAAAGCAAATGGAAAAAGTAACTCTAATGGCTGGAAACAAAAAGAGGCAAAGCAGCATATATTAATGAGGGCTACCTTCCAGAAGGCTACAGTACTCATGGAGAGGCTCCCCAACTTTTCATGTTAATACCGGTGGTTAAAGAGATGCCCTAATAAGCTGGAAAAGGAGAATGAAAAATGTCATAAGAAAAATCTGGCAGGGGACCCAAACTGCACAGAGTGCTCAGAACAAGAGAAGACTATGGGGAACTTCAAAAGGCCCGAAGAGAGCTTGATGGATGGGCCAGTCGATGGCGGGTGAAATCCAAAGTAGACAAATGCGTAGTCATGCATGCTGTGAGGAACAGGCCCCACTAATTCAAACAAAATGTTTAAATGCACAGGAACAGGAGAGATAACAGGGCACACACTGTGGTGCCAAATACTCCATTGATAGCACCCCATCGCTGAGGATGTTGTGCTCATCCCAGGTTGCTTCGCTTTGGATAGCTGCGCTTTTAATCCCTGCTTTCCCCTGGCAGAAGCCCCAAGGCTGCACAGGCACATAGCAGGGGGGACCCTCCTCATTGTTAGGTACTGGGATGAGTGCAGATGGGGAAGGTCTGTCAGGTGAGATCAAACATCTCCTCTGTCAGGAACTGTTGAACAAGAGCCTGATTTTGGGGGCTGAGATTGTCTTCAGAGGGACCATCTTCATCATCCAGAGGGAGGGCCCAGCAAGACCTGCCAGGCATTTATCCAGTCAGATAACCTCCTGACAGTAAGGTAAGGCGAAGCCACATGTTACCCTCTTCAGGGATCAGTCATTCTTGATGATGTCCATTCTGAGGCAGCTAGGGAAGGTGGAAAGTCTCATGGAGGTCCTATGAGACTGTCCAGCCTGGAGAGGTCCACGTGGTGCCTGACCCCAACGCCGTCTCTCTCCTGGGACAGTGTAAGCTGCTTGTTAGCTCAGCTGAAAATGGCCCCAGGTCCCCATTTTGCCTCATTCCTTCCCAGTGCTGCCAAAACCAGTGCAGAGGAGCTGTGGCTGGACTTTGTCAGCATTAACAACTCCCATCAGCAGGCGCTTGAAAGCGATAAACATCTCTAGTGCCTTTGAAGCAGATGTTGAGGGGTGGTTGCTGGGAGGTGGGGGGTGCATGACCAGGCAGGAAGTGGCCCCCAGGGTTGGGGGGCCAATGCCAGCGGGGTCCCATGGGGTGCCTTGGAAAGGCCTCCTTCAGCACATTTTAATACCTCACATAGATACCAGGCTCCAGCTGGGGCTTTGCTTTGAATGCTTCACTGCCCACCCCCAGTACTGGCTTTGGGTTGTTCACCATTGCAGGCTGGGAGGGCCTGAGGTGATCAAGGACCTCATGAGGGGCAGATAGGGAAGACATGGTGGGAAGAGTGCCAAGGAAGCTGTATGCAGAGAGGAGTGGACATGAGCAAAGCGAGTAAAGATGCCTGAAGAGCCCCTCCAGGTTTCTCCCTGCCGTTCACAGCTTTGTCAATGGCAACTTTTCCACAAATAAATTCAGTATTTATTTCCAACAAGTGGCTGGCAGGAGGCAGAGGAAGGAAAGACACTTATTGAATAATTGCACAACCCTCAAGAAAAGCCATAAATTACCCAGCTCTATCTGTCACTATAATTTCCAGCCAAAGTCCTAATGAATCTTTCCCAACAATAGTGTAAGGACAGGGCTGAAAATGTATTGAACCGTCTGAGCACTTGGGTAAGCAAAGTGGAGGCATTAATAACCACCATGAGACAACCCACACTGCAGTGGGGACACAGCACCTCCACCTGCCTTTGCTCCATAGCCAATGCCACAACCCTTGTTGCTCCAGCATGAGGCAAGGGCAGCTTTGGGGTGGGGTTCTTGTGACCAGCCCAAAAGAGCAGTGGGAGCTTCAATAGTTGAAAGGTCTGGATAATTATAAGCAAGAAAACACGACAGTAGAAATGCATCGCTAATGGAAACTGGTGCCTGAGGTACATCCGTTTGTGGGCAGGAGAAAAGTGACAGCTCTGCTGGTCGGCCCTGTAGTTTTGGTCCCCAGAGCAATAGAAGATGAGAGGTTTGTCCACACAATGAATCACGCCTCACCTAGAGGCTTCAGTACAGCATGTTAACATATGGGCAGGTTAAAAATACACTTTTTTCTTTTCTTTTTTTTTTTTTTTTCCAGACAATAACAAAATACAGCAGAAATAATTTCGGTGAACAGCATCTCTAAGAATTATTTCTTAATTCAAACACGTTTTCTTGCTTTCCCCCCCTCGAACACTTCCAGCAACCAGCATAAAAAAGGGTTAAAAAATATAAGAAAAATACTCAGGCAGTGGCAAGCTCTGCCTCTCGCCAGCTTTACACCCACTCCACTGCTGGGCCACACCAGCACCCTGATGGCCACAGGCTACTGAGGGACAGAGCAGCCATACTCTCCTCTCCCAGGCAAACCCAGTTTGGAGCTGCCCAGCGCAGGGCCCCGAGTCCAGTCATGCTCCAAAGTTCCCGACACGCTGCGTGCTTTCACTTCACGTTTCACTTTTGCACTTCAAATGCTATTCCCACAGTGAGGATTTACTGCTGCCGAGTTTGCAGGCAGCCCTCCGCTGCGTATCGCACAAAGCCATCTCCAAACGGCCGGCGTGGCTCTCTCCCTTGCTTCCAGGACCCCCATTACTCTGACATCCGAGTACTTCACAAACATTAATGGATCTAAGCCTGCAACCTCTAACTGAAGCAGGGAAGAATTATTACTTCTGTTTACAGAGAGGGAACCACAGCCCAGCAGGGCTGCCTCACCCAAATCCATGGAGAAATGTGTAGCAAAGCAAGCAAAGGTATATGGTTTCCTGTCTCTCGGATTAGCATCCTAATACTGCATCTGCCTTTCCCTTCCCAATCCTGTGAGTGGCCTTCTTCCATGGACTTTCAGCTGTGACTGCCTGTCCAGACACACTGGACCTTTACAGCTGGACAGGGTACCGAGCCATCTTATCTAGACCCTGCTTATCCCAAGAACAGTTGGATCAGATGATCCTGAGGTCCCTTTCAAGCTGGTTTTCCATGACTAAACAGAATGGGATGTACCTCAGGCCCACTCCTGCCAGAGGATGCAGGGCAGCTCACAGGACTCGGGGGGTTGGTTGGGGAAGGGAAGTCCTGTGGGAGCCTGCAGCCTCCTGGGTGCAGACAGATTAATGTTTCAACTTGGCTCACCGTGACATTTCCATCTGGTTTGACAAACTAAACATTTGAGTTTGCAAATGTCAAAGTATTTCCATCAAAAATGTCGGTGGTGAAGTCTGACATTTCTTAATCTTTCTTTTGTTCCCATTCTGTGAACATTTTTGATATTTTGACTTTGTCTTGATTTGAGAGGGACAACATTACTGTGATCTTCGTCTGGTTTAAGCAATTACGTATTTTTAACCTAAGCCATTAGCTAGGTCCTGTGGGCTGTTCCTGCCAGGAACAGACAATGGTAGTGGCACCAAGCAGGCCTTCCATGAACCCTGGTCATTTAGAGAAGGACTCTAAAGTCACACAGCTTGGGGCACACGGGAAGCAAGTGGTTGAATTTCTTCACTCAGGGCTCCAAGATGCATCCAACCAGCCTTTCACCTCTAACTTCTTGCTCAGTTCTTTCTTGGGATTACGCTGAGCTCCATCTCCAGTGGCCTGTGCAAGAGGTTTTATGCTACCTCCTGGTGCGTTAGTGGAAGAAGCAGCAGGAAATTCAGTGCAGAAGAGCATGTACCGCACAGAAATCTACAGGCAGCCACATTTTTATACAGTCCCCAAAGTCACTAATTATGCAGCTTGGATTTCTCCTTGCCCCTCATTCCAGCAACAGCTCACCCTGAATCTTTATCAGGCCTCCGGGCTTTGCGCACGTGAAGGAGACATTCGGCTCTCCGGTCTTCCCAGCAAGATGGGAGGGCAGAGATAGAAGGACAACATACTGCTCTTGTCAGACTTGCAGAAAGTGATGTCAGGGAGCAGGAGTCTAAGTGCACACAACACCTAAAGAAATGCCTGGCTTCCCTGCATTGCTCAGGCTCTGCTGGGGAGGGATGGTGTGGAGCCAGGCAGGCAGCTGCAGCAGCACAGGAACACACTCCGAGGGGGTCTTAGAGGGATTTGGGAGAGGGAGAGTGTGCATGAAAATTGCAACAGAGCAAGAGCTAATTGCCAAGATTAACAGGCTCCAACAAGCAAAGAGAGAACACTTGAAGTATGAAGTGTTGAGTGAGATGCGAGTGTTACCCACGAAGCCAAGAGGGGCTGACATTGAGAGGGATGTGGAGAGCTATTTTGGAGTGGTGAGTGGGTTACACAGCCCTAGTTGTTACTCATCCCCAGAGGGTGGGCAGAGGGACAGGATGGGAAACTGCCCCCAGGCCACATCAGGGAGGATGGCTTTAGGTCACAAGGCTCCAGCTGTGCAGATGTGAAGAAGCACAAAGGAGAGGAGAATCATGTGCCAACACCAAGCTAAGTGGTACACTTGACACTCCTAAAGGATGGGATACCATCCAGAGGGACCTGGGCAAACTTAAGAAATGGACTCACATGGATCTCATGAGGTTCATCAACACTAAGTGTAGGGGCCTGAACCTGGGTCAGGACAAGCCCCGGTAGCAATAAAGGCTGTGGGTGGGGGTGAAGGACTAGGGGATACTGGTGGATGAAAAGCTGGACATCAGCTAACAATGTGCACTTGCAGCACAGAAGGCCAGGTGTGTTTTGGAATGCATCAAAGGAAGCATGGCCAGCAGGTCATGAGATGTGATTTTGCTCCTCCACTTAAGTTAGACTTGTGTCTAACTAACACCTATGTGTTCAGCTCTGGAGCCTTCAGCACAGGAATGACATGGAGCTGTTGGAGCAGGTCCAGACAAGGGTCACAAAGTCATCAGGGGGCTAGAGCACCTCCCCTGTGAAGACAGGTTGAGGTAATTGAGGTTGTTCAAGCTTGGAGAAGAATCCAGTGAGACCTTATTGCAGCCCTTCAGTACTTAAAAAGGTGTCTGTAAGAAAGATGGGGACAATCTTTAGCAGGGCCTGTTTTGACAGGACAGGGGGTAGGTTTAGACTAGAAACAAGGAAAACCCTTTTTTTTTGCAATGAAAATGGTGAAACACTGGCACAAGCTGCTCAAAGAAGTGGTGGAAATGTTTAATGCCAGGTTGGATGGAGCTCTCATCAGTCTGATCTAGTTAAAGATACCCCTGCTCACTGCAGGGAGGGCCTTGGACTATGTGATCTTTAAGGTCCTCTGCAATCCGAAACATTCTATGTGCCCCCCACTCCAGGGGGTTCCCAAAGATGGGACCAAGGATGGCCAGCAGCTCCAAGAAGTGGGTAGAAATGCTACTTGTAATTAGGAGTTGTTGACCTGACTGGAGAAATTTGAACCACTGGGAGGGAGCAGACAGTGTGGTGCAGGTGGATGTCTGCTTGGAAAACCAGAGCCAGCTTTGAGAAAAATAAATAAAACCAGCTAGCTCTGATGCTCAGCCAGCCCAGGGTCACATTAACTACACAGGCAGAGAGGGATGTGAGGTGTCTGCACGAACTGGACAGTTTCTGAGATGGATGAATGCCATGGCCAGGAGAATTTGTCAGTGTTTAAATTAAATGAGGGCGGACATAGAGGTACACTTGCTTTGGCAAAAACACCTGGGACCACATACCAAGCACAAGGCAGAGGTTGGATATAGTGGTGTGCTGCAAGAGGAGATGAACTGCCTACAAGAAAGGGCAAGAAATGCCACTATTGTCTCTGTGGATGAGGGGAGTGAAGAGGGATGGTGAGGCAGGGGCTGCAGCTCTAGTCCAGAAGCGGTTTTGCAACCAGGTACTGCGGTGAGGAGGGAGAAGATGGACAAGAGCTAGCCAGGAACACGGGACAGGTTGTGGAGCACACACTGGCCTTGCAATGGCAAAACTGGGAGCAAAGGGGCGCAAGTGAAAAGCTGAGAGACAGTAGGAAAAGCCAGGGGAGAAGCTACGGAGAGTGTCTGCTGTCTCAAACAGCAGCAGTGGGAGTGAGGAAGATGCCCAGCCCCATGTTAAGCTACCGAGTGTTATTTTGAAACAGGGCCTCAGCTGGCATGTGCCCTTAAGCGGCCGATACCACAGAGGGATCAGGAGAACCGATCATTAACAGCTCGCAGAATGACACCAGTTTGCAGCTTTGAGCCCCAGAGGTAGGATGCACAGAGCCCTGAGAGTCTGGGACTTTCCTGCTTAAGCCCCAAGACATAAGAGGAGAGTGAGGTACCTGCATTTGGCTCAGAAAGGCAGGGGTGCTGTGGATGAGGGGGAGGATGTGAGTGGCACCCAGTCCTGGAAGAAATAGTTCCGGGAGGCGGGAACAAAGCTGGCTTTCCCCAGCTGGCCAGCAGCACACCACAGGACATGTGTCCACTCCTCTTTATGAATGCATGGCTGAAATCAGGTTTGGGGCAGATACAATTCACAAACTAGAGAGATACACTTCTAACAAATATTATTTGCAAACATATCATTCAGCCATCTCCGTTTCTAGGTTACACAGCTGACAATTTGGTAATGCAGAAAGAGAAAAAAGATCAAAACCAGCCGACATGTCAAGGAACAGAAGCCACAGAAGACAAAACACAGGGAAAAAAAAATAGACAGAAGACAGTTTTTCAAAGAGGAAAGAGAAAGAAAACACTAAACCATGGGGTGCCTGGAGATCTTTGCCAGAACAAGGCTTGTCTCACTCTGTGCCTGGGCTGGGGAAGTCAGTGGTAAAGGGATGAAAACTTGCAAAAGTCTTTGGGGTGGGTTAATGGAGGGCAGAGAACACGGCATGGGGCACAAGGTGTCCTGGTATGGAGGAGTGTGCTGCATAACCAGCACCCGGCCTGCGGATGTCTTGGACTATTTGTGCACAGTAAATGCTTTAAATGCAGCTGAGCTGAAAAGGAAAATGCCTGAACATCTCTCCAGATACTCCCCCAAATGCACCAATGCATCATGCAGCAGCATTTGAAACCCAAATAAAACATGATGGTGTACATAAAGGGTGAGATAGAAAATACTCTTCTATAAACCTGTCTTCTCGTCAGAACTGGGGGCCTTTCCAAAAAGATACGCTTCAGCCAAACAAGTTACTGAGCTCGGTACAGGGATAACTGGATGGAGTTTAATGGCCTGTAATACATAGCAGGTCGGGCTAAGTGAGCTAATAGTTTCTCCCGGCCTTAAAGCCTATGAATATATGAATAAATCAAGGGAAGACTTGTTTAGTTCCAGTCCCCTAGCCTGTAAAAAATGTGATGTAGCAGGAGGAGAGGGAAATTAGAGGTGGGCAATGGAAGTAGCACAGGAAGATGAAGGGGATGAGGGTTGCTAAGGTTGGAGGAAAACATCTCCCTTGGACCAGGATCAGCCCTGCAAGCAGCAGATTCTGCGAGGATATGCAAGATGGGACCACAGGACATCAGAAGATGCAGCATCACTCCCCATCCCCTAATGCCCGCATGTGGAGGACGAAATCCTACTACCAAATACTGCATCCAAGGGCAGACTGGGGCTGAAAACCCCCAGATATTAACACAGTCAGCAAGGAGTGGGGAAGCACCAAACTCAGGGCTGCGAGGTGGGTGAAGCCATGGGGATGGCAGCCGGTGGGGGAAATAAGAGCTGATAAAACTTTCCGGGGGATATGGAGGGCTTTTAAAGACATCAGGGGAAAGAGAAGTGCTAGTGAGACAGAAGGATAATAACAAATGAGAAAGGGGCTGGAAGGAACGAAGAGCGAGCTTTAAAATGGCTGCTGCTGAATTGCTTTTTTAAATTGCTCTTTAAGGCGATAACTAAAGAGAAGAGGCATGGTCAATTAGGAAGTAATGAAGACCTTGTAAATACTTACTGATAAAAAGCACGTAAGGGAATGCTTGGCAAACCCAACGTATACAAATCAGCCAAGGCGAGCAACATGCGTTTTGAATTATTAAGGGAATTCACTAACGAACTTAGCCAGCCTCTACCACTTCAAAACCCACTACCATCAACAAAAATAAAGCTGCAGTGGGCCACATTCTGAGCTGGCGTAACAAATCAGCGGAGGGCCAGGGTGTGTAGGGGGCCAGTGGAGAAGGAAATAAGCACAAAGCAAAATTAAAAAGGAGAAAAGAAAAAAAAAAAAAAAAAAGAGAGGGACTGGAAAAGGAGACTGACAATTAGTAGCCAGGAAATTCATTTCATCCACCAGGCGAGGAACACCACAAAAATCAGGGATTAAGGAAAAGGCATTTGCTTGCTCCCAGAGGAAGGCAAAGCCACGAGCAGTGCAAAGGAAGAATTTATTAAGGATGAACCGTGGCGGTCAAAGCTGACTGGTGTTTTACAGGGCATTGGACCCTCTCTGGAGGCCAGAGACTAGTGAATAAAACCTGGCAGGACACATGGCATTTCACCTCGTGTCTTGGAGATTTTTCTTGGAGGAATTAATTTGCTGTGAAGCGAGGCTGGCTCAGGAGCCTGCATGGCATAGCAGCCAGCTCAGGAACCAGTGTTAGGCCTGGTCTTGTTCGGGATGAACATTAGCGATCCAGGAGATAAATGGCAAAGTAATTGCATTCACAGATGATGCTTAATTAGGTCATGCTGTGAACAGAAATAATGCCACAGGAGCCAGGATGGTTTGAAAAATGGGTGGAACTGGGCAAGTGATGAGCCTGGAAGGATGAAGGGACCTCGGGGGAGATGCCTTCAGCATAGATGGTGGGAGACAGCTCTGGGACAGGAGGTGGTTGGAAGCAGTAGCTTCAGTGGGATTTCTCAATGCATCTACCCTGCAACTCTCAGCACTCTGAAAGGTACCAAGGTCTCTCAAAACCATCACTGGCAACAAAGATGGTGAAGGGTCTAGAAAACAAATCTTATGGAAAGCAACTGATGAATTGGGATTGTTTAACCTCCAGAAAAGGAGGCTCAGGGGAGACCTTATCACTTCCTATAACTGCCTGAAAGGAGGTTGGAGAGAGGTGGGTGTTGGTCTCTTCTCCCCTAGCACAAGCAATAGGGTGAGAGGAAATAGCCTCAAGCTGCATCAGGGAAGGATAAGATTGGAAGTTAGGAAAAAATTCTTAACCAAAAGGGTTTGTCAAGCATAGGAACAGGCTTCCAGGGCAGTGGTGAGGTCACCATCTCTGGAGACATTTAAAAGATGCATAGATGTGATGCTTCGGGACATGGTTTAGTGGTGGAGTTGGCAGTCTTAGGTCAATGATTGGACCCAATGATCTCAAAGGGCTTTTCCAACCACAGTGATTTTATGGTTCTGCAGCACGAGGACCCTGATTGCTCTCTTGCCTGGAGGTTTGGGGGCAGAAAAGGTGGATCTGGGGACCAGAAGAAAGTTGCTTTCTTGGCTCCAGGGAACTGGGGCACTGGTTGGCTAGCTGCTCAAGGAAGATCATAGAATCATAGAATGGTAAGGTTGGAAGGGACTTCAAGGATCATCCAGTTCCAACTCCCTGCCATAGGCAGGGACACCTCCCACTAGCACAGGTCACTCAAGGCCTCGTCCAACATGGCCTTGAACACCTCCAGGGAGGGAGCAGCCACAACCTCCCTGGGCAACCTGTGCCAGGTTCCCTCACTGTAAAGAACTGCCTCCTAACATCTAGTCTAAATCTTCCCTCTGCCAGTTTCAACCCATTGCCCCTTGTCCTGTCGTTGCAGGACCTTGTCAATAGTCCCTCCCCAGCCTTCCTGTAGGTCCCCTTCACATCCTGGAAGGCTACTCTAAGGTCTCCTGGAAGCCTTCTCTTCT